>CAHIKZ030004414.1:1280000-1830000 GCA_903632075.3 Acanthosepion pharaonis | reverse complement strand
CTCTCTCTATATATATATATATATATATATATATATATATATATATATATAGTGTGTGTGTGGCTTGATGATAATAATAGCAACTTTTGAAAAGTTCCCCCAGTGAATGATTACAATGAAAATTATATTTTAAAAAAAGGAAATGAAAAGGCGCGGACATGGGTTCAAATAAACAGATAAGTTGGACGCAAATATGCAAATAAGTTGTGTGGGCAGGGTTGAAAATGCACATATAATTCGTTTGGGCATAGGAGCAAATGCCCAGATAATTTGTGTGGACATGAATGCAAATACAAAAATAATTTGTGTGGAGATGAGAGCAAATACAAAAGTTATTTGTTTGGATATGGATGCAGCTGTACAGATAAATTGTGTGGCATGCGTATAAATATGCAAATAAGTTGTGCCTGCAAACAATTTGTGCAAAATTAAGATGATTTTATTATCTAAAATTATCTATATATAAATACCCAATACATTCGTATAAATAGCTTTATAAAATGACAGATGAATATGTTTTGTCAAAGTTGTATATTTTTTTACAACTTGAAAAAAATTTAATGCTGGATTAATTTAAATCATCTAAATTTGCCGGCACAATAAGTTTAAGACCGCATGGGTAATATTATATTTAAAGCAAAAGGTTATAGTAAAAATGAATAAAAAAACAAAATATTCAGCAATATTTAGTGCGGTAGCCTTTATTATTAATTACAGCTTCATATCGCCTAGACATTGAACTTGATAAGTCAAGACAAAAATCCTTTGGAATGCTTTGCCATATTTGCTTAATATAATTGTATAATTGGGCTAAATTTGTCGGCTTTTTAGCGTGAACACTTTTTTTTTTATTTTACCGGCAACTTTGAATAGTTGTAGAAAAATATACAATTTTTACATCATTTGAAATAGAAATAAATTCTGCATAACGCGTACACAATAAAACTAATATTGTTTTATTAGAAACACATTCTGAAATGAATAAAACTTTAACCATCGGTCTTAAACTTATTTTCGACTGTGTATAAAATCTATCTCTTAAAAATTTTAAAAGGAAAAAAGGTTAACGTTCTTTCCAGTGTTGATTGGGGCTTCCTTCCTAACTATCTTGATTATATCTTTATTTTCTCTTCCAGTTCTCTTCAAGTGATTTGCTTCCTGCTATTTGATCCAATGTTTGTGATTCGATAGTGTCAGTTCACAATATTCGAAGTAGGGTGTTTCTCATTAAGACTGGTATTCGCTCAAAGCTATTTAACCATTGGTATTAGGAAGCAGTTACTTATCTGCCATCACACGGCTGTAAATACGATATATGTTTCCTTTTACTACTTGTTGTACTGTTTCCAGCAATTTTATTCGTATTTTCCATATTTTTATATAACGGCTAACTGAACGTATTACCCGATACATAGAGCTTGCAAAAAAACGTGTATATGATGATTAATTTCCCCGTTCTTTTCAATCCAGCGTTTTAAATATTCGTTTTCTTTTTCTTTCCTTTTTTTTTACTCAGCCCATGAAACATCGTATGCAATTTAATTTTAATACCATCAACGCATTCCACATTTTATTAAATTTCTACAATATAATTCGTTTTCTAATATTATTCTTTTCATGAATTTGTCCGAGTTTTACCTTCATTTCCTGCTATCATATAAAATAAGATTCAAGTATTTTGAGTTAGTGAAACCTGTCTTTTGCAGTTGTTTTTTTTAATTATCTTGGGTTCTAGAATTTTAATTCCTTCAATTGCCACAAGATTTCCTCTGCGCATTATTTTCAGTGTGTATTTTTTTCTGCATCGGCCTATATTCATATATTATCACCGAAATTCATAAATATTTTTATAGTTTTGTGCAGTATATGTTTTATAGATTTATTATTTTTTTCCCGTCTTTATTACTTAGGAAAATACTTTTTAATTTTACCCAGACGATATGACCTTTTAATTTTTTGCTTTTTTTTTTTGCAGACAGTATTTGAATCTATAATAAAAGAAATAAAAGGATAAAGGACCTTCCCATCCACAACATAAATAGAATAGAGAGGAAATGTTTATATAGCAAAGTTAGGACCAATATGTCGGAGATCTCTTTCACGACGAAAGCTGGATACTTAGTGTTGGTTCTAATGTGTTTAGAAATGATTGTAAAACGCTTATCCCTCGCCAGTTTATAGGCAGAAGGAAACAAAGACATAATAAGATTTTTCCTAGCCAATAAAATAGACCGATTCTCGATATAATCTGACTCATTCCCGATCTGTCTTGTCTTGAAATCAGAGCGCTACGTTTGCTTGTCCGAACTTGCTTTTGCGTGTCAATCCCAATTTCTAATTTGAGAACTTTTTTGTCATATTACTGTAGCTTTGCCTCATTATTGTTAATTTGCCTTAAATATATTTTTGCTTGCTTCATATTAATTTTTGCCCTGTTCCTTTCCTTTATTTTTCTTGTTATTGCAGACTCTTTCAACATGACAGTTATGCCATCTATTTTACATTTAACAATGATAACTCACTCCACACATAAAATATACAAAAATATGGCAAGGTCTTAAACACTGAATTCTTCTTTATGATGTGATCTGGCCAAGATGAACAGGAAGCAAGCAGAGAGGACCTGAAGTTAGCATTAAAATTAAATATAGGACAGTGTCGACATAACGGAATAATTTAGTAAATGAATGCAGGCTTCAGCTGATCGTCAGCTTCATGAGCCACATAACCAACCTAATAATCCGGATTCAGATGAATTAACCTGAAAATAGAACAATAACGTTGTGGTTTTGCGTTATATAGGAATAACTTGTCGCTGCCGACGTTTGAGTTTGAACATAGATCGCCAGTGAGCAAACACAGGCGATCCCATTATTGAAGCAGATCACGTGACCATAGAAGAAACGCATATATGGGAGGTTGGGTGACGTCTAAACGAGCACTATATTCTAGTCTATCCTCTATACTATTCGCATCTCTATTTCTAGTGTATCCTCTATTACTTTACGGATCGCTAATGTCAACTCTATTTAGTATACTATTTCTCTATTCGGATTACTATGGGTTACTATTCGATCGAGTATTATCGAGCAAGTACTATTACTTCGAGTGATATTCGAAGGCGTCTGACACCAGTATTGTTTACCGGCGTATTATAGTTGCATCTGCGATCACAAAGTCTCTACTACAGCGAGCATTACGAAAGTGACAACGAATATTTGTTGGCATCAAAAAAAAATGGCAACGAGTGTTCGTTGGCATCATAAAATTTTGTATGAAAAGATAGACCACAATGATACCAGAGAAATAGAATAACACAAATTCAGAAGGACATATACCTATATTTCATAGAATATGCGAAATCACTTGATAAGTTACAAGACAAGGAACTATTCAAATTGCTCGAAAAATTGCATTGTTTGTAAAAGATATTACAATAATCCCAAAATATATACTTGGATCAAACCACCTACACACGGATAGAAAATTAATTGAGTAATGGCAAAAAACAAAAAAGGGCGTAAGTCAAAGATTTTCTCACCGGATTTATTTGAACTACGAGATAATATAAAACGTTATATATATAATATCTTATATCTTCAGTATTTACATTAGTCGGACTATTGTCCTCATCTTTGTCGCCATATTTGTCACAACGTTTCGGCCGTTGTACGCTCCGGCCTACTTCAGGTGGTTGGAATTTCGAACTGAACCCTTTATTTCGATCGCTGGGGTAGACTGTTCTAATTCCACGTGCCATGTTTGATGGATGTCAGTTATCAGTTATCTCCTGCTAATTTTCCCTCTGAAAGTTCTCCACTGCCTTAACCAGGAATTGAACTCACCTTCTTTGGGTCTGTCACTGGATCTAACCAACGCCTTTATCCACTGTGCCATGTGTCCTTGAGGACATCTGAGTATGAACTTCTGAGTATTATAAACCTAATGTTTTCAGCATCATTTTTACCAGTGCTCATATTGCAATTTTTTTTTTTTTTTTTTTTTTTTTTTGCTGTTATCATTGCATGTCTTTACCAGAGTTCATATTGCAACTTTGTTATCATTGCTTTTCTCTGGCACTCCTTATTACTGGTTCCCATATTGTATTCATTTCTATGCTTGGTCGGCTCAGGAGATTTTTGTGGCCTAGCATATGTGCTGATTCCTTAAGTTTACGAATTTTCCAATGGTGTTCCCTGTCTATGATCTCAACATGATCCCACAGGGGCGGTGATCTCCTTCTCTCTCCATATTGAAAATCCTACCAAAACTGGCACGAATATCAAACCATCTGACATTCCTACACCGATGCAGAGACCTACAACTCATCCCTTCAGGCTTGGCACCAAGACTTCCTATCAATTCAAGGAGAGCTCGTCGGGTCGCAGAGAAAGCGGGACACGCCCTTGTCCGAGAGAGAATCCAGTACAACCGTTGGATGAAACATCGAGTACATGCTCATATCTCCCAGACGCTCGAGGATCTCTTCAACAGAATTACCAATGAAGAAGACCAGAGAAGGATCCAAAATGACCTGGATAAATCCTTCAGACATGAATTTGAAGTAGTCAAGGCTCGCCAAGTGCAAAAATTAAATAGATTGAAAGATCAGAAGGTGACGCACAAGGTCCATCACCCACCAGTGAAAGCAGTAGTCAACATCAGCCAATATCAGCTGAGTGCCTCTGAGGAGTCAGTATTGAATAAGGGTCTCAACTTCGCCACAACCATCAGGCGGGTGCCATACTTGGACATCATTGCCAGAGTAGAGGAGGTGGCCTTGAACATCCCTCAGGCTCAGGCGGATGAAATGAGATGGAAAGTGAGACAGGCCTTGGAGAGAGCCAAGCTGCCCAGGTCTAACATAACAAAACTGGAGAGACTGGCGATTGAATCACTACAGAGGAATGAGAACATCATCATACTACCGGCTGACAAAGGTAATGCGACTGTAGTGATGGACAAACCGGACTATACAAGAAAACTGGAAGACCTCATTAGCAATGGTAGCTACAGCATAGTGAAGAAAGATCCTACTGAAAACGGAACGCAAACTGTCACAGATCCTAATCAAGAACAAGGATCACTTCGCACCCAAGACGTATAGGCAGTTATCGCAGCGTTACAGCAAGTTACCTCACATATACGGTCTCCCTAAGATTCACAAAGACGGTATTCCACTCAGGCCGATTGTTGGTTGCCAAGGCTCTGTGTGCCACCCTCTGAGTCGCTTCCTTGTAGATATAATTGACCCATTGATCGGAAAGTCTTCTTCATATGTCCGAAACTCCGCCCACTTCGTGGAAAATAATCAAAGATGCTCCCATTCCATCCAACCAGATGGTGAGCTTGGACGTGGTGAGTCTGTTCACCAAGGTACCCACGGAGGAGGCACTCTCAGTAGTCAGAGATAGATTAACCTCTGACTCTTCCCTAGAGGAGCGGACCAGTATTCCAATAGATAATCTGATGGAGATGTTGACTTTCTGTACACAAACAACACACTTCGGAATGGGATCTCACATATATCGACAGGATGAGGGCTTAGCAATGGGCTCGCCATTATCACCAGCAATGGCGAATATATACATGGAATACTTTGAAGAAATGGCATTAGAGTCTATATCGCTAAAGCCAACTATATGGTTACGGTACGTAGATGACACTTTCATACTCTGGCCACATCAGGAAGAAGTCCAGGTTCTTCTGGACCATGTGAACTCAATAAGACCTTCGATACAGTTCACAATGGAGAAAGAGAGTAACAACTCACTCCCCATTCCTGGATGTACTAATATCTCGAACAGAGAATGGGTTCAAGACATCCGTATACCGTAAACCAACATTCACCGGACAGTACCTCAATTTCAACTCCACCATCCATACAGCGTAAAGAAGGGATCGTCCGATGCTTACAACATCGAGCAAAAAGTCATAAGTGGCGATCCAGAGACGTTAGATAAGAATTGGTCAGTATAAGTAGTACCCTACAACGCAACAACTACCCTGGGTACATGGCAGCAGCCCCCAAAAACTGGGATAGGCGGGTACAAGAGGAGGAGGAGGAGGAGGACAACAACACTCAGAAAACAGTCTGCCTGCCTTATGTGAAGGGGTTATCAGAGAAAATACAAAAGATCTGCGGTCCATATAACATCAGGACAACCTTCAAAAGCGTGACAACACTTCGCAGGTATCTCTCACGAGCCCCCATAGAGATGACTAAAGACTGTGTATACCATAAAAGACTGTATACGCTATCCCATGCAGCTGCGGAAAGGAATATAAAGGAGAGACAGGCCGCCCCCTCAAAGTAAAGGCTTCAAGAACACCAAAAGCTGTAACGCGAGGGGAAGTAGAAAAAATCAGGCGTGGCTGACCACATATGGAGAGAGAAGGAGATCACCGCCCCCCTGTGGGATCATGTTGAGATCATAGACAGGGAACACCATTGGAAAATTCGTAAACTTAAGGAATCAGCACATATGCTAGGCCACAAAAAATCTCCTGAGCCGACCAAGCATAGAAATGAATACAATATGGGAACCAGTAATAAGGAGTGCCAGAAAAAGCAATGATAACAAAGTTGCAATATGAACTCTGGTAAAGACATGCAATGATAACAAAAAAAAAAAAAAAAAAAAAATTGCAATATGAGCACTGGTAAAAATGATGCTGAAAACATTAGGTTTATAATACTCAGAAGTTCATACTCAGATGTCCTCAAGGACACATGGCACAGTGGATAAAGGCGTTGGTTAGATCCAGTGACAGACCCAAAGAAGGTGAGTTCAATTCCTGGTTAAGGCAGTGGAGAACTTTCAGAGGAAAATTAGCAGGAGATAACTGATAACTGACATCCATCAAACATGGCACGTGGAATTAGAACAGTCTACCCCAGCGATCGAAATAAAGGGTTCAGTTCGAAATTCCAACCACCTGAAGAAGGCCGGAGCGTACAACGGCCGAAACGTTGTGACAAATATGGCGACAAAGATGAGGACAATAGTCCGACTAATGTAAATACTGTACATAATACCTCATCTCAGAAATATAGACAATCTTATATATAATATCTATAATAATCAATACGAATACAATGAAAAATTGTATAAGTTAAAGTATACTGTAGCTTCATGATTTATATTTTGTGACATGTCTTCATTTTGTTCTTGGGAACGTATGCTATGCATATTATGCAATCAGCTGTTAGTCTGTCTTTTTGTGCAAACAGTTTTACCTTATTTCTTCTAATTTGTCAAATATTAATATCTATTATATTTTGCATGTTTCTCATAGTCCGGTGTTCAGTACGTTTTTCTTGTTATAATTGTTTTTCAATAGTCTTACATCTCTTTGTAGACTGGAGATTTCTCTAATGTGATTTCCCAAGCTGGTTTGTAAATCTTGATTTTGGTTGTTTTCTTGATTCACAAGTTTTTCGATCATCATATTTACAGATTTGTAGCGCCTTTTATCACATTAAGTCGGTCTGTTCATTTGACTAATTTATCTTTATCATATATATGGTCTTTTTTTTTTGGAAGTAGGTGATTATGGCTATCCACAGCATCAACATTTTTTAATCTTTATCATCATTCTTCCTATCCACAGTGTCAGCCATTCATACGAACTTTTTCGGTCGGTCTCTCGATGTTTCTGTTTTCAACTCCATTCTTAAATATGTTCTTTTTTTTTATTTTTTTAACATTTCTCTCCAAACGAGGCAATGATACAAAAAATGACTTAAGGGGTTACGAGTAGTGAAAGAGAATGAAAAGACTAGTGAGGAAAAAAGAAAAATAAAAGAATAGGATTCAGGAAGACAGAAAATGGGGATTGAAGTTACATTCGAAGTTTTTGAAGATTGTTGTTGTCAAAGGAAGCAAGAAACCGGGAGAGACTTCGACAGGAGATAAGTGGTAAAAAAATTAAAATAAAACTCACGGTTACCTTCAGCTAATTCTATCTTCTATTCTTCAGCTAATTCTACAATAAAATGATAGGTATTAGTACGCTTAAATTCAGGTCGAAGTACCATGTGAAAATTACAGTAGAGTAATTGCCATAAAAATATTGGTAAAAATATAGAGGGAAGTCATGTCACAGTGATGAGGAAATAACTCATAATAAAAAAAGTCGATGTGCCAGATTAGGACCGACAGATTCTTTTTTGGATTTTGTCAAGAATCTCTACATATATAGCAGAACCTGACCAGATATTGCAGTAATATTCAAAGCACAGAGGAATGGTACATTTATGAATGTATCAAACGGATTCTAACGATTTTCATACTAAACAATATTCCCTAACTACAAACCTATCAATTGATCCAATATAATCACTCCACTTCATGTCAGTGGAAAAAATGAGTCTAAGAAGGCGCAATAGATTTCCCGCCTTGCGGTTAACATCAGCCATGATGATGGAAGGGAAAACATGTTTTCGACTGTCTCTTTTTCTGTTTACCTTTTTTTTTTTTCATTTTATATGTATTTTCACTATTTTCTACTACTTGCTTCTAAGTGAAAGGGGGCGAAAGTAATGTGTTTATTCCACCCGTATCAATTTTTTCAGTAAGTATGCGTATTTGATCTTTTCCTTTTCCCTTCAGGTGTCTGTTTCGGCATCTTGAATTAAAAGACCAGCATCTTTTCATTCGCGCCTGTTTCCTCGTTCATATCGTTTGTATTAGAGACATTTTTTTTTCTTGGTAGATATCGTTTTTCAGTTCTTTTTCTACCTGCTGCTCGTGATCTAATATCAAGTTGCCTTTCAAGATTTATTTGGCTTGATCGTCTCGTTGTTTCTATTGAGGTCGTTACTCCGTCGCCATATTCTTAACATCTATTTCCTGTAAGCCTTTAAGGAACGGCTTACTTTTCAGTTAACAGTTCATTACACTGATGTTCCCATTTTTCGTTGTAATTTTTGTTACGCCTGTTCTTCATAATTAACGTCAGTATCATTGTTACAAAGCTTAATATATTCCACATTGACTTGAAAAACAAAACCATTGAAATTATAACAGTTGCCTTTTATATATCGAATAATGACAACTAAATTCTGTGTACACGGTAGAACACAAATATCGGTCAGTTGAAGAGGCTTGATCTATATAGATATTAGTTTACCCTGCCATCAGAATAGGATGGCAGGATCAGAGACATTTTAAAATATATTTTTTCTTTTGTTTTCTGGAAGCGTGATCTAGTATTTTATCAATGCAGATAGATCTATTTGTAAGTTTTCTGCTACTGAAATAATTAAAAGCAAACTTACATTAATGCAAAAATGTAAGGAATTAGAAGCTTGATATCCCCTACTAAGGAATATTATAATCACGTGACATATTTGCTTGCTGTCGTTAAATAATATTGCGTTACCATAACAACAGAAGATATCATCTATAACAAGGGCAGATCAGGCCGCAGGGGGGGGGACAAATAATTATATAATCAGATCATCATCACCATCATCATCATCATCATCATCATCATCATCATCATAACAAGGGCAGATCAGGCCGAGGGGGAGGGGACAAATAATTATATAATCAGGTTATTATCACCATCATCATCATCATCATCATCATTATATGTCGATTTCTGCTATGATCACACTACCTACCAAGATCTTAGGGGAACCCCGAGGTGGTGTTATGGTTAACAAGCTTGTAGTGACTTCGATCTTCACTGGGTGCCGTATACGTTCGGCCTTGTGACACGTCTAAGCTACGCTTGGAAAATCACTCCACACTTTAAAACTCGGCCTTGTGTCATATCTTGCTGCGTAGGGTAGCGGGTAAATATTACCTACCAAGATCTTGGGAAGACCTAACGCACATTATGGCTACAATTCATGATTTGTTTTTCTGTCATAACATCGCTAGCATTATATGGAAAAAAATTCTTAGTGCGTGGGCTGTACTTATCAAGATTATTTTTTTTTTTGTATTTCTCTTAAGCTGGTATTTCCAGGATGTGTTTTTGTGTTCCTTTTTTTATCGTTCCAAGCGCACCAACAATGAATTGTACAATTCTTGTTTAACAATTTCTACTTTTTTCCATTTCGATTTCAAGGTATTTATACTTCGATATTTGTTCAAATTCCTTGGTTGCTATTTTACAGTTCCGCTAGCCATGCCATATCAACTCGTAGACAAGTTTTTTTTTCTTTCCGGTTTTTCATCCTTTAATCGAGATGCTCGTATCCATCGATGAGTGATAACTTTATCAACATCGGCTTTATTAGTACGTCCTGGATTTTGACTATGCAGAGTTTTATCTTGGAAGCATTGTTTCTGTTGTAGCATAACTATGGACGTTAATGGGTATGTCGCCATTCGCATAAATACAGTAGTAAATACTGTATGTTGGTCTGCAGCTGAAAATTCATCTCCAGCTGTGCTGGTCAAACTATCTGCCTCTGGGCAAAGAGGAACCCCAGACGGTCCTATGTCGAAAGGCAGAGTCTCATCTCGGGAAACAGCTACCCGACTCCGCTATATATGGGGTCTACGGGAAATTTTTGGCTGAGCTTATGCGCTGAGATACCCCACATTAAATTCGGCCTTCTGCCACATCTGTCCACATGGGGCGGTTGGTAGATATCCTGCAGTTAGATATTCATCATTGAATTCACTTGAATCACTTCTAGCAGTTGAGTACTTCTTCTACGCGCCGCTGGCGAATCTTATGTGCTGTTCTTGTCCTGAGTACTACCGTTCATTACCAACTTCGTTTTATTATTGTATTCAGTAACCTTCCTTAGGTTACAACAGTTTCATATATTCAAGAGCGTTATACTTGGCTTTCATTTGCATACTTTTTGATATTTCTATTTAAAATCTTTCATGATTGAATTTTTTTTTATTTCTGTTTTCCTGTTTTTTGACTGATTGTAACATCCTGTACTTTGTTGTTTTCATATATGTCAGTAAGCCAAGAGTTGTTCTCGTGTATGGCAATTCTAACTGAATGCAATCTTTTCCACCTTCTTTACGGAGTAGGTGTAGACGATCTGAATCAGTCTTGGGATGGTCCATGTTATGCTTAGAAATAAGCTTTCTTGTCTGAGAAACCATTCATCTGATGTTCAAGATGTTGAAACTATATTGAAGTACTAGGATGGCATGATTATTAATGGCCGTAACTCTGTTCTGAGAATTCAATTCAGTTCTCAGTTTCAGTAGCACCATTCTATAGTACACTTTTCGCGCTATTTCTTTCATTTTTTTTTTTTTTTTTTGGTGAATTCCTTCACTCTTATTTACACCGAGGTATTTATAAGCTTCTTCTTTCTCTAAATCTTTGATTGTTACTCCAGGGTCTAAGCTAATAGAGGAGGTTTGTTATAGTGATCCTCATAAAGTTGTAGTTTTAGCATATTTACCCAAACCGAATGTCATTCCAGTCTTATCAGTGAAACATTTAAATGTTTTCAGGAGACCTTCCAGCTCACTGTCATTTCTAGCATACAACTTATACAAGTTATTCATGTAAAATAAATGGCTTATTTTCTTTTCAGATATGTTAAAGTCATATTCCGTCCTGTTGAGTTCGCTGATTAATGGCATGTTCTCGGTGCAACTGTAGCTGATTTTTATTGTTTTTTTTTTTGTTCGTTTTTTTTTTTTAATATTTTGTGGAGAGTGCTTGATCCTGGGAAGTGTTCGCGTAAGAGTATGAAGAATATTTTTCCTACGTTGGTTTTTACATTTTTGCTGTACGGTGGGTTTAACCATATGATATTTCTCTTCCTGGTGGCTTTTTTTTTGTGTGATCTCTGATGAGTATGTTACCGTGAATCCACTATCTTTTAGGGGTGTTTCATATTCTTTTTTAGCTTCGTTAAATACGGTTTCATTGGAAGAATTGTCGGAAAGCCTACGGTTAATTGAATTTGGGATCTGTGTGATTATAGATGGCGGGTGATTGGAAGTTGTGTGTATATACAGTGGTTTATCATTGGGTTTTCTCTATGCTTTATATGTACTTTTTCTTAGGTTGAAGGTAACATCTAGGGAATCTACTTCGGTTAGATTAGTTTTTTTTATATCTATATTGAATCCGTTATTTTTGAAAATCTTTATTATAGCTTTTCTAGTTTGTGTTTTGTTTGACACAGTTTCTTAAGATTATGAGACCATCGTCCCTGTAGAGCTCTGTATCATTTTTATCTGTTATTTTGCTTAGTCCATGTAGGAAATATTTACTTATGATTTCGCAGGTCTCAGCACCGTCAAAGCTTCCCTTTGTAGTGTCAAAGATCCCTTCTTTCTTTATCCATACGTCTCAGTTGTCGAACAGTAGTGATTTACGGGAGTGTTTAGTGATATAGATTTCTTTTGTGTTTATTTTTATTTGTTCCTGGGCTAAGGTGATGGGCTTATTTAGCATGGGTTCTGTTATAGATGGGTAGAAAGCTTTTATGTTTTATTGTATAAATTGGCAATTATGTTTGATTTTTATGCTGTGGAACCAGTCTGTATTTGCTTTCGTGTTTTTTCCACTTGTTTACGCCTAACTTCTTAGTTCTGAATTAATTCTTTCTAGTATTGTTTTACTTATTTTACCTAGTTCACTTTTGGTTGGGTTTATGAGTCTGCATGCTGGGTTAGTTTTGAAATTTTCTCTGTGGTCCTTTAGTGTGACAAAGGCTTGTGCCTTACTGATGCAACTTATTCTGTCATCTAGGTCTAATTTTTGGGCAATTACTTTAGATTCCTTATTGATATCGCGTTCTATTGTTTTGGGTGCTTTTTTGTATGTTTTGGTTATGTTGCCCTTGAGTAATTTATTGTGTGCAGGGGGGGGGTAGTTCATATAAATTTGTTGTTTAGTCCGCTGTGACAAATACGTTTGTTAACTTGGTTATTTTATTTATATCATTTTTTAGTTTTTTAGTTTTTTTTAAATGCATCTATAATCTGGTTTTTATGGAATTTTATGTTTCTAACTTATGTTTCAAAGTCATCTAATTCTTTTTGTTGTGGGGGGGTTGGTTTTAAAGTCGTATTTTTCCTTGAGTGTAACATTATTGTGAACATGTTATGGTCCGATTCCTTGTACCACGGTGATAGTCCAAGGTAGAACCAATAAAGAAGAACTCGAACATGGATATGGAATAGCAAACAAGAATATATACAGAGAAGTAGAAAGTGTTAGTACGAACAATCAGGTTTAGTAGTAATTGTCTGAACGCGACTCTGTTTCAGACTGCCTCTGACTCGACTGACCGACTCGCTCGCTCTGACTGACTGACAGACTCCTGACGGACTTCTGACGGACCTCACTCCAGACTTCGGACTGAACTCCCTGCTTCCTCTTGAGGCGCAGTATTTATTACGTATGGAATAGTCCATTATGTTATTATGGGTAAGGTCCCATAACAGAACATGTACGCAATTTCTTTGTTGTTATCTGCTCTGCCGAAATCTGTGGTTGGTTCAACACAATCATTTACCACCATAATCGATTCCTATCTGTGATCTGTGTACCGATTCAGTTCAACGCTGAACGATTAAAATCGATGGGTGAGTCCACTGCATATATAAAGGCAAGTGGTTAGAACCTTCGCTTGCTGAGCATGAGGCCCTGCTTCGAATCTCACCATGGTCTAGAAAGACGATCCCACGTGCCACATACCACGGGGTTACCTAACGCTTGTCGATGGATCTGTTCGGAAGACCTGTACAGGAATCTGTTGGTATCACGAAGCTATAAGTCATCATGACCGAATGTTTGAGGGGACTAGGCTTGATCAAATTGGTTATCATGAAAAATTATGCGGTCACTCACAGAAACTCGTAGCTAACGTCCTTTTAGCACAGTTGCTGTATAAACCATAGGTGGGATCTGTAAGTGTTGAACAAACACAAATATAGCTGAGCTAGTGTCTGCAACAGGGATTAATTAGGCGCCCTAGTAAACTGTAAATGGGAGTAGATGGACATTATGAACGTAATGTAAACTTATACCAGTTGTGGTCACTTGCGTCCGCTTCCGGGTAAACTAATAACTATTTCAAGTATTTATGTTATCCTAATGCGTTAAATGATTTTTAAGTGTTAAAAATAAACAATTCTACTTGAAACTTTTTCAACGAAACATGTATTAGGGAGGAACTGCTACCCAAATACACAATAATATATATATATATATATATATATATATATTATAATGACTTTTTAAAATATGTCTCTTATACCCTAAAATTAAGTTTGTTTTGTTTTTGTTTTTGTTTTTGTTTTGTTTTTGTTTTTGTTTTGTTTTTTTAAGCATTTCACCCTAGCAAGGCGGGAAGCCACTAGCACGCAAAGGGTTGCAGAGGATTTGGAGCGAGGGCAGATAGGAATGATAGAGGAAAGGATGAGGAGAAGGACAGTGGATAGACCAAGGCAACTGGAGGTGTCGATTGACATTACATTTGAATAGTTAGAGATTAAAGCTATCAGGGAAACAGGAGTAGGGAAGGGAGTTCCACAGGCGAGAGGTGCGAGATATGAAGCTATTGGAGTAGAAGAGGCGGCTACATTTAACAGTTTCAACAGTGAAAGGGTGAGAGCGGGAAACCAGCCACGTAGGACGCTTGAATTCGCGAAGTCTGGGAAACAGCAAAAGCAGCTGATCGGAGCATTTACGATGAAAGTATTTGTAAAAAAAAGACAGAGAAAGGCGACGGCACGTCTGTGAGAGAGCGACTGCAATTACATTGCATATCTGTCTATGGAACCCCGAGACAAACAGAAGGTGCCCCAGACTATATATGGCAGCAATACTCCATGCAAGGGCGAATGGTTGATTTGTAGATCTGAAGGATCGATTCCGGGGAGAAAAATTTCCTGGCGCGGCACAGGGAGCCAACTTTCCTTACGGCGGACGAAGCAATTGACTCAATGTATTTGTTCCATCTCAGGTCAGTAGACAATGTGAGACCGAGCAGCCGCAGAGAGGCGCTTTCGGGAAGTTACAGCTCTACTGAAGATATAGAAAGGATTATAAAAAAAAATAATAATAAAATCTCCACTATGTCTTCCCAACTGAATAATGGTGAGATGAAAAAGATCCTTCAGGCCATTCAAAAAACATCAATAGAACGGTGAATACGTTTAAAAAGGAAGGGACATCAGAGAGGAAAATCTGATAAGGAGGTCACTTCAACAAGATGGATCACCATTTCAACTTAGAGTTAATACATTCTTATTGTTCAAAAGTAGGGTCTAATAGTTTTATAAAAATCTCGGAGAATTCCAGTAAGATATCTTTAATAATTTCTAAGATACAACCGTTCAGAGCTTGAGGAATCGGAGAGCCGAGTTCGCATTCCAGTCGAATTCATCACATTCACTTACGTGCTAATACACTTGGGAAAGGTATGAATCCTCTTCTTCTCCCTTCAGCTATGGATAAATAGCAGGGCAGACAGGGTTCTATAGCCTTGGATGGCAACTGGTGTAGGAGAAGGACAACTCTGAATTCAAAACCTGCGGAGGGTCGTTTGGGGACCTTGTGACACGTAGTACACCAGGTCTCTGTATTCGGCCCTTCAAAAAGTGTGGATGGTCCTGCACGAAACCTTCACCACTATAATCAAATTTCATGTGCTGTTGTCGGGCTGTCGGTTTCCTAGGAACTGATCTGCTTCACCCTCATACGCCGGATTTGACGGAAGAGAGAGAGAGAGTCGAGCGAGTCGATAGATATATATAATTATTTATTTAAAAAGTATAACATAAATATGTTATAAAATGACTACAAAAGTAGACATTTTGTTTCAACACCTCTGGTGTCTTATCAAGTGATGATGTTGAATTCGCTCTACTCTGTATTGAGCACTCTTTTAAGAATAGTAATTGTCGGTTATTAAAATTTATTCCGTATACACCAATCCTACACTTATATATACATATATATATATATAAAGAGAGAGAGAGGGGGAGAGAGATAGCTAGAGAGAGAGGGAGAGGAATAGAGTGATTGTGATAATGAGACAAATGTGAAAAGCTTGTAACAGCGAAAGCGTTTCGACTCCGTGTGCGAGGTAGGCTTCTTCAGAAATGAATGCGTATACACTGTGTAAAGAAATTCCGCCATGAAGACCCGCACCGAGCGCACGGAGTCGAAACACGTTGTCCATATAAAGCTTTTTCAACTTTCTCTCGTTGTCACTTTTGTTCGAATACTATTCTACATCTTATTAAAAGAAAGAAAGAAACAGCCTTAGATAGATAGATAGATAGATAGATAGATAGATAGATAGATAGATAGATAGATAGAAACAGCATTAGATAGATAGATAGATAGATAGATAGATAGATAGATAGATAGAAACAGGCTTAGATAGCTAGATAGATAGAAGCAGGTTTAGATAGATAGATAGAAACAGCATTAGATAGATAGATAGATAGATAGATAGATAGATAGAAACAAACAGCATTACATAGATAGATAGATAGATAGATAGATAGATAGCCAGCCAGCCAAAGTTTTTTTTTCCTGTGCTATCTCTTCAGCTAATGCGTAGAATGAAAAATATAGGCTTGTGACGTCGGGTAAATGATGTCATACCCGCCTTCGGAATCCCCGGGAAAATTCCAATTTAGAGCAACGTCGTTATTTTGCACCATCCTTAAGTGCTGAATAGTGTGAATTTCTTCTTTTTTTTATTTATCTCGCCAGAATTTACCCGAAGAGACTTGGTGCCTACACTCATTTTGGTTAACCAACACAAGTGCAGCGGACAACACCCGGACCAAACTGTTTGCGATGTGGGACACGCCCGGGAAAGTCGGCCTTGTACGGGATTAAGTGTTTGAGTATCAAAATACAGCCATGGGTGGGTATTGGCAGGCTCAGTGATTCCGGTCTTTGATAGCAGCAATACAATGCACAGAGATGAAACTGGTTGCTAAATCGCAGTCATGTACAGAAAAATAAAGAACGAAACATAAGACTTTTACAGTTGCACTCATTCCGTGATAAACGACATTTATTCGTTACCACTTCATTTTGGTAAATAACCTAAGTTATCACTTACATTTCACATATTTTCAATCACGAAACACCCAAGTTGTATTTTTCTTTCTTTCTTTTAACCATTTCACCCTAAGCAATGCAATAAAGTTACTGAGATGCAAGGGGTTACTGAGTGTGAGAGTATATGGTAAAAAAAAAAACATTATTAAGGAGAGTTAAAAATAAAAGAACAGGAAGAAGCCAGAAGATAACGAATAACATTGCATTAACATTTTTAGAGATCAAAGTTACCCGGAAATCAAGTAACCGGAAGAGATTTCCAGAAGCCAGTATTTCGAGAGAAGAAACAATTGACATAGAACTTTACGGTTACATCTAGCCATTTAAAATGTAAAATGATTGAGAGCTTTGCCGCCAATCTGGTATAGTACTTAAATTCATAAAGTCTAGCTACGAAAAAAGAAAAATTCTCCAATCCAATTACCGCGAAAATATTTCGAGAAAATGATCAGAAAAGCTACGTTACGGCGGTAGGAAAGTGATTGAAGTCTAGATGCCAGTCCAGGATGAATAACATTGCTAATTCTTCTTTGGATTTTCTTTAGACTCTCTAAACACATAGCAAAAATACCAGACCAGAAAGGGAAAGCAATATTCAATGCATGGACAAATATTTCACTTGCTTTTTTCCTGTTGCCCATTGGTATCTAGGTTCAACCCTTTTATTGTTGAAATAGCTAAATGCAACCGCCACATCTACTTCAACAGCTTCTTTCTTGAACTTCTCACCTGTGGAACTCCCTTCTGTTTACTGGCTTCCCTGATAACTACACACTTAAAAAATTTAAATGCAATGTCAATCGCCATCTTCTGTCTTCTTGAATCCCATTCATCTTTTGTCCTTTCCTTAATCCGCCCTATTTTCAGTCTTCTCTTTCAATTTCACCCCCTGTAACCCCCTGCGTACTAGCGGCATTCCCGCCTTGCTTAAAATGAAATTATTAAAAAAAAACATCTGTTAGGTAGATTCTAGTGATAAAAAATTGTCTATTATGGCACAATGCAGGAAAAGACAAAAACGTAATATTTTTTCAGTAATCACTATCAGATTGTATAGGTGTTAGTATGAGAGATGAAAAAACAAGCAGGTTGTCTTTTAAAAGCAAAGATGCGACTTGGAAAATCGGTTTTATAACAGATACAGAAGACACATCATTAAAAATGAATTTTTTTATGATTGTTTACAGTGAGAAGAATATTGTCATTCAAACGGAAGAACAAATAAATATAAAAGGTCCTATTGGTGAATTAATAATCTTATTTTTTGATTATTGTCTCTGTATACTGGACTTAAATAACTTCCATTTTGAATGACATCTACGAACAGATTTACTGAGGATGTACGGGTAATGCCACGGATTTTCAAATTCAGTGCTAGGCTTTTGCATTCATTTTCTCACGAATGACTTTGTTACGGTATGAATCTGCCTGTCATCTTCCTCCACGTCAGCTATGACTAGACTTTCTAAGCTTGGGTGGCGACCAACTTGAAAGAAGAAAACACTGAAGAAGGTAGGTAGGTGGAAACCGCTTTATTAAAATATTAAAATTAATTAAGAAAAAGAAAACCATCTACTTCATTACCCTACACGTAATAACTAAAGAAGTCCGAAGAATGACTTAACCATCACACACACACACACACACACATATATATATATATGTGTGTGTGTGTGTTTGTATGTGTGTATGTGTAGATAGATAGATAGATAGATAGATATGAACAGACATAGATAGATAGAGCGATAAGAATAATAGTGAGTAAAAAATGATGTTCCGGCAATGTAGCTGTTATCAACGCGGAGACTGGAATCATCGTTCGCATTCTTACAAATGCTTTTGGAAAACCCAGGAACCTATTTCTTCTCTCCCTTTCTGTGAGAAAACCATTCTCGTAATATAGTCAGATATTTTAAAATAAGGAAATAAAAGAAAAATATCTACTTTATTATCTCACTCTACATAGATTAATACGACAAAGCCGAATGCATGTGAGTGTATCTGTTTATCTATCTATTTATCTATCTATCTATCTATATATATATATATATATATATATATATATAGTCATCCACAGATAGACTGTTTCGCTGTATCACATCACTTCAGTATATATATATATATATATATATATATATATATATATATATATATTTGTGTGTGTGTGCGTGTGTGTGTGTGCAAATATTTCAGATAGTGTATATGCGTAAAAGGACAGTATGAATAAACACAAAAGGAAAACTTATCTTAACCGCCGCGTTTCGTCTTCTTAGAGTCTTTACTTTACAAAGGTAAATGATTTGCGCTGATAAAGTCCCTCAGGGGACGAAACATATATGCCAAGATAAGGTTTGTTTTTGTTTTTGTCTTTATATATATATATATATATATATATATATATATATATATATATATATTATGAAATGGACAAAAGTCCGACAATTAATTTAAGACATCGGTTTATACATTCTTTTATAGACCATTTACTTAAATATTTGTATCTATAAAAAGAATGTATAAACAAAAAAATGTCTTAAAATATTTATATAGATAGATAGATAGATGGGCATATAAACACGAAGACAGACACAAACACACACACACACACAGACATATATATATATATATATATATATATATATATATATATATACATATATATATATATATATATCAAGTGTAACAAAAAATTGTTCAAATCCTGTAACAGCAAAATTGTCCAATTATTAAAATTAAGCTTTGAATTGTTTTATCTTAGAAATAATTAAAGATATCTTACTGGAATACTCTGAAATTTTTATAACACTATTGGACTCTACTTTGAGCAATAAGAAAATATAATTACTCTCCAAGCCCAACAGAAGAATCGTAATGAAATCGATCATAAACGAAAATTACATGTTCATCATTAATTAATTATGGCTAAGGATCGGAAGCTCACGAAGGATCGAAATAAAGTTCAAATATATATATATATATATATATATATATATATATATATATATATATATAGTATTGCAGGATACTTTTCCAACTTATTCCAGATGATCTTCACCCTCTATAACCTTCTAACTTCTGTCCTGGAGTAACAAAATGCCTGAAACTTTTCACGTACGATTTCATTTTCAAGTTTTTTTTCACTGCTCTTTGGACTGTCGTACTTGACACTCCTCTCTCACGTGCCAAACGTCTTATAGATTGAATTAGAGCTTTTCTAATTGATCTCTTTAGTTCTAAGTTGAAATTATGATCGCTCTGCCTATATTGACCGCCTCATTCACTTTTCTTCTCAATTGTTTCCTCTTTTTTAAACTTATTCACCGTTTTCTTGATGCTTCTTGACCGGACTTTGAAGATGGAGGCCTGAGTATGAATGCTGGTGAAATTACTGAAAGCCTGGATTATTTTTTTTTTGCTCTCACCATTTCTCTGTTAAGAATACACTGTTTTTTTTTTAACCTTTTCTCTTTCTACCTGAATAGCTCAAAATGTTTTTCGGTGATTCTTACGAGAAATAGTTTCAACATTGGCTAAACGTCTGAAAATATCTGAAAACCTGAGAAAAAGTAACTCAATTAGTTTAGTGGTTTTTTAGATATTGAACATTTTATGGGTTGGACAATTATGCAGTGCAATTATATGGACAATTTTGCTGTTACGTCCGATATATATATATATATATATATATATATATATATATATATATATATATATATATACAGTACAGGTAATAGTTCCGTTGGTATATAATCCAGGTGGATCCTAGTAATATCAAATATTAAAACTGATCCACTAAGAGAGCTCAATGTATTTGTTATAACAGAATATATATATATATATATATATATATATATATATATATATATATATTACATACACAGCAAAATTCCAAAATTACATCATGCGGGTATAGCCTATTTCAACCAGCGCAATCTTGACTGAATTCGTCTCGAATCAGGGATTTAGAATTTAATTTCGATAGCAGTCGTGGAAAGATACTGAACCTACTCAAAATGACGCCAAAGCCCGATAAAAAGTCCGAGTTGGCGGTAAGGTGGGAGTGCGGTAGGTATCTGTCCCAAAGGGGAGAAGGTCCGCTGGAATCAACCTCGATATTAACCTTGTGATCCTAAGTTGAGGTTATATGAAGAATGAGGTGTTTAATTGAAACTGAAAAAAGGTCCGAAAGTGGATTTTATTTATGACCAAAACCTTTAATTATACATAAAGGAATTTAGGTTCCCGTTAGGGAATACCAAGTTATACCAACATCCGAGATCGACACCAAGACTACCAAAATAGCTAATAATTTAAATATTGCAGATAGAGCGGGAAATATCCATACTTAAGATGGTTACATTTTACTTAACCTAACTTAGCTACTAGTGCACAGTCAAGACTAATAAATCGAACTAAAACTGATCTAGGTCTAATTTCAAAAAATATAATAAAAAATAACCGATAACCTAGTAATCACGACCTATGCTAATCTTTGGAAGAATTCGTCAGATAGTATCAATTGGTTCACTAATATGAGTAATAAGAATTGAGCGACATCTATTAAGTTTTATATAATAGATTTGTATCCATTGATCTCTTAGTTAATAGTATTAATTTGCAAAACACTATATGGAGATAACGGATGATGAAACTACTATCATCTTAACTGCTAGGAAATCACTGTTAACACTTAATAATTCCACCTGGACTAAGTGCTTAATGATGAATTTGATGTCCCTATGGGAGCATTTGATTCATCCCACTTGATTTGCTGGTTTCGTATGTTTTAGTATATTTTATATTTTAGCATATATATATACCAGTTGAAACCCAACCTAAACAAAATCAATTATGGCATCTCTACAAATATTCTTAAATGTCTATAATTGGTAACAGAAGCCATTGGTTTATACCAACGGCTTTCCATAATTCATTCTCCAATTCACTCTCGTGTGGTCATGTGTGACGTCATAAGATGCGGTGCGATTTTCGCTTCTAGCGTCTTATATGCACGTGTCTAGAAATCATCTATGTAAACATTGACAGATTATCATCACTGTCGTGTCCGTATATTGTTTAATATGTTGTAATTGACATCTTTGATAATGGCTTATGTAAGCCGAAAGCTTAGATTATATTTAAAAAAATATGGATCAATATTGTGCATTTCTTTCTTCGTTCAACGATAATGTTATTAAACTTGTCAGATGTTACGAAAAAAATTTACATAAAATAAATAGACAACACTTGTCTATATTATATAATGAAACGTGTATAAATGAAAATATGCTGCCTAAATACACACAATACACACACACACACACACACACACACATATATATATATATATATATATATATATATATATATATAGATAGATAGATAGATAGATAGATATATATATATCCTTTCTTGTATTGAAAATGGAATTAGCGAGTCGAGTTCAAATATCTGCACAGTTTGGTAAGTCCACGTTTACTAAATTCCTTTATGTATAATTAAAGTTTTGGGTCATAATTCCGTTTCTTCTTCCTGAAACTCATTTAAAAATCAGTTTCAGGAAGAAGAAACGGATATATCAGGGTCGATAGGGTACTTTACTTTGCATGGCAGCATTTCTTGGTCTAATTCAAGAGATTCAATCTATTAGCTTTGTAAGAAATGCATGGTCAATTACCGATTCTAAAGAACAATTACCTGTAGAGAACAGGGATCAATTACTCTCAATTCTACTATCGACAACTGTTTGTTGTTGCTCTGCCACCGACTTAACACTTCTCTAGAATATCACACGCTATGTACTTTTTCTAGTAGCCTGCAAAAATTACAACTGCTTTACCAGATATTGATTTCTCTAAAAGCTACACATGATTCAAATGCAGTGTTCAGTGAGGATCAAATTACTAGTCGTACTTGATCCAGTAAGACAAGCTTGATAACCATTATACCACGTCGAAGTACCTTCGCTAGGGACGTTATGGATTGTTTTCCTATGTCTCTCTTGCTTTCAATCTTCCCTGTGAGTATCAAATATTCCAGTCTCTCTTCCCTCATTTCAACTGCTTCTTTCTGATTCTAAGCAGAGGTGTCATAGGTTTCCTAGTTCCAGACACTTTAACGAATCACCTTTATCGACTTTCAAACAAAATATGTTGAGGAACTCGACAGATTTTCACCTGCAACCGAATTTTACAATTTCTAAAACATCGACCTTACATTTTACCTGCATTACTATCGAGCATCATTTGTTGCTGTTCGACCGGTGACATCAGCTTGTAGCTGCCCTAACATCTATCACACTTGGCAGCTTATTCTCCTGTTGACAATTCTTTTACAGCTGTGAAATCGCCATCGACCACACTATTGTACCTGTCATCGGCTCCTCATCTACCAATTATTGGCCAATATTAGTACCTGCTAATCTATAGACCACACTTCACAAGTGCGATACTATTTAATCTTCATTATAGATACTTTAGTTGCTATACCATCGACCGTCTTCTATGTGGTGTGTCCATTGTAGTTCTAAATAAATGTTGCCTTTTTGTTATCTATCCTAAACATTGTTCCGCCATCCATTTACTCAAGCTGGCTAGATAGGTTATGGTAATTTTCTAAACCTAGCTTAGATTTGTTACAAGACCGAAAATCAGGCTGCACCCAGTGAGGATCAAATTCACTACTCAGTCCTAGTGAGACAAGCTTGCTAATCATTACACTATATGGAGGTGTCCTTTTGATTTTCTAAACGTAATTAGTTGTGGCAAAAGACCGAAAATATGGAACACTCAGCGAGAATCGAACGCACCACTCAGTCGTAATTAATCTAGTAAAACAAGCTTGCTAACGATTATATCACGTCGATGGTGCCCTCGGTAGGTCCATTATAGATTGTTTTCCTATATCTCTCTTGCCTTCAGTTTGACGTGTGAATATCAGATTTTCCAGGGCCTCTTTCTTCATGAGGTGTCCTAGAAATTTCAAATGCCTCCTTCTGATTATGCGTAAAGGTGTCATATTTGTTTCTATTTTCTCTGAAAATGCGTCGTTGCTCTCATGTTCGGTCCATTTTATCCTCGGCGTTCTTCTATAGAATTACATTTCTATTGTTTCAAGTTTCTTCTACATCTGTGAAGAGTTTGTCCAGCATTCACTACCATATAGAAGGACTGATGGTACATAACAGTTCAGTACACTTTTCATTGTTTCTAAAAACATTTTCCTGCTTCTTAATACTTTGCTTAGGTTTTGAAAGGCAACTTTGGCTATCCCAATGCATCTTCGGATTTCAGTGTCGCACATTCCCTCCTCTGTTAAAACACCTCCCAGATATTTAAATTGTATTACGTGTTTGATTTGGTATCCCCAAATTCTAATTTGCATTCTGAGTTGCCCCTTTTGCTGATAAGCATATATTTTGTCTTCTTGCAACTGATGCTTAGTCCCTTCTTCTCGCTTTCCTTCACTACCATCTGTAGGATTTCTTGTAGATTCCTTTCTGTGTCTGCTATCAACACTGTGACATCTTAGGGCATTGACATAGAGTCCAACATCGTTAGCAGGTGAACAAGAACTTGGGAGTAATCTACTACTCTGGACACCTAACCATGGAGCAATACGAGTTGGTCGCTCAGAACCCACGTATATTGGTCACAGAATGCAGCCATTCCCTTTCTGATGCAGGACCATTATAGTTGGGATGATTGACTCATGTATGTCCGAGCTAACTTGACCGAATAAATAAAAATAAATTTATGTACGACTATTTCGTACACTATTTACATTATTCGGACTATTGTCCTAATTTTTAATGACATATTTATTACAACGTTTCGGCCGTTGTACGCTCCGGCCTTCTTCAGGTGATTGGAATATCGAACTGAACACATAGCACAGTGGATAAAGTGGTTGGATCCAGTGACAGGACCCAAAGAGTGTGAGTTCAATACCCGGTAAAGGCAGTGGAGAACTTGGAGAGGGGAATTAACAGGAGATAACTGATAACTGACATACATTAAAAACATAGCACGTGGAACTAGAACAGTCTACCTCATTGAGCGAAATAAAGGGTTCAGTTGAATCTTGACCAAACAGGTCGCGAGATAAACGGATGCCTACTATATTTTGATTTACTTTACCAGCGGCCAGGCTTTGTAGTTTCTCTACTCTCGAAACCATTTACTTCCTACCCACTGACCACACATTGTAACGTCTCTATCATTGTCTAACTCTAGTAACAGCTCTGTCAACGACAACACTTTATCAGTGCCATACAATAAATTACTTTTTGTGGTTACTATAACGTTGACAACGCTTTTTAGTTGGCGTACTTCCCATAGACTACACAAACTTACATCCATATCACGCTGAAAATCCGGTTCTCGTCCGATTACCAAAGTTAAGGAACATTGAACGTGATCAGAACCAAGATGGGAATACCAAGTGCTGTAAACTCGGATGTGCAGGTGGTGTCTAAATAACGATAGTGAATGGAAAATTGGAGAGCCGAGTTCCAATTCTATCAAGTTCGTTATATATATTTAAAATTATGCATCCACTTCCTCCCCCTCCCCAAGTTATGAGTTAAATAATAGGATTGTATTAAAAAATTATCTCACCCAAAATTATTACAATCCCCAAATAATTTCTGGCTTTAAATAACCTGCAATAAGTTGATCAGCCGTAAAAAACAAATCAGTCAAACCAATCGACTGGTCATTGTAGCTGTTCCACAACCGACCACGCTTCGTAGCCTCTTTACCATCGACCACAGTTTGTAGTTTTTAATACATTGAAAAATTATCATACTATTGAGTAGCCATTATAGGTATCTACTATTGACCACTTTTATTACAGCTCTATCACCAACCACATTATGTCACTGCTATACCGATGACCACATTTTGCTTCTAGGATACCAGCAGTCATTTATTGTAGCCGACCACATTTTTTGTTGTTCTATCACTGACCAGCCTTTTAGCTGCTCTATCTGCTTAAGCAGTGACCACACTTTGTAGTGAATCTATGAGCGACCACACATTGTATTTGCTCTGTCGGTAACCACGCTTTGTATTAGGCTGGTGCAAAAATAATGACGTAATAATGTCGTTTTTTCACCTTAAAAAATACGTCAAAAAACGACATTATTACGTCATTATTTTTGCACCAACCTAATAGCTGCTCTACCAGCCTACCTCGCTTTCTAGCATCTGTACCACGGTCTTCATATTTTCATTGCCCCGCTGTTGAAAACATTTTGTTACAGGTACACCATCACCTACATTTTGTAGTTGTTCTACCAATCACCACGATTTGTAGCTGACTTACCAACGGTCAAACTTTGTTGTTACACTACAATCGTGTAACCAATATAGCTGATCCATCATCGACAACATTTCTAAAAAGAATAAACTCGACTACTCTACGCAGCTGTTCGGGATTTACCTTGACTTCCCACTGAGCCAGGTTGTGACACAAGGTCGGTTTTAAACGTGCGGACCCTAGTGTTTCCCCTCATACCGCTTATCTACGCTGGCCTAATGTAGTCTTAGCTGATCTAAGCTGGTTATAGCATGTCTCAGCTAGTCATAGCCAGTCATACCACCGTTACGGAACAGATGTTACGCAACGGTGGGAGGACAACGCAAGGAAAGAGAGACGGCATCTTGTACGAAACAGATACTACAACCGCAGCACCTACTCTGACGGGAAAAAAACCCTGTTCTCCTCCTCCTCTGAGTCCGGAAGGAGAGCACACTCCTAGGCAGCTGTCCTCAGTATGTTTTTATATTCTTTTTTATCATATTCTCGTGCAAACTTCAAACAAGTCTCGGTCTACTGTCTCATTCAAGATGGAAGCTGCACATTTTTAATCAAAGCTAAAGACCCGTACTCAAACCTGAGTCAAATCACAACCTATTCAATGCAGATTCTCAAAGGAGTTAGGCACTTGGAATCCTGAGGCAACAGAATCTTCCAATACAACACCCCCTATGCGACGTACCAAGCGAAATAAACGAAAATAGATCCGAACAGAGATGTCAATTAATGGCATTGTTTACTCTAATAAAAACAGGTATGCTGGCAAACATCAGATGAGATGGAACTGGTGAAAGAAGACTAATTCAAATAAGTAATGCGCAAAAATACGTAGGACTGACAGAGTGTTATTTCTGTCGAACATGAGACTTCCGGTGTGAAAGCAACTTGCCGGAGACTTATTATTCTTTATTTACTAACGATCATGGAATGACAGCCTGGCTGTTGAGAAACAAAGCAAGTGAAATTTATGATGAAAGAAATGCTCGTAAAAAAAAAAATATTTATTTTCTTTTCTATATAGCACCGGTTTTATGTGTGGTAATCTGTCTATACCTATGTCCCTCAATCCCTATCTTATATATATATATATATATATATATATATATATATATATATCTGTGTGTGTGTGTGTGTGTGTGTGTGTTTGTGTCTCTGTGTGTGTGTATTTCAGTGTTTTACTACTCATTTTATTTACTTTGTATGCCATTCACTCTCTCTTTATCTCCATCACTCACTGTCCGTCTCTCTCGCTCTAACAGATACACACACATATGCATGCATACACACACACAAACGCGCACACACACACACACATAAGATAAAGATTGAGGGGCATAGATGTAGATAGATTACACACACACATATATATATATGTGTGTGTGTGTGTGTGTGTGTGTGTGTGTGTGTGTGTGTGTGTATTCGAGTTCAAGTAAGTCAGTCAAACCACCGAGATGCAAGGGGTTTCTGGGTGTGGAAGTGTTTGAAACAGGAAAAATTGCTTGGGAGCAAGAACAGAGGAAATGTATTCCGGAAGACAGTAGATAGCGATTGACATTGATTTGAATTTTTTCCAGACTAAAGTTGGCTAGAAACCATGGAGACGGAAGCGCGTTCCACCATCGAGAAGTGCGAGTAAAGAAACTGTTAGCATAGATTTTACGGTTACATCTAACTAAATCACCTGTAAATTGGTGAGACCTCGTCACCAGTCTCATACTGTGATTAAATTCGAAGAGTCTAATGATCATAGCGATGAGCTCATCCAAACTATTAACATGAAAGTATTAACACAAAAGGCAATGGTAGGCAACCTTAAAGGTGGGAAAGTAAATGAAGTCGAGGCCACCGATTGGGGCTGATAATATTGTTGATTCTTCTTTGGATTTTATCGAGGTGCTCTAGATAAATAGGAGCACCGAGCCATACGTGGTTGCAATATTCTAGGCATGGATGAATGGCAGACTTATAGATATATAAGATATATTATGAAAAGAATGCCGTCGATAATAACAACAGGAACCAACCTTCATAGCAGCTGACTTAACAAGAGATTCAATATAATATTTCCAACTCATATATATATATATATATATATATATATATATATAAAACTATGAAATCTCCACAAATATTCTTTAATGCCTATGATTGATAACAGAAGTCATTGGTTTATACCAACGACTTCCCATACTTAATACTTCTGGAATTCACTCTTGCGTGATCATGTGTGACGTCATGAGCTGCGGTGCGATATTCGCTTCCGGCGTCTTATATGCCCGAGTTTGTCGTTGCTTGGAAATCATCCATGTAAACAGAAACAGACTATCATCACTGTCCTGTCCGTGTATTGCTTAATATATTTTAATGTAATTGTCATCTTTGACTAATGGCTTATGTAAGCCGAAAGCTTAGATAGGATTTAAAAAATATGTATCACCATTGTGATTTTCTTTCTTCGTTTAATGATAATATTATTAAGCTTATCAGACGATATGAAAAGAATTTACATAAAATAGATAGACAACAATTGTCTATATTATTTAATGAAACATGTATCAATGAAAAAATGCTGCCTAAATACACTCATACACACACACATATATATATATATATATATACAGAGAGAGAGAGAGAGATTTCATATAGATATCGATATATATATATGTGTGTGTGTGTGTGTGTGTGTGTGTGTGTGTGTGTGTGTGTGTGTAGATAGATAGATAGATAGGTATATCACTCCTGTAGTTCACTACTACTAAAAAGCAGATTTTTTCTCCTGAGGATGGACATGACTGCCGAAACTAGTCGAGGAATTTAAATGAAATAATAAAATGAAAAAATATTAATATACAACCCAGTGTGTCTGAAAATTTTAATTTTTTTATATTTTTATTGTTCATATATATATATATATATATATATATATATATATATATATATATATATATATATATATAAAAAGCTGTAATTGAAGTCTTTGAGAATATTTCTTTAGAGTAACTTTACCGGTTTCACAGTTCTATGTTTTTCAAATGATAAATTCAGATGGAGAGTCGGGTGGCTGTGCAATAACCAGTCTTGTATTTCTATATATTCTACCCGTGTGGGATATATAAGATAAGCCTTACTTTCTTATAGGAGTGGGTATCGTCCGGTTCACACATCTCGACTGTCTTTTGAACAGGAGTGGAAGTTTATAACTTGTTTACAGTCTAGGAATGGGTTTTCTTTTCATTATAAATTCTACTTCAGATCTATAGTACTAGCTCTTTTCATTTCCTACGCGAATATAACTCCCGACAGTAAACCTTGCATGATTCTTGGAACATTAGCAATATATATATATATATATATATATATATATATATATATATATATATATATGCAGACTGTTACGCTGTATCACATCACATTAATGTTGCTAGACATCCGATTGCTTCAAGCTGGAATCGAAACTCGACCGATATAGTATCAGTCACAGACTACACCCCTAAACTATCGGCACACGCCAGCAAAAGGTCATCTTTTAACGTATTATATACATAATGTACACTATCATCGTGTAACGACTACAGCTGCTCCATCATCAACAAAATTTCTAAGAACAGTAACCACGACTACTCTACGCATCTGATCGGGATTTACCTTGACTCCCGACTGAGTCAGGTTGTGAAACAAGGTCGGTTTTAAACGTGGGGACTTGAGTGTATAAACGCTAAACCAGCAGCCAGGACGCTCAATTCTGACGAAGAGCTATTCCTCTACGTCTCAACTAATGATTTGCACACATTGAGTGGTATTTTGTCCCATTCTTCTTGGCGTATTATCTTTAAATTATTGATATTTGTTGGTGCTCTTTTCCCAATTTGAATTTTTAAATATCGCCATAAATTCTCGATTGGGTTCAAGTCTGGGGACTGACTTGGCCATTGCAAGACATCAACGTTACTTTCAGCTAACCATTTCCTTGTAGATCTAGATGTATGCTTAGGATCATTATCCAGTTGGAAAGCACAATCAGGAGGTAGCCGAAGTCTCTCAACAGAACGCATTAAATTGTCTTGCCGGATTTTCTGGTAGCTTTCGGCATTCATCTTGCCATCTATTATTGATATTCTGCCAACACATTTTGCCGAAAACAGCCCCAGATTATGATACTGCTACCACCAAACTTTACAGTTGGCAACGTTTTCTTTGATAAGTAGGCTTCACCGTCCTTCCTCCACACATGATTTCAATAATTATGACCAAACAACTCAATTTTAGTTTCATCTGTCCATAGTATTTTTCCCCAAACGAATATTCTTTATCTTTATGCTCTCTAACGAATTTTAGCCTAGCATTTCAAGAGGAGTGAAGTCTTCCTTGGGATGCGTGATTTCAGACTGTTTTTATGTAGTTCATTACTTATTGTACGCTTTGTTATTTTAATCCCTAATGCACGCAGATCTTCCTGCAGCTCTTCTCGGGTAACCTGTGGATTTTGTTGGACCTGGCGTCCTAATATCCTTGCTGATCTTAGAGAAATCTTCCTCGGAGCACCTGTTCGTCTTTGGTTTTCGACGCTGTTACGAGTTTTAAACCTTGCAATAAACGAAGCAATTGTAGAAAAAGGAATATTCAGGTTGTTAGAAATCGTTCTGTGACTGTTCCCATCGTTCCAAAGAGACAAAATGTGTTGTTTTTGTGAAATAGTCAATTCTTTACCTTTAGGCATTATTAGAACCTTCTCGTAAGACTAGAAGTTGCAAAATGCTCTGATAATGGCTAATAGCGTTAGCTATAATTACTGATAACATTACTGCAACATTCTAGAATATACTTTTTTCATAATTAATTGATTATTTTATTCTAATAATTGATTTGTACGAATACATTTTTCACCAGTTAGAATTAAAAGAATGCATTAATTTCTGTTAGAATAAGAATTAATTAAATTTATTATTATTATTTAATAGTATGTGCCTTTATACATAAAATGTGCCAAGATTTGTTGTATTTAAGGCTTTTACATTTATAAAAATACAATTTTTCAAGTGTACGAATATTTATTACCCCCACTATATATATATATATATATATATATATATATATATATATATATATATATATATTACCCCCACTATATATATATATATATATATATATATATATACTCACATGAAGAAGCCATGGGAATGAAGAAATTATGAAATGCTCTTCAAAATTATGTTTATAATTATGTATATATTCATGGCGTTCTTTTTCATTAGATTTGAATTAATGTTTGATGCCAAGTGACTTTACGATTCCTCTGTTTACAGAGTGAAGGCTTGCAGGATCTGATATATAAAGACCCCAGAAGCTTGAGATGATATGAAGAGTGGGACCTTGATAAAATACAAAAAGGGTCCACACTAAAGTCAGTAATACAAATCCTGCTTTCAATAATATGTTGTGCAATCGATGACCCGTATGTATTAACTAGTTGACTATTACCAGCGGCCGGATTCAAAATCCTGGAAGGTAAATGCTCCTTTATCGTAAAATCTAAACGTTGAGAAGTCCTCCCTATGTAGTAGATTTTTGGGGTTTTTTCCCCCTTCATTAGTGATCATTAATTTACACATCTATTATTTTATTTCCCAGAATTAAACACTTGATAAGACTGGGACGAAACCGGTTCTTTTTAGCTATTAAATTTACACTGATATGCCTTTTAAATTACGCTTATTCCTTGCTATTATATATATATATATATATATATATATATATATATATATATATATATATATATATATATAGTTTATGAAAATCTAAGTAATCCGTATGGGTAAACCCAAGGAGGATAAAATCCAGCGAGCTCAATGTAAATCCAGAGCAAATAATTTAAATAAAAAATAGACCACTTTAAGGTTTCATGTAATAAATTATTTCACCACAGCCCTTTTAAAGGGCTGCGGATCATCAGACTTTACTTCCAAAGTTTGAAACAAAAAAAAATAATATAAAAAATAGTAATAATATATATATATATATATATATATATATATATATATATATATATATATATATATATATATATAAATATATGTGTGTGTGTGTGTGTTTTGCGTGTATGTATGTGTGTGTATGTGTGTGAATATAATATATCGTACATAGAGTGTTGGAGTTAATAGAACATTGCTATTATGTATATAGTGAATAAATATACATACTATATCTCGCCGGTAGCACCACTCGGAGTGTCATGTACAACGCAATCTACATATATATTGAACGTTTCAGGCGAGATTTTTAATCAATATTAAAATAATCAGAACAAAATTATCCGTACGCTTCAGGTAAGATTCAGTTCGATATTGTTGCATTCTTCTCGACTAAATATATAGGTTCTTTTTTTCAACCATATCTTAGCCTTACTCGAAACAAATATTCAGATGGTGATACAATGGTATGGGTAATATTTTCTTGACAGACATTCGCACTTTTTTTTCCAAACTAAAAGATCCTTTACTCAAATCAAGCAGGTACAGATATTTAAATACCTGGATAGTGTTCTAACAGGGGACGGAAAGTGCGACACTTAAGTATTGGGATGACCAAAGATGTATTTCAAAAACTAAGCAAAGTATTAAGAAACAGAAAAGATTTCTGGGGAACAAAGAAAAGAGTACTGAACTTTTACGTGATATCTCTCCTCCTGTATGTCAGCGAATGCCAGACAATCTCCTTAAAGATGAAGTAGAGACTCGAAGTAACAATACAGTGGTTCTGCAGGAAGATGCTGAGGAGACAATGGTCCAAACATGCGAGCAACTGCAAGGATTTGGAATGGTTACAAAGAGGAAACTTATACTTAACATCAGGAAGAGACAGTGGAAAACAATGCATGACATAACTTAACGGGCTTAAAAACGACAGAATGCATGATCATCAGCAAAAGGATAAGCACAAAATGCATATTATCAAACAAGTAGCGAAATTTAAATATTTGGGACACTGAGATGCAAAGACGTATTGGGATGGACAAAGATGCATTCCAAAAGCTAAGTAGAGTATTAAGAGACGGAAAAATTTCGTTAGAAATAAAGAAAAGAGCACTGAAATGTGATGTTATATATGCCCTCATGTATTGCAGCGAATGTTGGCGATATCCACAATGATGTAGAAGAGACTCGAAGCAAGAGAACTGTGATTCTACAGAAGGATGCTAAGGATACCATGGGCCGAACATGTGAGCAAGGACGAGCTCTCGGAAGGAATAGAAACAAAATGGAAGCTTATATTTCAAGTCAGGAAGAAGCATTTGGGACACGTAATGAAGATGGAGGGCTTGGAAAATCTGATAGGTTAGAAAGAAAGACGAACGGGGGAAAGGAACGCGTACCTTAGATAATGGGCACGAGAAAATAGATGGCGGAACAGGGTCTGGAAGAAATAACAAAAAAGTAAAAACTTATCAAGAGCTACAAGGGCCAGGAGGAAGTGGTGGACCACGACCCTCAACCTTCTGAATGGACATGGCGCATAAAAGAAGATCGAGGTAAATATACTGTTTAGAAATATACAAAGCATCTACTTTTTCCAGAACAGGCAGTTGAAATGTCTAGGGTATATTGTATTGTGGCTGACAACATGCATCAATTGGGTATGACTGTGGTGCACCCCTTCTCCAAAGGAAAATTTCTTCGGGACGACGGACCGTGTCATAAATGAACAAATAATGTCAGATTGTTTGTTATAACGTAGTAATTAATCTTATGTGTTAATGTGGTTTCTACAACCTTCGGATACTATCTTTGGCATGTGTCGGATTGAGCCCAGTACTTGGTGTACTGTTAAACTGGCTAGAAAAATTATGGATGCCTTAATTGCAACATTCGGAAAGAGTACATACGGAACATCGGTGGATTCAGGCCCCAAAAAATTGACAATGTTAATAAAGTAAATGTCCAGAACGATCCACTTCTATAAGACTATATTTAATAAAGTTACTGATTATATATATATATATATATATATATATATATATATATATATAAAGACATTTTTTTATGTTTATACGTCCTTTTTATTGATAAAATATTTAAGTAAATGCTCGGTTTATAATAAACAGTATTAACAACATTTACCGGCCTGAATGTTCGAGAATATCCTATACGGAACCGTCATATAGCCTGACGTGCTTTTACCTATTGAGCCACAGGGGAGCGTTTTAAACCACAATTCTCCATGAATTATAAAAAAACCTACGCCCCCATGAATTGTAAAAACTAACGCCTTTATCCAGTGGATTGCATAGTGGATGAAGTCGTTGGTTAGATCCAGTGACAGGACCCAAAATGTGTGAGTTCAATACCCAGTTAAGGCAGTGGAGAACATGGAGAGGAAACGTTGTAATAAATATGGCGACAATAGTCCGAATAATGTCAATAGTTTACATAATACCGCATCTCAGAAATACATACAGATACGGACTGAGGATTTCTACTCCATTTCTTCCTTCTCTCATCTGTATATATATATATATATATATATATATATATATATATATATATATATATATATATATATAACAGTGGACATTTAAGGCGCCAGTTATGCTAATAGTCAAATCATGACTGCAATCCTCCGGCCTTTGTATGAAGCAGATCTTCGCCTCTTGGTGTTGAATTCCATGTCTATTTTTATCTTTACATTTGCTCTATTCCTAATATTGAGCAGTTTTAACCCATAACGAGTTGCGTGGTGACTTTACTATTCATATATGCTAGTTCGTTAAGCCATATAGGAAGCATGGTAAGATATTTCTGGTTAACTTTATTGTCCTAATGGTTATTGGTTAAGCGGCAACGGTTATTTTAAATTTTGGAGCCACAACAGAACACACGGATTACGTTTAAGTAGGAAAAAGTGCCGCAACTCGGGTTTAACCTAAATGTCTGCTTCTATATTTACATATATTCTACTCTTGTGATTGAGCATTTTACCCATAAAGATAGCATACCTTAAAACAGCGAAACAGTACTGTCCGCAAATGACATAATTTAGCTCTTGAAAATATATTTTCAATTGAGCACTGTTGAGAGATAGGTTAATTCTATAAACGACAGTCACCTGCGTTAATGCAAAGCTCTTCAGTAAAAAGGAATTGGATCACTCCGGCTGATTGACGTTTGTGTATACATTCGTAAAAAAATAATACTATAGATTTAGCTGATTCTATCTGTCGAATGAAGATAGCTGAGTGGTAGAAACTCTGACTGACACCAAATCGGTTGGGTCTCGATCCGGGCTTGAGCATTCGGATGTGTAGTCGCACTGAGAAGCTGCGAAACAGTACTCTCTGCGAATCACACACACACACACACACATACACATACACACACGGACACACACATACGCATATATATATCTTCCAGCGAGAGCAAGATCTAAGAGGTCAGCCAATATAAGAGTGATCTCATCTCACAATCCTCACACTTGCTCCATATGTGGTCTCCTTTATAAATCACTAGAGGGTCTTAGATGCCTCTTCAGATTAACCCACAAAATTTCATAACTGAATCAACTAAGCTGTCAGATCCTCATACGTCGAAACCGATGGGGAGAGTCCATTTTTATTATTATTATTATTATTATTATTATTATATGATAAAATATATTTTTAAGCTAGGCTATATTTATGGGTTTAAGTGCTCAATATCCGGCATAGAGCTTATGTAAAGTTGACATTGAAGGCAACACCCAGAGGCAACAGTTTATTTCATGCAAAACGCAATCGTCAAGTCATGTGAATTGTGTTTTTGCTCGACAGGTAAGTGATGTGGGTAGTCTGTTGCATTTTGAGAAATGTATTGTTAATTCTTTTATTATTTACTTATTGGTTTTGATTAATTTATTTTACTTGTTTTCGTTTATTTTATTTTATTTATTATTTTCATTTATTTTTGTTCGTTTCCGTTTTCGATTTTTAAGTAACGTAGTAAAAATTTGTTGTCGTGCCAGCATTTCGAATTGAGTTCCGATCGTACCAAGTTCTTGAAGATGAAACAGAGCTTGGTACTTTAATTCAATTTAATTCTAATAATTATATTGAAGTTTTCAGCTCTTGCTTTTGAATCATGAGAACTCGTATGTAGCGGAAGAATCTTATTTTTAAATAAATAATCATATTTAGGCTCTACTTTTGTATAGAGCACTGTTTTTTTAATAAAAAAAAGCAAAAATACTAAAGAACTTCGGATTATTTAACTAACGAGTTATTTCCTAATTTCCATATAATTTCACACACACACACACACACACACACACACAAACACACATATATATATATATATATATATATATATATATATATATATATATATATATATATATGTAAAGACAGAGAGATAACTTTTCAGTTTCGCTGTTTTATTTTTGTTCCAACGAATTTTCCTGAAGAATCCTGGACGAAAAGGTTTCCTATAAAAGATTGTGCTCCTTCATTTTAAACCCTCACTCTTTCTCTCTCTCTCACACACACACACACACACACACACACACACACACACACACACACACACACACATATATATATATATATATATATATATATATATATATATATATGAAGAAATATAGTTTTAAGGTGTGCTATATTTGTGGGCTAAAGTGCTCGTGATCAGAGATAGAGCGTATGTAAATATAAAAGTGAACATTGAAGTCATCACTCAGAGGCGACAGGCTGTTTCATGCTAGATGGGCCTAGTATGAAGCAGCCTGTCACCTCTGAGTTTTGAATTCAATGTTCACTTTATATATATATATATATATATCCAACGGAAAAATGTAAGAATGCTTGAAAAAATAAATAAAATTAATTAAATTTTCCTTGTCCTTCATATTCAACGAAACAAGAAAGGTTGATGCACACACACACACACACATACACACAGACACACACATATCTATATTTATTTATTTGTTTATTTATATTTAGATAGGAAAACGATACATTATTTTTTATATGTCATGAACAGTTATAGGGAAATAATTATGACAAAGTGGCAAATTTTTTTCATGTGTCGTGTTTCATCCCTCAGACGTTCATCCGATGAAGTTTATTTTTTCGTTGGCGCGACTGCACATGCGCACGAACGAAAGAGAGTCACTGAGAAACTTGAAATCAATGTATTTTTTATATGTTTTGTGTATATGATCCATGGGATTTCACTATCATTCTTTTTCTTTTTGTTTCCATTATTATTTTTCTAAGTAAGAACCTGGATGAAAATTTACTGTGCATGATCTGGAGATTAAATATATATGTGTGTGTGTGTGTGTGTGTGTGTGTGTGTGTGTGTGTGTGTGTGTGTGTGTGTGCATGCAGAGAGATATGAATTGCATGATTTGATATATTTTGTTGGAAACCGGTCCAAACATTTGTTCATATCTTACCAATATTGAGGCATTATTTTAAAAGAAATTCTTCTTTATCTTAATTTTTTTAAAATAAATTTTAATCCCATTTCCTTAGAGAAATAATCGTTGTTTCTATCTATCTATCTTCTGCACGGCGTCTGTAAATTAGGAAATATTTTACCATTCTGCCTTTGTTAATTTGCACTGCCTAATAGTGCATAATAGTGCACCAGAAATCGGAGAAAAAGAAAATTCGCGAAAATTGAAATCTAATTCCTCGACTTGATAACAGTAGTGTCTGAGCGTCAGTTGTCACGAAGAATAAACATGCAATTATTTCGGGATAGCTTGATTTAGTTTCATTTCTAAAATAACATTTTCTGCGAGATAACTATCCTATTCAAATAGTAAAATTACGCCCTGAAGCGAGCGGATGAATTCCTCATTTTTACTCCCCGTCTTTTCTTCCGTGCAGCAATATCCTTTTCACATATCCGTACCTTCATATAATTATTTATTGATGGCCCAGCGGTTAGAGGTTTTTCTTTCCGACCATAATGCCTGGGATCGAAACCGAACATTAGTCGGGAAGTTGGTTATCTGATGTTTATAAATTTAAGGAATCGATCTCTCAAGCCTATCTCAAATTTAAGGAATCGATCTCTCAAGGTAATTGATGAGGCAGAACCTATTGGAAGCCATCGATAGTTGCGCTCGAAGTTGCAAATCATTATGACCTTCGGTTTGAGTGTAGTAACGTTGTTCAAACTGCTTAGACATCCGCGTTCACTCAGTAACTAACCAAAATCAGCTCAGTATAGTTGTTCTATAAACCAGTGGTTATCTTTATAGATGCTGAACAAGCACAAATGTGCCTGAGTAGATGTCTGCAAGAGTGTTTAGCTAGCCACCCTAGCAGATGTGTCTAACGAGAATCGTTGTTAATTATAATCCTTTATCCGATTTTGTATTTCCCAAGGTGCTCATAAAATAACTATGAAAATAAGATTAACCACTGAAAATATTTGAAAATGACATTTCTCTTTCAGCATCTGTACAGAATATGAATATGGATTTTGGTAAATAATATACATTTTTACGTAATGTGTGGATTTACCCCACTTACTTTCCCAAAAATAAGGAACCGCCGCTAGAAGACGCTACTTCAGCATATAAATAGGCAGTAACTTTCTCTGTCATCATATTTTTCTGTTTCACTCAGGGATGGTACATGTAGTTCGAGGAAGAACACACTTTCAACAGTGGGGAACACACACACACATAAACACAAACACGTATGTACCTTTCACTTCGTTTTTTTTCTGGAATTCATCTTACACCAAGCTACACACACACAAACAATTCACTGGTTTAAATGTTTTCTTCTTTCATTCTCATTCTTTTGTAACACGCAACAATTTTTATCATCTGTTTATACCATGTTTCGTTAATATATACATTGTTTGTTTGTTTATATATATATAGTTTTGTTGTTTCTTTTCATTCTATTACCCGGGCTCACATTGCGAGTCCATCATTTTTGTTTTGGGATAAATATACCGGTAGACCCGTGTCTTCCACCTAAACACTCGACCAGCATACTTTATCCATATGACATGTGTCCTTAAGACAGTGGAAAACATGGAGAGGGGAATTAACAGGAGATAACTGATAATTGGCATCCATTAGACATGGCACGTGGAACTAGAACAGTCTACCCCAGTGAGAGAAATAAAGGGTTCAGTTTGACATTCCAACCACCTGAAGAAAGCCGAAACTTTGTGATGAATATTTTGAAATATAAGAACAATTCTTTTTTTTTTATTTTGTGAGTGAATCAAACTTATAAAACCCAGGTTGTGTGTGTATGTGTGTCTGTAAGTTTATATATTGGAACGGATTTCCTACATTTTTCAACCGATTTCAACAAAACTTCACAGGACTTCAATCGGTAAAATTACCTTGCGGTGATTCTGACAGCGCCAAAAATTGGAAAAACACAATTGTTTTTGCAAGAAATCAATTTGAAAACACGATTAAGAGGCATCGCTTTCGCAGAATGAAAGAGGGACAACTCATATCGAGTTATACTTATTATAAAACCCAGGTTGTGTGTGTGTGTGTGTGTGTGTGTGTGTGTTTGTTTGTTTATATATGGGATCTGATTTCCTACATTTTTCAACCGATTTCAACAAAACTTCACTTTTTTTTTGGCATAGGTAGTGTTTCTTATTGTCTTGCACACTTTTTTCTTTATTTTTACATTCAAAATGCTTTAAAAAATTCCATTTACAAGACAATTGTCTATAATAAAATTCTATTCAATCGGTAGACTCATAACGATTGAAAACAATCTTTTTTTTTGAGTTTAGATTTGACCAATTCGTAAAAAAAAAAAAAATCTAATTAAGACATGCATGTCCGTCAACCTTAAACAATAATCTTTGTCAATTTTATTTTCAGTCTTTATGATGGTCGATACTTGATCTATCTCTTACTGTTACATCCCCGGGCAACGCCGGGCTCTACTGCTAGTAGTAAATGTAATGATGTTTTGCGAATAACAATGATTTATTCATGCAGAGCTGTACTTTGGAGAATGCTTCATGTTTTTGCCAAGGCTATTTTGCTGGTAAGTAAATGCAACGAGTTCAACTGGAATTCGAAATTGGATCTCTAGTTTCTCTTTCCGATGCTCTATCTATTACACCACGGACCTAAGTACAAAGACAACTTACGTATATATTCACATATAAAGTATTTCTTTTAGGTCTCATGCATAAACACAATTATTATTTCCCTATATATTCAGGAACAAATAAAACCATGGATTACTTATTGACTCAAGTATAAAGCTGACCAATGATTCCTTTAGATTCAAGTAAAAACACGCTGAACGTTTATCTATAGACTCGAGTATAATAATGTTGTCGACGTTAAATAATCCACTTGAAGATATGCCACAAAAATTTTCCAATCCTACCTTAAAAGACTCTTACCTAAATACATATAAAACGGATGTCTCTGTGTGTGTGTGTGTGTGTGTGTGTGTATGCGTGTGTGTGTGTATGCGTGTGTTTGTAAACATGCGTAGGTGTTTAGTTGTATGTCATTTAAATTCAATATTTTGTAGTAGTGTTAAAATGTCATTTACTACTGTAAATTAAATTTTGTTACAATTTATAAAAAGTGAAAAAGAAACATAAACATATCAGAAACGTATTTTTTTTTTCATTTTAGACTTTTCACTCGTTATTTAAGGTATCGATAATTAATCTTTAAGTGATCGGGAAAAAATCCTCTTGGGAGTCTGTTCCACATGGCAGATGTCCGCGGGAAGAAGCTGTTCGAGTGGAACTTACTTCTCATTGATGGAATACGGAGGGAATGTGAGTGTTTTGCATGAAGGGTCCTAGCCAGTAGAACTAGCTGAACCAAAGAATGTAGTTCGCCCGAGCACTTTCCATGAGTGTACGTAAGCGAGGAAAAGCCAACAACGTTGCTTAAATGGACGGTAAAACAGTTAATGATAGAGACAGTAAAGTGATAAATATTTGCTTAGAATTACAAAAGATATGGAGGGCGATGTTTTCCGCTTCCTGACGGAACAGAGTATATAAAAGAAAAATGTTTATATATGTATGCCTTTGTGTGTACGATTCTGCGTTGCATGTATATATTTTTGTGTATGTTGCTGGTTCATATTGATATAAACGTACTTATTAGACTAAAACAAATATGCACCCATAAAAAGATTAAACAGATATTTTCATGTCACTAATTCATATTAAACACGCTTAATTTCACATAGAAACGACTTAAACCATTAACTGCCAATTTTTTAATGCGCATTTTTGGCCCAGACAGGTGTCTTAGGAGTTTATTTATTCCTTATGTTTAATTTCAGTAGTTACCATTGTCGTTTTTATAGAAACTAGAACATCAAATATATATGTGTATAAAACATCAAAAAATAATATTGATTAGAAATAAGAAAAAATACTTTTCAAAATAGTCATTATATTTCTACTCGTGAAATGTAAAATTACGACAGAAGGTGTCTTCTTACGGCTAATAATAAAAACTTTAAAGGCTAAGTGTTGTAAAATATACCTCTGCAAATGCAATGTATGTAAGCAATTTAATGTAAATACAAGGAATAACATGTAGTGAGTTTAATTTTAACAGATCTCCAAATGGGGCTCATGGAAGGTAATGGGTTAATAAAGCTCAGAATGTCTGGACCATTTCATCAGATTAAAACTTTCGCAATCGACTTGGAGTGAAACTCAACTGTATATAACTAATAAATACACCAGGCACGTGTCGGCATTCAGTTGCGTATAAATTACGAGATCCTTACAAATAAGAACTTCCTATAACCCTGAACTATTTTTATATTATTTCCATTTTTTATTACTTACTGCCAGGTTTATTTTTTAGGGAAAAAATTACATTAATATTTAATTGGAATAAAAAAAATCCATTACGAACAAAAATTAATGCTTAGGATTAAAATAGTTGCCATCATACCACAGGCCCTTGTTGATATTTAATAAAAGGAATTGTGATACGGACAGAAAAACTGAAGATCTTCATTGTCTTGTGCCCCTTCAGAGCATGGATAATTATGGCTGTCCATAGCTTCCTATAATTTGCAACTCTTAGTAATTTTCTTATTTTAAACTAGCCAAATTATCCGAGCCTTACTGCGTTTCACACATTTTTGTACTAAAATGATGATTGATTTCAAATCGTTGCTATAATTTGTGGAGAAAAAAAATGAGCATTTCAATATTGCTCAATGATCTTGCCGATGTGACCTCCATCTTCTGGTTTTCTCCTTCTATATTATGGATAGGAGTCATTCCTTTGTTCAAATTTAAATTTAATTTACATCAAAGGGGTAGAATGTTCTGGTTCCACCGGCCATGCCTCTTCTGGATGGCTCAATTTTCTGCTTTTAATTCAACTTCTCTAAGTTTATGTTCACCACTGCCGTATCCAGATATTGAACTCACAACTCGTTGGGTCAAGTCACTGGATCCAACCAACGCTTTTATCTACTGGGTCATGTGTCCTTGAGGAATTAGAACACTCTACCCCGGTGGATGAAATAAAGGGTTCAGTTCAAAATTCCAATCACCTGAAGAAAGCCGGAGCGTACCAAGGCCGAAACGTCATGATCATGAAAAGTTGAGTATAACAGTCCGAACAATGCAAATAATGTAAATAATTACAATAATACATCTCAGAAATGTAGACAGATATTGCTCTGGAAATATTTATAGAAAAGGCACAGGGAAGCGCTATGTTACGGAGGTGGGAAAGCAATTGTAGCCGAAATGCCTGATATCTTTGTTGATTCTTCTTTTGATTTCTAGATAATTAGTAAATAAAAATTAATGATTTATTTGAAATAATAAAAAGATCCTTATTTCATTCTGTTTAAGAATTATTCATTTAATTGCCATAATAAGAGTTCGCTCTAGTCTATAAAATCTCCATTTCCTATAATAAAATATTCGTTTTTTTGTTTCTTATAAAAAAACGTAGAATGAGTGGATAGTGTAACGGAGAGCGGTGACTGAAGGCTGTTGTGTTTCATTTACATTCTCACTAATCGTTTTGGTAAGGCATGAATCCATCGCTTCTCCCATCACCTTTCTTTGTTTTCAAAGGAATTTTCCTGTTTCATAATATTTTGTTCAGTTTTTTGGAAGGCATCTATTAGTAATCCAAGGCCTTCGGATTTTTCTGATATATTTTCCGTTGTCTTCCGACTGTTGGTTAAATTTCTGGACTTCCTTGGATTTGAAGTCTCCAGGTAATATCTCTTATCACGGACTGTCCCTCTTGCTAAAAACCCATCCATTCTATTTATTTACAATTGGTGCTATTGTAATCATTTCACCCCAAGTAAGGCGATAATGCCACTAGAATGCAGGGGCTTACAGTGAGTGAATGAGAATAAGACTGAGAATAGGGAGGATTGAAGAAAGGACAAAAATGAAACGGGATTTAAGAAGACAGAAAATGGCGACTGACATTGCGTTTACAGTTTTGAAGATTCTAGTTATCAGGGAAGCAAGAAATCGGTAGTTCCACGGTTGGGAAGTGCGAGAAATGGGACTGTTAGAGGAGAAGTGGCGGTTGCATCGAAATAGTTCGAGAGTAAACGAATATGACCTTGATGCCAATCAAGTAGCACGTTTAAATTGATATAGTCGGGACACCAGTGAGAAAAAAAAACAACTCCATTGCCATGTTAAGAAAACAGAGTGAATGACGTTACGTCAGTGAGAAAGTGACTGAAGTCATGATGGCTGGTCAGGATCGATTACATAACATACCCTCCTTTGAATTTCGTCAAAGATCTTGAGATATGGCAGCTGTATTCAATGGACGGACAAATGGTAGATCTATCAACGTGCAAGATTGATTCTGACGAGAAAAATTTTCTGACACGACACAGTGAATGAACTTTCCTAGCAGTTGACGAAGCAGTTAATTTGATATAGTCGCTCTAGTTCATGTCAGTGAAAATCCTGAGACCAAGAAGGCGCAGTGTGTTGCTTCCCTGGAAGATAGCAAAAAACATCAAAACAATAAATAAATAAACGAAAAATAAACGCTCGACAGGCAGCACGTATGATGCCACAAAACATCTTACTTAAGCTCTTTAATTAATAAAAAGTAAATTTACGTTAATAAAAAAAATTGTACCTGGACTTATCCGCTTGAAAAACACGGTGTATCAAAATGGGCCCTACTTCCTTGTGTTGCGTGCCAAACAAGAATTTTAAAATGCCAAAACCTAATTTCATCAGAAAATTAGATTAAAGATCATGTCTGCTTTAAGCTCAGCTTCCGTCTACAATCAAAACCAAAGCTGGACGCTTGTCCTCCCCCAGAAAGGCATTCAGTTTATACCTGCTTCAAAATATATAAAATAGTGTAGAATTACAAAATCCCAACTAAAACACGTCTGTTAGTTTGAAGATAAAGCCCAGACAGAATGATACTCATATTATCATACTGCCAACTGACAAAGGCGGCGCTACGTTCGTGATGAGCAAGTTGGAAGTAGTCCGAAAAAATGGCAAGCCTAGTTGGGGAGAGACAAGGAAAAGCAACGCGTGACATACTTAACCGGTTTAAGCAAGTGGATGGCAGAAGAGGGACTGGGAGAAGTAATAAAACGACAAAACATATTGAGAACTACAAGAGAAGGAGGAAATCGAGAGCCATGATCGCCTATGTCCAGAAGGGATACGGCACATAAAACAAAGAAGTTGAGGATATATCTAGGTGAAACATTATCCGACCTAAGAGGACTGAGAGCAAAATGTCAAAAATCTTAAATAGGAACAAGGACTACACCGCACTGAATAAGTATAAACAGCTGATTCAACATTACACCAAACTGTATGGTCTCACAAATACGGTATTCCGTCCAGATCTATAGTCATCTGCAGGGGTTCAACATGTTACACGCTGCGCGGATGCCCAGTGCATATAATCAATCAACAGGAAAGTCCTCGTCATATATGAAAAAGACTCAGGCCTCCCATGTTGCAGTTTTTTGTGTATATATATGTGAGCTAGCCCAAATGACTTGACTCACTTTATAGTCCACCAATAGAAGGCTAACCAATCAGAAGAGGTAGAAAATTCAATCCGTCGTGTATAAAGGCGGCCATTTTGTTTACTCTATCCGAATGTCCAGTGCCAGCTTGTCAGGCGAAGAGGAACAGAAGGAAGAACTACGCTCTGCTACTTTTACCGGGATATCCACTGCTAACCTGAACAACGCTTTCCTACTGTCTTCGAAATAATCACTGTTGGATTCTATACTCAAAGACGACCGTCATCATGAACAACATCCCACCCAGAGCAATCGGATAGTAAGCTTGGGAGTGGTGAGCCTGTTCACTAGGGTTCGCCAGTCCCGTGTGAGGATAGCCTAATGGATCAAGGCATTGGGTCGTCAATGTAGAGAGGACTTATTTTCCCCTTTACATCCTCTTTCCTGAAGAAGCTATATCAAAAGCCTGTCTTTATTTTAACGCTATTCCTATGGCAAATATACAGATGGGCTCTCTTCTTTAGTTCCAACTGTTCAGAATTTTACTACAGGAGACACGCCATACTACTTCCAGGGAGTCGAATCACTCGCATATATAAGACCTTTTTATTCGTTCCTTTCACATATAACCTTCATTTTTAAGTCTTAATTAGTCTATGGGGAAAATTTAAAACATATATATATATATATATATTTATATGTGTGTGTGTGTGTGTGTGTGTGTGTGTGTGTGTGTGTGGATAAGTGTATATGTATATAGTTATATGTGTAGGCGCAATTGACGCAAGAGGAGTGCAAATTTTCTCAGGTAGATGACTAACATGAATGGAAATGGGATAGGATTAAGCAGAATGCGATTCATGTGTGCGTTTTCGTATATATATATATATATATATATATATATATATATATAGAGAGAGAGAGAGAGAGAGAGAGAGAGATGATGTCACACAATATGAAATGGAAAAAGTCCGAAAATTATTTTAAGACATTTTTTATGTTTATACATTTTTTTTATAGATAAAGATTTTAAGTAAATGCTCTGTTTCAAACAGTATTAAAAACATTTACCGGCCTGAATATCCGATAAATTTTCATACAAAATACGCGAACTCCGATAAGAGTCGAACGTGTATCCTATACCTAACCGTCATATAGCCTGACGTGCTTTTACCGATTGAGCCACAGAGGAGCGTTGAGGTTAGCAAGTGCGATTTTACTGTTTTTAAACCAAAATTCTCCATGATTTTCCCTCATGCATTTATATCTGCTCGATGCGTATCCAAATGCAAACAAATGACGTCAGACATTATGAAATGAACAAAGTCCGACAATTATTTTAAGACATTTTTTTATGTTTATTTATATATATATATATCAGTGAGGGAAACAAATCATTACTTACCACGAGCGTATCGCCACCTTCCTTACCAGATTGAAACTGTTGTTTTGACTGTTTTCTTTTTTATGCAGCAGCGTACATTCCAGGATTGGACTGTAAATTGTCAAGAGAAGTCGCAGCGTGTGATTGGGAAAAATGGAGAAAAGCTGAACGGCCGATCGTCTTTATGTCAATTTTTTCTAAATCTACATTGTTTATAAGTAAGGGCGACATTTAGAGTCGTCTGTTATTGCTATACTTGTACTTTGCATCTTGTGTTTCTTTGTAATTGGTGTCATATTTCCGTCCAGTCTGTGATCACCCGGATTACGAAAATGAAATGCATCTTTGGGACGGAATGTAAGAACTCGCGTTGTCTTAAAATCTACCAGACCAGGATGGAGCGTTTAGAGAGACAGACAGACAGACACAACGCACAAACAATGTCCCTGGTGAGACAGATGAGGGGCATGGCCAGGATACACACCACAGAGCCGAGTCACCTCTATGTGCCGGTCTCTAGAAATCCATAGAGAGTGACCAAAAAGCGGATTAAATGGCCCACTGCCCACCAGTATGAAGAATGGCAACAATTCGACCAAGATGTGAGTGATATTTTAAGAACAATATCCAAAAGGGACACAGATAGTAGATTATATACAATGACGATTATTATCATTATTTACGCGTCAGAGAGATTCGGTTATTTACAAAAGGAACACAAGAAAGGACACAGAAATAACCGTTGGGAAAAGAAAATTCACCAGTTAAGACACGAGCTAAAAACTCTAAAGAGACAATACAAACAAGCAAATGAGATGGAAAAAGTGCCTATTTCGGAACTCCGAGATATATTGAGGAAAAAAAAAAAAAACTCTTAGTAGAGCGGAATACTACAAACAGCGTGTAAAAGAGAGGGCTAGGAAAAGATCTGCCTTTATTTCAAATCATTTTGGTTTTGCAAAGAGATTACTCGGAAACAAGAGAATGGTAATCTTGAGTGTACGGGAAAAGAAATAAAGTCTTTCTTACGAGAGGCACTCAGTGACCAAGAGAGAAATAATCTAGGAGAAGACAATATAATAGTGCACCCTGAACCGCCAGAAGACAAACCCTGAGAGAATGAAATGAGTTCATATTTACAGCTTCGGTCCCAGAAACCAGTGGTGTTCCCTATAGTGTCTATAGGAAATGTCCGAATATTCAACTACATCTTTCATGATATTAAAGGCAATTTGGAGAAGAGGTAGAGTTGCTGAACAGTGGAGGTTCGCTAATGCAATATGGATTCCTAAAGAAGAAAACTGAAAAGGAAATGAACAGTTTAGAATGATTTCTTTGATGGATATTGGACGACTTCGGCATTATCTTGGTACCAACAATTACATATATATTTCATTGCAGAAGGGAGCGATTGCCGGCATCCCAGGTTGTCTGGAGCATATTGGCCTGATAACACAGCTCCTAAGAGAAGTAAAAGAAGGGAAAGGCGATCTAGTCGTTTTGTTGCTGGACCTTGCTAATACATACGGATCAGTTCCAAACAAATTAGTCTCAGAAAATATTATGTCCCTATTTGTCTAAGGAACCTCATACAATATACTTGCAATTATTTTGGCATAAAAACAATCCCTGATTGGCATCTGGTAGAAGGGAAATTATAACTGGATGTAAAATCTCAGTGATATTATTTACCGTAACCTTAAACGTGTTAGCAAAATTAACAGAAGTTGAGTATTGAGGTCCAGTGATGAGAAACGGTGTACGACAACCTCCAGTTCGGGCATATATGGATGACCTGACGGTTACTACATCTAATGTTCCTGAATGTCGGTGGAGAATTCAGGTTCTAGGAAAGATAATGACTTAGGCAAGAATGATTTTTAAACCGACAAAATCGAGGTCATTACTACTAAAGACATGGATTGTGATAGAAAAGTTCTGCTTAAAGAATGTAGGAACTATTATCTCGTCATGAGGCACGGTGGAGTAATGGATAGCGGCTTGGATTGAGGAATCGGAGAGCCAAGTTCGAATTCCAGTCGAATCCATTACATTTACTTACGTGCTAACAACCTTAGGAAAGGTGTGAATCCTCTTTCTTCTCCCTCCAGCTATGGGTAAATAGCAGGACAGACTGGGTGACAACTGGTCTAGGAGAAGGAAAACTCTGAATTCAAACCTGCTCTTAGAGGAGGGTGAATGGAGACTCTCTGAGCCTTGGTTGGCAATCCATTTAGTGATGGTGTCACGATAAAAACACCCTTGATAGCCCTAGCTATTTGACAAGATTATGAACTACACCAATCAAAGTATTGATGAGTTCAATCTCGGCTGAGGTCGCAAGATGATGATAATGATCTCGTCATTAAAAGAACATTTAAGTGCCTGGGTAAAATATTCAATGATAATTTAAGAATATGGATGCTACCCAGAAATATTTTTCAGACCTCGAAGCAATGCTGAGGAAGTCAGGACTGCCAGGCCGTTTTAAGTCATGGATATTTTTTTATAAGCATTTCACTCCAAGCAAGGCTGGAAGCCACTAGCGCCCAAGGGGTTACATAGGATTTGGAGCAAGAGCAGATAGGAGTGATAGAGGAAAGGATGGAGAGAAAGATAGGGGATAGATCAAGGCAACTTGAAATGTCGGTTGACATTACATTTGAATCGTTGGAGTTTATAGTTATCAGGGAAATAGGAAAAGAGGAGGAAGTTCCACAGGCGAGAGGTGTGAGACATGAAGTTATTGGAGTAGAAGAGACGGCTACATTTAACAGTTTCGACAGTAAATAGGGTGAGAGCGAGATGCCAGCCTAGTTGAACGCTTAAATTCATGAAGTCTAGGACCAGCGAAAGCAGCTTATCGGAGCAGTTACCCTGAAAGTATTTGTAAAAAGCACAGAGGGAGGCGACGGCACGTCTGGGAGAGAGTGAGTGCAGACAAGATGCCAGATCAGGCCAAATTGCATTGCATATCCGTCTCTAGATCTTATCAAGAAACCCGAGGCAAACAGAAGGGGCTCCAGACCATATATGGCAGCAATATTCCATGCAAAAGCGAATGGTTGATTTGTTAATCTGAAGGATCGATTCCTGTGAGAAAAATTTCCTAGCGCGGCACAGGGAGCCAACTTTCCTTGCTGTGGACGAAGCAATTGACTCAATGTATTTGTTCCATCTCAGGTCAGCAGTCAATGTGAGACCGAGCAGCCACAAAGAGGTGCTCTCGAGAAGTTGAGTGTCAAACATTCTAATGGGGAGCAGGGATGTTTTTGAGGCGTTAAAGTTAACCAGCCAATTCCTGTCCCAGTTCACAACCGATTGGAGGTCTTTTTCTAGACGAACGGCCAGGTTAGTTTTGTCAGCGACACTAGATTTGTTTTGGAGGCAGGAGTAAATTGTAGTGTCGTCCGCGTAGATGCCTACTTGGGAATCTATGACGTCAGGAAGATCGTTGATGAAGAGAAGGAACAGAGTAGGGCCTAGGATGGAGCCTTAGGATATATCAATATACTATTCTGCCAAAGATTCTGTGTACCCTGACGTTATATAAAGTGGCATTTTCTTCTCAAAGCCCAGACATGAATCCTATTGCGAATGTTTGGAAGTTACTAAATGAAAGAGCTAAGGAAAAGAATCCAACAAACGTCGAAGATCTATGGACTACTTTGAAAGGAGAATGGGAGAAAATATCCGTTAATGAATGCAAGACATTAATTTGCTCATGTAGCAAAAGATGTCAAGCTGTTATTGCAAGTAAAATGTCTACACATTAAGTACTAATGAATTATGAACGCTATTTTCATTTGGATATGATGTAGCCATTATAATTCTATGATTTTGTTAATCGTTCTGATGTTTTTGATCATCTATTTTTTCGAATGTTATATAATTATTCTTATAACTTTATCAAAATAAGTTTATTGAGCTTTATATTTTGGAATTATATAATTTACATTTATATCCTTATTTTTCCTTGATAAAATGTTCTTTGACGCTTTAAAATAAAAAGTTATTTCATATTTAGACTTTTTTCTTAACATAGTTCTGATCTTTATGCTCGCTATTGTATATATATGAAGAGAGAGAGAAAAAATGAGAGAGACATATAATTAGCCTGTAAATATGTACATGTTTTCTTTTTGTTTCCTTTTTCCCCAAAACCTCGTTGTTGTTCACATGTACAGTCCGTGATATCCTCAGCATCTTTCTCTAGAACAGCATTTCTGTTGCTTCAAGACTCTTCTTCATCTTTGAGGAGATTGTCCAGTATTTAGTAAGACAGATATCATGTAACAGTTCAGTACTCTTTTCTTTGTTTCAAACGGAATTTTCCTGTCTCTGAATACTCTCCTTAGCCTTTGGAATTCATCTTTGGCTATCCCAATACGATCTGTGTCACACTTTAGAACACTGCCAGATATTTTAATTTATGTACTTGTTTGATTTTAGTGAAAACCATGCATTCTTGTAGTTTTGTGGTCAATACTTAATCCTTTCATCTCGCTTTTCTTCGCTAGCTTCTGTAGAAGCTTTTGTAGTTTCTTTGCGTAATTGCTATCAACACTGTAGCATCAAGAAATCTCTTGTGCTCAGGTATAAAGAAACGCCATAATAAAACTTCACCAAAATACGCTGTCAGTCACATGTATATATATACACGCATATATATATATATATATATATATATATATATATATATATATATATATATATATATAAAAGACATTTTTATGTTTATACATTCTTTTTATAGATACAAATATTCGACAGAAATCGAACCTTTTTCCTATACGGAACCGTCATATAGCCTGACGTGCCTTAACCGATTGAGCCACAAAGGATGAATATTTTCTATGAAAATTTCTCGGACATTCAGACCGGTAAATGTTATTAGTACTGTTTATTATAAACAGTGCATTTACTTAAATATTTGTATCTATAAAAAGAATGTATAAACATAAAAATGTCTTATATATATATATATAAAGTGAGAGAAAAAGAAAAAGATAGATAATTATAATTAGCCTGTAAACATGATCATTTTTTTTCCATTTTTGTACACGTATCTTACGTCTGTGTGTGTGTGAGTATGTGTGTGTTTGCGTGTACCGGTATTTGTCTGCACACGCATTTACACTAATAAGCTTAAAACTCTATTGATGGAAATAGGATATAAGACGAATCATACGGGAAATTTTTGTGTGTAATGACGCGAATAAATATTTATTTAGAAAACGTTTGAATAGTATTAGCTTTCTTCAAATCACGCTTTTGAAAATAGATAACAGGCCTGAAATGAAAACATACCTCTATTTGTATTTTGAATTCGACTCGACGAGATAGTAACTGGTTGAAATGCCATTGCCGGTTGTTAGTTTAAGAAGCTCTATGCGCATTCAATCTTGCTCCGTAACGGTGGCGGTCAGAAGAGTTAAAAAATAACATGGATGGAGAGAAACGGTTCGCCAACTTTTGGGACTGCTGGGGGAGGGATCTGACATTTTAAACTGCTGAAGGTGTTAAATTTATATCGCGATATGTAAGGTATATGAAGCAGAAAGTACTCATTCAAACAAGTTCTATTAAATTTAATCGACAAAGTCTGTCTGCTTAACAAGACAAATATTAGTGAATGATACTAAAAAGCTTAGACGTTATAGCACAAAACTAGCGACATACGTTAAATAAAGCATTTTTAATCGCAAGAGACGGCATCTTGAATTATGTATAAAATATTTTATATGCTTTAAAAATAACGCAAAATAATTAAAGCCTATTTCGGGCAGGGTCACGCAAACTTTAATCGTTACACATGACGTCACTTTGAATTGTTTCAAATTTCCAGCTCCCTACAAAATACTATTGTGTTGGTGCATAATTATCAGGCGTTTTTTGTAGGCGAGTGATTTATTAATAAAAATTACTATTTTTTTTATTTTCAGGTTAGAAAATTGCAGTCGATAAGCATACGCTCCGGAACAAGTATTTAAAAATGTTGTGGTTGAATTTTTATGTATCTTTTTCAGAATAAATATTGTTTCAAATCGCCTGATAATTATGCACCAACCCAGTAGAATAAAGCCAAGACAATCCTGCCGAGTACAGGGACAATACATGGTTCTTGCTAATGAGTGAGACAGTCGAAAGTACTTGAACTAAATCAACAGAGAAAACTTCAGACAGTTTATTCACTACTTGCATCCTAATACAGAACAACTTATTCAAAATATTGTCGAATTTAATAAAATTCATTTAATAAAATTTGGATCCCCATATTTGTACACAATATGCGTAACTTTTCTAGTTCAAGAAAACCAAAACAAAGAAATGTACGGAACAAAATGAGCAGATTAGTCTATGGGAAGATTTTTTTTCTCAAGTGCCATGTCATGATCAGCATCTAGTCTCTTATTATATATATATATATATATATATATATATATATATATATATATATATAACAAGGTAATGAAGGTTTGGTCATCCGTGTGGATAATTCCAAAGATCCAGAGAGCCCAATGCAAATATATATATATATATATATATATATATATATATATATATATATATATAACGATATATAAAAGTTATTTTTAAAACTTGAAACCAGCATCTCTCGTTCATGCACCAATGTAGTCATAACAACCTCAACAAACCCAGTCTGATGAAGTCCTAACGGATGAAACGCGTCACGTTTTCCATTTTGTCTTACAATTTCACCAATACTGTTGTTGATATATAAAAATATATAACGTTATCTCATATCATAAATTTTTATATATCAAGAGAAATTTACGAGAAAAAATGCATGACAAAGTCGAAAATGTTTTCGTTTTGCGCGTTTCGTCCTTGTCTGATGAAGTCTTATTGAACAAAATGCATCACATGAAACTTTACACTTTGTCATATAAATTTCCTCTCTCTCTCTCTCTCTCTCTCTCTCTCTCTCTCTGTATAAACACACACACATATATATATATGTATATATATATATATATGAAATAAAGTTGCAAAATTATTAAGAAGGCTTCGATGCTTATGATATCACAATCACTAGTCATCATGTTGAGGCCTTGTTCAATCTGTTGATAACAACAGATGATGAGTTCACTGCCAGAAACTGTTACTAAGATCCGCTCAATATAACTGCAGTATAAACCACAGGTGAGCTGTGTGGAAGGTTGAACTAAGACATATATACGTTATTTTTCGTAGATACAATTTATTCAATTACCGGCCTATTCATATATATAGGGGCAGATTGTTTCATGCTAGCTGCACGGGATAGCGTATGTATGGATGTATGTTTATCCAAACAGCGTAAAGGAAGGGATCGTCCGCTGCTTACAACACCGGGCAAAAGTCATTAGTTGCGACCCAAAGACATTAGATAAAGAATTGGTCAGTATAAGTAGTATTTGGTTTCACTTCCAAGTCTTCTGGTCAGAGTCTCGTCTGGAAAGGTAGCTACCTGACTCCGTTTTTTATAAGGTCTAAAGGAGAATTTTTGGCCGAGCCTACGGGCTCAGAACCCCACAATAAACTCGGCCACATCCAACCGCGTGGAGCGTTTAGTGAATATCGTCATTGGGATTCACGGTTTACCAGCCTGCTGCTGAACATTTATCTTCAGCTGGGCTTGTTAAGCTCTCTGGCTCGCTGCAGATAGCGTCCCCACACGGGGTTATGTGGAAGGGCAGAGGATCGTCTCGGGAAACACCTACCCGAAGCCGTTTTATACGCGGCCTACGGGTAAATTTTGGCTGAGCCTACGGGCACTTGTTACCCCACATTAAACTCGGCCTTGTGCCACATCTAACTGTTTGGGGCATTTGGTAGATACTGTCATTGGGATTTACGGTCTACCAATCTGCAATTGGAGATTCGTCTTCAGTTGGGCTGGTTAAGCTCTCTGCCTCCGGGCAGAGAGGATCTCCGAACGGGGTTATGCCGAAGGGCAGGGTTTTGTTCGTATTACGAGACTTTCTTTTATTTTTATCTCGATCAATTTTCTTTCTTTATCAATATTAAAAAAGACTAACTCTGTCTATTACACTGAGTGTTTGAATGCTATGTATATACGCTTTGCGCGTGCATGACTTACACGTGCTTGTGCAATTTAATGTGTACACAAGGAGACATAGATGTAGACGAACATACGCAATTTGATTAAGTTTGAAATAACATCGCGGAATAAAACATTCCCCCTCCAACTCAGTCTGGACAACATCTACGCTAAATAAAAAAAAATCATTAATTTGGAAACCAAAAACTTTAAACCATAAAATTATGGAAATAAATTTCGACCACGAGTTCCGGGTTCGAATTTCACCGATTTATCGGACTAGGAAGATGTTAGGCGATGCCAAAAAAAAACAAACAAACAAACAAAAATATATCACTGTTTGGTTCTAGCCTTGTGAGTGAAATTGTGTAGATGCAACTGTTCATATCCCATCATAGCACGAAGTCACATGTCAACGTGACCGAGAATTTGAGTGTTCAACTCCTAATCACGCCATATGTTTATCTCTCTCCCCGAAAAATTGGATAAAAATTTCACTCAGCAGAAAATTTCAGGTTGGTTCTTTGCGTGTTAAAGAAACATAAATGTGCCTGAGTAAGCATCTGCAACATGGATTAGCCATCCGAGTCGACAGGCATACTCACAATCGAGCAGCCAGGCGTTACTAATGCATAGTGAGATTGTCTGCGTCGTCCTGAATTTGCCCCTCACCTGGGTAGAATCATACGTTTGGCTTTGCGCCAAAATAAGATAAGCTCAGTTTCTGAAGAAAATTTTTCTTTTTTCTTTTCCTTTTCTGGCGGTTTTTTTTTTTTTTTTTTTTTTTACCGCTAGTGAAGATCAACATTGATTTCTTTCTTCATATCACTACACTTTTTCTTTCTTTCTTAATATCTACACACTCTTTCTTTCTTTCTTTCTTTCTTTTTTCTTAATATCTAGGCACTCTTTTTACTTTCTTTCTTTCTTAATATATCCAAAACTCTGTCTTTCTTATCACTTCATACTTTCTTTCATTATATATTCATTAATATCTGCAGAAAATTTCTTTCTTTCCATTTTCTCTTTCTTTCTTTCTTTCTTTCTGTCTTTTTCTCTCTTTTTTCTTTCTTATTATTCCACTTCTTTTCTTGCCTTCTTAATAATTCGCGTTTTTCTTTTGTTCTTTTTTAATATATCCACACAGTTTTTCATTTCTTTCTTTTTTTCTTAATATGTCAACACTTACTTTTTCTTTATATCTTCCTTTCTTTCTCTCTCTCTTTCTTTCTTTCTTAATATGTCAACTTCTTTTTTTATTTTTATTCTTTTTTATATTTTTATTTTTTTTCTCCCTTCATTTCTTTTGTTCTTTCTTTCTGTGCACTCTTTCTTTCTTTTTCTTTCTTTCTTTCTTTCTTTCTTTCTTTCTTTGTGTCTGTGCGTGTGTTTGGAAAGAATGAAATGTAAATTAATATATCTGCAGAAACTATTTATATATATAAAGTTGTCTGTCTGTCATCGAACTTCTCCTAGGATTTTGGAGATTAACCCCCATAACAATATATAATCTGAAATTACATTACCCAGGGTACTTGGATAAGTATATTTCATTTTGACTATGGCGATACCCCGTGGGAATGGATATAAGTCACTACTAATTTTTTCCCCTGTGATTTAAATTTGAACAAGGGAATGATTCAAAATATAGAAGGAGAAAACCAGAAGATGGAGGTCCAATCGGAAAGATCATTGAGTATGATTGCATCATTTTTATCCATAAATTATAACAATGATTGAAATTAATCATCACTTTCTTACAAAAATGTGTTTTTTTCTGGTTTTTGCTGTTTATATTTGTGTCATATATTGTGCTTTTTGCGCACATTTTTCTTTTAAGTAACCTTTTTCTGCACATTTAACTGTTGTTTTTTATTATTTTGTCCCGTTAAATTTCTTTTTGTATTTATTTTTGTTTTCATTTCTGTCTATTTTTTGTGAAAAAGAAAAAACACATAACTTGCTTTAAAAGGAAAAAAATGGGAGCCAAGAAAAAAGCCAGAAAAAATCTTTTTGGGACTAAGAAAAAGAAAGATCCGTCTGATAAGCTATCTGAAAATAATAATAACACGAAATTAGTAATGGATGCCGAAGAGGGCTAAAATGTAGGCGACAATTCGGTTTTTACCAAAAGTATGGTGTCCCCAAATGTTGAAAATTTCGAAAAAAATAGTTTCTCAGACAAAATGTATGGTGGCCGAGAATGGTCAAAATTCTTCAAACGAGAACCAAAAAAGTAACGACAATGGAAACAAAGACGAAAATGTAGCGGTCAGAGAGACCCCATCTTGCTGGACGTCTCCAACAAAATGTAAAATCAACATAACGGAGTTCCTGGAGAAAGCCAAGGGCTACCCACATCTGGTCACAGCAGATGGGCTCTGGGTTCCCTGAGGAACTTAAGAATATTGAAAAAAGAATTGTGTCAGTCATTGTGATAGACAAGAGCTCGCGCAAAATTTCTCGCTCCACAAAAGACACTGTCATCAAAGCTTTGACTTTCTGGACATCAAAGCTCAGAGGGTCATCAAAGAGAAAGGCTTTTTTATGTGGGACGTGCTGTTACCCATGCCTGCCGATTGTGAAGCAGCAACTACAAGAGACCTAATAACCAAAACCTAATTCTGCGCACTGAATTTGAAGGCAGGCGGAGGACCAACGTTTGATTTCTCCTCAGATAGTCGGAGAACATTTAGCTACCTATCTATGCCAGTTTTGACAGATACTCAGCGCTTCCTCTGACGATCTGACCGGGGTGGAGTTTTGAGATCATGATTGATAGGAAGGCTTTCATGTCCATCCCCAACTGTCTGGATGTAGAGTGCCAGAAAATGCCGATCATTTCCATCGGGCGTAGGCCAAGATACTGGAAGTGTGGACAGACTGGTCACCTGTCTTCTTCCTGTACAGAGAAGAAGCCATATGAAGTTCTGGCGCCCACACAACCAAATCCACTTTTGGTCGAGTCTGTTTTTTTCTGTCTCGCTTGTAATGGGCATGCCAACGATCAGAATCGGTGTGGATAATCCCCCGGTTGGGTCCAATTTTCAGCCCCCATTCCCCGAGGATCGTTTACCCGCCGATAGTGCGTTTGTGGAGAAGGGAGAAGGGGGGAATGACCGGTCATTGGTAGGGCAAAAAAGAAGCCCCAGGCAGCGGAAACCTCGTTCAACGACAACTAAACTAGGCAAAGGCACAAACATCCAAACTCCCTCTAGCAGCTACAAGGGCGTCTCTCCGACCAGATATTACGAAAGACCCAAGCAATACGAACCATCCTACGAAAAAAAAAATAATACAAAAATTGAAAGAATTACCTACATAGAAAGGCCTGCAAGCTTAAAAATTAAGTGGGTCATCTTCGGCTCCAGCATCTCCAGCTAGTAAACAGCAGCATATGGCTCCACCTCCTATAACAAAAATACTGCCTCCTATCCCTTCAAAAATAACTACCCTCAAGAATCCCTAGCCCGGAAAAAACATACCCGTTCCCATACCCCTCACCCATCCCCTGCCCAAACGCCCATTTGCTCCCCAGAAAAAATAGAAAACCAAAAAAAAAAACAAAGAAGTCCGTCAACGGACGAGATAGAATCAGAATCTGTCTATATTTCTGAGATGGGGTATTATGTACAGTATTTACATTAGTCGGACTATTGTCCTCAAGGACACATGGCACAGTGGATAAAGGCGTTAGTTAGATCCAGTGACAGACCCAAACAGTGTGAGTTCAATACCCGGTTAAGGCAGTGGAGAACTTTCAGAGGGAAAATTAGCAGGAGATAACTGATAACTGACATCTATCAAACATGGCACGTGGAACTAGAACAGTCTACCCCAGTGATCGAAATAAAGGGTTCAGTTCGAAATTCCAACCACCTGAACAAGACCGGAGCGTACAACGGCCGCAACGTTGTGATAAATATGGCGACAAAGATGAGGACAATAGTCCGACTAATGTAAATACTGGAGATAGAATCAGTAACCAAGAAAAAGATCACCAACTCTAGTTTTAATACCGGAGAAGATGTTTACTAAATATCAAAAGTACAAGATGAAGGTTAGCGACACAAGTCAAAAATTAAAACTTAAAACCTCTACTAAAACTTCAGAAAAGAAACATCTTGGATGTTGAAAATCCTAAAAATTTCCCAAATGCAAAGAGGATTTTAACTGTCGTGAGGACTGGTGTTCCTGGCCAACAGATATGGTCCATGATAGTGATTTTCCAAGCGTATCTTAGATGTGGCACAAGGACGAAAGTATGGGGCACCCAGTGAGGATCGAACTCACGACTCAGTTGTAATAGTTCTAGCGAGACAAGCTTGCTAACCATTACACCGCCTCAGGGTGCCCAGATATGGTCCATGATAATGGAGGCAAATACTGTCTTTGACATGTTTCCTCGTTTAGTAAGTTTTGATAATGAAAATGTTAGAAAACAAAATCAATTTTGTTCTGGGAGGCTCCCACTTTTCGTTCACCCCTCCCTTTACAGAGCTTTAAAACTTACGTTCCCATTGGACGTTGGCAGCCTGTCTCCTGATGGCACCATCAGGACTGAGATGGGTACAGGCTCGTTGGGAGAGGCCGTCGGTGTTCTTACGCCGGCCATGTTCAATGCAGGAGGGCAACCTTAATTGGCTTGATAAATGTCTCTGTGGTTAGCAAATCTGAATGCCCGAGGCCTGAGGTTGGACTCTCTCAGGGCGAGGCTCTCTCGTGACCTTCATCGTCATAGGGTGAATATATGTTGTGTGCAAGAAACCCGTTTTTCTTCTCGCGATTATGAAGGCATTCTCTCTAAGGGGTTTTCTCTTTATTCAGCATGTTTTGATGGACGCTCGAGGGGTATCTCTTGACGAGTGAGCAAGTTCTGGAAGGCTGCGTGTGCTCTTGTCTTCGCAGATCCTGCAGACAGACTTTGCGTGATGGATGTTACAATAAAGTATAAGGCTCTTCGTCTCATATGCGCCCAATGTTCATGATGAGAGGCCTGCTTTGTTTAGGCAGATCGAGCCGTTTTTGGCGACATCTCGTCGGGTAGTTTTAGCGAGGAATTGATATGTCGTCATTGACCCCGAAATAGATGGTATAGGGTCAAATTCGGGTACTAACAACTGTGTCGTGAAACCATTTGATCTTGTCGATAAGAACCGGAATGAACCCACCCGGGAGGTAGTGTGGACTTGGAATAATGGCGGATCGGCTGCACAGGTGCGTTCTAGCTACCTTCACCGAGTCTTAGTTAAGAGAGTCGATGTAGGGCTCTTAGGGTATCCAAGTTTCCATTACATAGTTCATTAGGATCATACGCTTGCCCGGGTCCGTGTAAACTTATATAAGCCTAATATTAGAATGACTGGCTACTGTAAATTAAACTACTCATTATTTGGTGAGCAGGATTTCTGTGACCAGCTGCTAATAATGATAGAGAGGGAATTGACGAGTTCTTTGTTTGGGAATGCTTGGTGGGACAAATTAAAATCTAAAATTAGAACGTTTGCTGCTGACTTTAGTCGTCGACTCAATCTAGATAGATTAGCGGCGCAAACGGCTTGTGTAAGGCAGGGTTGGCCTCCTTGCCTATCAAGAAGGATCAAGCTCTGGTAGTTAGGACTAGGTTAAAAAGAATATCCTCTGAGGCGATGAATATGGCAGCTGAATTGCGTGCAGAGGAAAGTAGGAATGCATCTCGGCGGTATATCACGTACGTCATATTGCCGGATAAGCAAACCGTGACTACAAACGCGGGCATATGTGAGGCTTTTCGTGATTACTTTCAGGAACTGTTTTCCAGGGAGCCCGGTCTCAGCCCGCTTCAGTTCGACGCCTATTTAGCCGACTTTCCCTGCGTTGAGGCAGCTGAAGCGGCTGGGTGCGAGAGTTCCATCACTGAGTCGGAAATATGGGAAGCGCTGAAGCAGGTTGGCCTGGATAAATCTCCGAGATTAGATGGCCTTCCCTACGAAGTTTACTCGAGGCAGTCACCCGTTTTTGTTCCTTTGCTGGAACTGATTTACAACAACTAGATGAAGCAGGGGTCTATACCTCAACGCTTCAACAGGAGTGTGATCAAGTTGCTACGCAAGGACAAGAACGGTGGGGATGGGTTACATAACTTTCGTCCTTTAACCACGTTAAATACAGAGTTAAATATTTTGGCAAATATCGTTTGCAGCTTGTCCTCTTTAGTTTGATTGGCTCCGAATAGACGTGCTGTGAAGAGCAGGGCTATTCAAGACAACCTTCATATGGTCCGCTTGATCATCGAGAAAGTCGACAGTGAAGCCGCGCTGATCAATTTAGATCAGTACAAGGCCTTCGATAGGGTTGGCCATCGATTCCTAGAGGCGACCCTTTCGGCGGCCGGCTTCGGGCCGGACTTTTACACCTGAGCCCGACTTCTTTATGGGAATGGTGTAAGATCGGAACCTTTCGTATTGTCTCGTTCCATTCGTCAAGGTTGTCCGCATTCGCCTATGCTTTACCTTCTTGCGTTAGAACCTTTCTGTCGCAAGTTAAAGGCGGATCCAGTCCTACGCAGAATTTCCCTGCCTGGTGCTACCACCTCGGCCAGGTATTCTGCCTATGCTGATGACGTTTCAGTTCTTGAGTAGATCCGCGATCGACGAAGTTAGCAAAGAAATCAGTGGTTATGAGATGGTGACAGGAGCCAAGATCAACCGCGATAAGTCTGTTGGCTTGCGATTGGGTGCGTGGAAGGAAATTTCTCTTCCCGGACATTTTCCTCTGGAAGGATGGATCGGTCAAGATACTCGGCGTCTTGTTCAGTCCTGATATCCAGTAAACGAACGCTCCTCTGCGGCCCAATCAGTTAAAAGGCACGTCAAGCTATATGACGGTTCCATATAAGATACAGGTTCGATTCCTGTCGGAGGATGCATATTTTCTATGAAAATTTCTCGGAAATTCAGGTCGGTAAATATTGTTAATACTGTTTATTATAAACAGAGCATTTATTTTAAAATTTGTATCTATAAAAAAAAATGTGTAAACATAAAAATGTCTTAAAATAATTGTCGGACTTAGTCCATTTCATAATGTGTGACATTTCTATATGTATAGAAATATATTATGTGTTCCAATTTAAATCTTAGAACTTTCTAAGATATATTCGAAAATTTCTTAACTTAAGGAAACTATGGAAGACAGAAAGACAAGTAAGCGATTTAATTTTTACAGCCTAGGATGGGTTGTAACGATTTGATATATATTGTTCCCATGACTTTAGAATGGAACTGTGAATGCACCTTACTCAAAACAGAGAATATGTTGCTGGTGTATAACGAAGAAAACTAAGAATGTTTTTTCGTATCGCAAAGTTATTTCTATTTCTATTTAATTTCGGCAAATAAATTAAATCTATTCCACCTTGCGCAACACCGTCAGGATTTCTCCCCGTTTGTGTTTACATATGCCAGAATAAATAAACCTACTTACAGGAATTAGTCTTAACTTCCCTCCAAAAATAAGGATTGATGTATTTATGTAGAATTTATGAACACTTTAAAAAAATCAACTTACAACTTATTTTTAGAAGTTTGGTAGAACAATTTAATAGCAATGTTTTCATTGGCATCATTTTCATGATCCTTTTTATAAATGATTATTTTTCTACAGCGTCTTCAGTATATTTTATATTATTTTATATTTTTTTCATGATTTCATAACCTTTTCCTAGGTTACAACATTAATATAAAAGAACAACAGGAGAAAGTTTTAATTTTCAGCGGATGTACTAATGATGGTGGCCATGTTGTTGACATAATTATTTTTAGAGTCTGTCTATACTTCTGAGATGAGGTATTATGTACATTATTTACATTATTCAGACTATTGTCCTCATCTTTTTCGCCATATCTATCACAACGTTTCGGCCGTTGTACGCTCCGGCCTTCTTCAGGTGGTTGGAATATCGAACCGAACCCTTTATTTCGCTCACTGGGGTAGACTGTTCTAGTTTCACGTGCCGTGTTTGATGGATGTCAGTTATCAGTTATCTCCTGTTAATTTCCCTCTGAACCACCTGAAGAAGGCCGGAGCGTACAACGGCCGAAACGTTGTGATAGATATGTTGAAAAAGATGAGGACAATAGTCCGAATAATGTATATAATGTAATTATTTTTAGTTTGGATGTTATTGATCAAGATCTTCTTTTAAGTGTTCCAAGAAATAGGATTCAAGATTAATCTATCCATAAAAATAACTACGATGTGGAATTGGAATGAAAGCAGTGATGGCACCTACATTTTATCCATCATCAAATTTCAAAAAAGTGAAATTGATAAACACTAAACACTTCAAATACCCCAGTGTATAGATCAATTATTTAGTTTATGATAAAAGAAAAATGAACACAGAATATGCTGGGCGAAGCATAGTCCAATATCACAAATTGTTACAAAGCCAAAACCTTAACCTAAAAACTCAAGTTATATTCTTAAATAGTCTCATCGGATTGAGACTTTCAGAAATACCTAGGTTGTCAGCTGTATACAATCGGTTTATCAGATTAATGGTGAAACATTCCTTCAAGCGAATGAAGCATGTAGGTCTTAACGAGGATCACCTTTTTTCGAACACCACCCAATCACAAAGAACTGTACCAAATAACAGAACCTACTTCACTTGAAGACTTTCAACAGCAGCAACAGTAAAAATGGATATCACATGTAAATGGAAGAAAAAATAATGACATTATGAAGATATTGACACGACTTCAAACAAAAGGTTAAGAAGGAAACTCCCGTCAATGGTGGAACAAGAGATAATGGTTTTTTCTTGAAAAATATTTTTAAGAGAAAGAAATTATATATTTCACTCGACAGTAGCCTTCGCTGTTCGCTCAATGAATGATAAATATTTCTTTATAAAGTAACGGCTAATATTCTCATTACCGTTTAAATTTTTGATGGAATTAGCCTTTCAACAATTTTCTTTTTTGCTGCGTGTAGATATTACAGCATTAGATCCAGTTACAGAGAATATTGTAACTGAGAAAGAAGTAAAGGTTTTATTCAAAATTCTTCGCATCCTTACCAGCCGATTTTTATAACCCTTCTCGATTTTTATGTGTTGTATATTATAATAAGCCTCAAAGTATATCAAAACTGAATGAAAACCTATTGCTCATCTTATTCAATATGGCTACAAATGAGTACATTTGCAACAGGGTTTCACTAGTGAAAATTGAAACCAACTTTCTTAGCTCATTAATAATTATCAAACTAGTTGATTGGTGGACCTCCACGAATCAAAAGTATCAGAATCTTTCTTCTTCTTCTTCTTCTTCTTCTTCTTCTTCTTCTTCTTCTACCTCCTCTTCTTCTTTCTCCTCCTCCTCCTCTTCTTCTTCTTCTTCTTCTTCCTCTTCTTCCCTATGTTCAACTTAATCATCTCCACCTTGGTCTTTTATGCATCGTATCCCTTCAAGACGTAGGCCATCATGGCTCTCCAAAATTATTTGTCCTTTCTAACTCTAAATAAATTTTGTCGTCTTGTTATTTTCTTGTTGTTTTTCTCTGTCCCCCTTGCCTTCAGTATGTCACGTGAGTATCATATTTTCCAATCCCTCTTTCCTCATTACGTGTTCTAGAAATTTCAGAAATCTTTTCCTGATGATAGTATAAGTTTCCTTTTTGATCCCATTTTAACTTAAACCGATTTGTTGTTCACCGGTTCGGTCCATAGTGTCCTCAGCATCCTCCAGTAGAACCACATTTCTGCCACATCAAGTCTCCTCATTCACTGCCGTGTAGGTGGACTGATATTACGTAACAGTTCGATACTCTTTTCTTTGATTGTAACGATTATTTTTCTGATTCTTAAGATTTTGCTGAGCTTTTGGAAGACATCACTACCCGATTCCGACAATGGATTTTAGTGTCACACTTTCCGTCTTCTGTTAAAACACTTCCGGGATATTTATAATATTATATTTGGTTGATTTGGGTATCTCCGATTTGTTACTTTCCAGTGGGGGGGTTACTTTCGACCGAAAAAAACAAAGCTTGTAAAATTTTATCACCGAGCAGAATCTTCTCCATTCAATATGAAAGGTTGAACCTTACGTTTTGCATCTGAAACTTACCACAGGCGCCAAGTATAACATATATATATATATATATAGTTTATGAAAAACTAGGTAATCCGTATGGATAAACCTAAGGAGGATAAAATCCAGAGAGCTCAATGTAAATTCAGAGCAAATACTTTAAATAAAAACAGACCACTTAAAGGTTCCATGTAATATATTATTTCACCACAGCCTTTTTAAAAGGACTGCGTATCATCAGACTTTAATTTTGGAAGTAAAGTCTGATGATCCGCAGTCCTTAAAAACAATGTGATGAAATAATTTATTACATGGAATCTTAAAGTGGTCTGTTTTTTAAATATATATATATATATATATATATATATATATATATATATATATATATATATATATATATATGGGCGATTCACACCAAGCAAGGCGGGAAGCCACTAGGACACAAGGGGTTACAAAAGATTTGGAGCAAGATCAGATAGGAGAGATAGAGGAAAGGATGGGGAGAAGGGTAGTGGATAGATCAAGGCAACTGGAGATGTAGATTGACATTACATTTGAATATTTGGAGATTATAGCTCTCAGGGAAACTGGAATAGGGAAGGGAGTTCCACAGGCGAGAGGTGCGAGATATGAAGCTATTGGAGTAGAAGAGACGGCTACATTTAGTAGTTTCGACTGTGAAAGGCTGAGAGCGGGATGCCAGCCTCGTAGGGCGCTTGAACTCATGAAGTCTGGGAACCAGTGAATGCAGCTCCTCGGAACAATTGCCATGAAAGTATTTGTAAAAAAGGCAGAGAGAGGCGACGGCGCATCTGTGAGAAGGTGACTGTAGACGAGATGCCAGAACAGGGCGAATTATATTGCATATCCGCCTCTGGATCTTATCGAGAACCCCGAGGCAAACAGAAGGGGCTCCAGACCATATATGGCAGCAATACTCCATGCAAGGGCGAATGGTTGATTTGTAGATTTGAAGGATCGATTCCGGGGAGAAAAATTTCCTGGCGCGGCACAGAGAGCCAACTTTCCTTGCGGTGGGCGAAGCAATTGACTCAATGTATTTGTTCCATCTCAGGTCAGCAGTCAATGTGAGACCGAGCAGCCACAGAGAGTTGCTCTCGAGAAGTTGAGTGTCAGACATTCTAATGAAGGGCAGGGAAGGATCTCTGTGGTGATTAATAGAGAGCAGTTTTGTTTTTGAGGCATTAAAGTTGACCAGCCAATTTCTGTCCCAGTTCACAACCGATTGGAGGTCCTTTTCCAGACGAACGGACAGGTTAGTTTTGTCAGCGACTCTAGATTTGTTTTTGAGGCAGGACTAAATTGTGGTGTCATCCGCGTAGATGACAACTTGGGAATTTATGGCGTCAGGAAGGTCATTTATGTAGATAAGGAATAGAGTGGGGCCTAGGATGGAGCCTTGAGGAACACCTGCGTTCGTGGGATAGGAACTGGAGGAGAATCTGTTGAGAACGACCTTCAATTCACGGTTTGACAGGAATGATTGTATTAGGTCAAACAATATACGACTCCAAAATGGATCTGCCACCTTTTATGCTTTGTTTTCTTTTTTTCGAATCAAGCCATAGAATATTGCTGCCGTATCTGGACTGAATCTTCCCAACCTTTACTTTCTTACCTAGTCAAGATTCGAAATCCTTTACGCAGCTTTTTACGTGATTATTTTCCTCTATAAAAACTGTTCTCCACGGATTATCGCAGGATTAACACTACCCCGTTTTCACTTCCAGAGAAAATGTGCAGAAGAGCTCCATTCTTTTGTGCCATCAACTGAAACTTATACAAAATTCAGCTTGCTACGTCATCTGTTTAAAATTTGGGATACATGCAATTGTTACCATTGGTTTAAACTGCAGGATAATGCAGATTATATCTAGAAACAATTGACCATCTTTTATCAGGTTGCACAGGTTTAGCACCCACTGAATAAAACATTGGCAATGATAACGTGAGCCAATAACTGCACTAGAAAATATGCAAGTTTTACAGGAAGGAAACTGCAAGACACTCGTATGAACACCACCCAGACCCGATTACAGAGATAAAACCGGTAACATTTGTATGGAACTTTACAATACGCAGAATCAGAACAATCAAAGTATATCAACCAGAAATCGTGATGAATGGCTACAAGAACTTATTGGCATGGCAGTAATGTATCTTTGAACATCTTCAAGAAAATATTAGGTTGGTACAAAAATAATGACGTAATAATGTCGTTTTTGGACGTATTTTTTAACGTCAAAAAACGACATCATTACGTCATTATTTTTGCACCAACCTAATAACTATCACAATACGAGGATATTGAAATGGAAATCTAAACATTCACAGAAATCTCCTCCCGCAAAGATTTCATCATTGTGGGGAAAAAATCGATGTTTCCACGAAAACTAAATCTTAAACGCATCAATTTTAGGGTCATCGTTAGCCATCATCATAATATTTACTTCCTACTTCTAAGTTTTTATCACACACCACATTCGCTAACATTCTACTTTGAGTGGCTCTTGGGCCTTTTATTGGGTGAACATTAGATACAAAAGATGAAAACTTATGTGGTTTAAAAAATCGACAAGAATTTTATACTGCATCTGTCTTCAATAATACTGTCGGATGATCTAGAAAATAATTTAAATATCTTGTCAGCGGCAACTGAGATGAAATCATATGAGATTACATTAGAGAAGATCAGTTTTAGATCTTATAAGGGATCAGTTCTGAAGTAAAGGAAATAAATAATTATGTCTTCCGGTTTTGAACAACATTAACCAAGATTAACAATTATACTATTCCACAAGCTACGACGTATGACATCAATTATGAGAAGATAGATGGAAACTACTGAATGCCACAAATTCCACCGAATAAATATATATGCACAAGCGGTGGTAAGTTTAAGATTCTAGACAAAAGCGTATTTTCTTTCCTTGGCAAAAGGGAAAAAGGTTGATCACAGTTCGACATAGGCTTGCACTATAATCAGCATTCGAGGCTTACTTACCAGTTGACAGGCCCAAAATATCCCATTTGGTGTTGAAAAACTTCAATTTGCCGGTTTCAACTATGACACCTTTGGTAAGAGTAATGTTGTAAAATTGGTTTCTACAAGGTAATGATATTTTTAATAACAGTATTAATAAAAAAAATTCTCATCAGGGATTATTTATAGACATGGCGCGCGCGGAAGGTCATTACTTTGTAAGTAAAGAAGTTGAAAAGTATATGTTGAAAGAATGTGGAAGGTACATGCCATGGTTGTACAATTTGTATTTGGAGCGTTTGGGTCGATTTCTGAAGAAAACTAAGCCCTCGAAACCACATCTAAGATATGGTCGTTACGAAAAAATAAGCATCATGGGCACAGTAAATATCCTCTGGCAAGAGATTGTTCTCCGAAATGTTGAAGATTGACACCGAACCACTTAAAATTATTTTTCAGCGTTTAAAACTATCAATACTACTACTAGCAATAATAATAATAATAAACATACACCTGTAGGAACATAAGCTAATTTGTACAGAATGAAGAGTTTATCATTCTCTGGAATTTCAATATTCAGACTGATAACGAAATCCAAATACATCTACTAGACATAATTGTTTGGTTTGGTTTGTTTTACGGCATATCAACCTCAATGGCTTATTTAATGCAGACAAATTTTTTTATGCTGGCAATATTTTGTTTTGTCAAAAATCTATTTCTGATAATATTTTACCTTCAAAAATGTATTGTTGGGAATAATTTTTTTCAATAAAGTATTGCTGGTAATAGTTTTTTTTTTCCTTCAAAAACTTATTGCTGGTAAAATTTTTTAAAATATTTCTGGTATTAAAACCTATTCTTACATTTTCTTAGTGTTTTTACCCCAGTTTCTATTTGCCCATAGCTGGAACCTTAACAGTTGCTACCACCCCGATTTAGGGCGGACCTTGGAATATCAGCAATTAAGAGGTGGTTCCACGCTCCTCAAAATCTCCTGATCAGAGGCCTTGCTGCTGGACGTAGTTTATCGTCATACCCAGGATGGGACATAATTGTGAAAAGTTATGCCTTCTGAGAGATGTTGCAGTATCAGCGGACAAAATACATATAAATCGAGATAAAAATCAGTAGAACGTGGCATCTCAAGACATTATCTTTGGTTACTGGGACACTTGGAATGATACCCCAAAAATTCCTGTTAGCCCCAAAATATAAGGATTTCTAAAAAGTCATAGGTATGAGCCAATTTCATATCTTATGTAGAATTTCTTTCCATGTAATCAGAACAACCACATTTTTTTCTCTAAGATTGCACGACACTTCATCTGTTTGCATCTTCTGATAGAAACAATTGTTGTTTATGTGTTAACCCGAAATGCAGATAACCTGATAAATATGCAGAAACAATTGACCATCTTGTATGAGTTGGCACAATGTTATCACCTAATGAATAAAAAACTTGGCATGAAGGTGTGGGCCAATACCTGCTCTGGAAAATATGCAAATTTTACGGGAAAGAAACTGAAAGAAACTGGTATTAATATCACCCAGATCCGATTACAGAGATAGGGCCTGTAACAATTTTAGGGAACATTACAATACACACAGGCAGAACAAGCAAAGCATATCGCCCCAAAATTGTGATCAAAGTACACAAAAATAGAATTATCTTTCTTACAGAGATGGCAGTTTCTGGAGACTGTAACGTATCGTTGAAGATATTCGAAAAACTATCAAAATACAAGGATTTTGTAGTTGAAATCTAAAACAAATGTGGCACAGGAAGACCTCAACAATTTGTAGTAGGAGCTCTCGGTTTGTCTGAAAAGGGTTCCGATAGACACATTCAAGGGATCCCTATTAGCCTATGCCTTAAACAAATACGAAAAAAAATATTCCTACAAGTACAGCTCATACCTTACGAAGGGCTTTATCTAGAATTTATGTAGACTGTGTGTGATCTTAGGGTGTTTTATTTTTATTTTTTTACAAAAATATTCTCTAGAAAATGTCATGATGTAATGTAAGGAAATACTACTATTACAACTACTACTACTACTACTATTAATAATAATAATAGTAATAATAATAATAATAATAATAATAATAAGAAGAAGAAGAAGAAGAAGAAGAAGAAGAAGAAGAAGAATCATTCAGAAAGAACACAATAGCTTCAAATGAGGAGGTGTTCATTTCTGGAAAGTATTTTAGTTACTTTCTATCGTCTCGTTCGTATGAACGACTCCTTCTACGTCCTTACCACAGAGGTAGCTGAGGACCACCCACTCACAAGGGGCTTAGGTGATTCTTGACTTTCACTAAAAAGTAGATCAAAGCGAATATAATTAATGACATGAGACAGCCAGCAAACACAATTCCCCCACCTAACACCAATTCTTTTTGGACTTTTTAGAAATGATCTGTAAGTGAACCGCATAAAATACGAATTAATCCCAATAGAAATACTACGGTTTTTGGCAAATATTTACAATCATATAAATAACGGTTCGTAATGTATGTTAGTTTTTATACGTTTGTGTGCATGAAGACATATATATATATATATATATATATATATATATAGCTATCACGGAAAAAGGGAAAAGGGGGTTTTCACAGGGGAGAGGTGCGAGACATGAAGCTATTGGAATAGAAAAGGCGACTACAGTTAACAGTTTCGACAGTGAAAGGGTGAGAGCGAGATGCCAGCCTCGTAGAATTCTTAAATTCATCAAGTCTGGGAACCAGCGAAAGCAGCTCATCGAAGCAGTTACCATGAAAGTATTTTTTAAAAAAAAGACAGAAGGAGGTGACGGCACGTCTGTGAGAGAGCGGCTGCAGGCGAGATGCCAGATCAGTGCCAATTACATTACATATCCCTCTCTGGATTTTATCAAGAACCTTGGGACAAACAGAAGGGGCTCCAGACCATATATGAGAGCAATACTCCATGCAAGTGCGAATGGTTGATTTGTAGATTTGAAGGATCGACTCCGGGGAGAAAAATTTCCTGGCGCGACACAGGGAGCCAACTTTCCTTGCATTCTAATCTGAAGAAGCCGACGTGACACACGTCACATCGTTTCCATATATATATATATATATATATATATATATATATATATATATATATATATATATATATATATATAAAATATAAAGGAAGATAGTATTTCAAACGAGAAAAAAAGTATATTAAAAGACCACAAACGTTTTTGGTTGTAATGTGGATTTTTTAAAAACATATTATGTTTTATATTCCACAATTATGGAAAATAAAAGCATAATATTTTTTTTTAAATTCATTACAACCCAAAATGTTTGCGGTTTCTCTTCTTTTTATATATATATATATATATATATATATATATATATATATATATATATATATATATATATTATATATTAGACGACCAAATCATAGTGTAGTGAAAGAACCTGGAGGTCGATGGAAGCCGCGGGTAATTTAGTTTCAGTTTGAGTCTGGCTTTTTTTGTTGGCTTAAGTAATTCAAAGAATTTTTATTACATTTGGAATATCATTTACGTTATTTAATTGAAGTATTTATTTTGAGATGCTTTATTATTTTTATGAGTAATTTGTGCTTTTTTAAACATTAAACTATTTTAGTTTCCAGTTGACAAAATCTATCATTAAACGTAAAATAGAAGCAAATATAATATTTCTGTATTACAAAAATGAACAACATTTGAAAATGCTTTTACATAAATTAAATGTTATATAATAATTATAATTAAATATTAAATATTTAATTCGGTATTTAATTTTCATATTGTGAAAAAACATTGTGAATGTGAACGAAATAATTCCTGCTGATCAGCCATTTTTTCAGGGTCATTTCAGCCTTGAAGATAAAGACCGAACATGGCTTCCAGTTGAGTTTGATGATGAGCTCTTTGTGGCATCATTTGAAGAAAGTCCTATACTATCAGTTGAAAAATTGAAAATGAAGCTTTGTTCAAACCATATAAGGGTTCATCATCGTCTTCAGCAAACTTCAGTAGTGCAAGTTAACAGTAGTTTCTCTAATATACTAGGTCTAAATTTAAGTGGAGGTAGAAATTGATTATTGTATATGTTTCTTATAATAACTGGGACATTAGTGAATAAATTTTCAACGTCAAGTGACGCTATGGTTTCATTATTAATATTTTGATTTTTTACTATTTGAACTATTTCAAGTGTTGATTTCATGCTATATTTACTAGGAATGTGATAACTTGGATTATGATTTTGTTAATTGATACACAAGAGTGGGAATTTATGATATAAAAGGATATTTTTGCGCGTTTTTATAGTGCCATATATGTAACCAGGACTATAACCGTCCTCTATGCTAGGAAGTTATAAAATATCCTGTTCGGCATTATTAGCTGTGATAAGTTTGATAATTTTAAATTTCAGTTGGTTATTTGGACTCCTGTTAATGGTTTTATTTTTTTAAATTTGCCATAGTCATTGGGTATTTGTTCTAGTTTTGTATTATAATCCGAATTGTTTAAACAACAAAAATGTTTATTTTTGTTTGCTTTTTTAACGATTATGTCCGGCACTTGGCGGCAATTTGTAAAGGTTTTGTTTGAACTTTAGACCTGTCTATGCATTACTGCCTCAGCCGCGAGTAAGTCCCCAAATTCTGGTGTTGTTGTGATCAGTTGTTCATCCTGAAGTATTTCGATACTTTGATATAACATCTCAATTTCAGTTTTATGAATTAGACCATTATACTTATATATGTGTTGTGAGGGAGAATATTTCTCTACAAGTCTGGACTCGCTCGTCGGACGAAAGACATAAAAATACACCTACATCAAGAGGAGTACCAGCAGCAGTAGCTTTTGCTGAAAACAGTCGTTCACGACTAAACATTCTCTTCCCGTGTTTCTATTCTACTGTTGTTTCGATAACTCAGTTACAATAGATATATATAAAGAGTGGGGGGAAATAAATATTCGTAACATCAAGTTTTAAATTTAATGTATTTCCAAATAATTCATAAATTTACTTCTCTTATACTTAACTGAACACAATTGCAGAATAACTTGATATGCGTAAAAAACAGAAAAAATGATTTAATTGAAATAAATACTATTTATCTATTTTAATCGGTAAAAGGTTTTCGTACATATTTCAAATTTTAAAACTTTTACTTTGCTTTAATACTCTACACTATTCGAGTGGGATATTCTAGAACATTTCAATGTTGTCAGTAATTCTTAGACTAAAAATACAAAAAGAACATTATGTAATTTATACTCGTGCAAGGAGGTTTTCATCATGCTAAGATGTAAAGAATTGAGAAATTCTCCAAAAGAACTGATTGTTAAGGGAAAATCGTATCGGGAAAGAGTATTACGGACGTAATTCTAGAAATCATGTATTGAGGAAAATGACGATGCCTTCAAACAAAAGAACACAGTTCCAAGAGAGAAATGTGGTGGTGGCTGCCCCATGGTTTGCGGATGTTTTTCTGCAAAAGGTACTGGCAAAATATCAGTAATAGAATGCCGGAGCATATCAAAATACTTCGAAGCAAATTTAATGATTTTGGCTGAAAATCTTGATCTTCCTTTTGATTGGATCTTCAAAAAAGATAATGATCCTAAGCACACAGCAAAATCTACGAAGAAATGGCTTGCTGAAAATAATGTAACTACCGTGAAATGGCCAAGTTAGTACCCAGATTTAAAACCAATGAAGAATTTGTGGTGTTATCTGAAAATTCAAATCCAATTGAGAGCTACAACAAACATCCCAAATCTGAAGACCATAAGCGATGAAGAATGGACCAAAATGACAACTAAAATTTACAAATTATTAATTGAGAACTACAAAGATGTTGGTTGCTGTTAAGTGAATAATGGCTATTCTAAAAAGGATTAACTGAAGATTATGTATTCTTTTTTGTTTTGTACGAATACTTTTTCGCCGATTAAGATGGATAAATGGGATTTATTTCTATTAAAATAATTTTTTTTATGCATATGTGTACAGTTAATTATAAGCCAGGTTGAAATTCTTTCGTGAACATCAGTGCAAGAAGGAATCGTATCGGGAAAGTGTATTATGGATAGACGAAACCAAAATTGAGTTGTTTGGACTTAATTCTAGAAATCATGGATGGAGGGGAAATGGCGATGCCTGTAAAAACGGTTACAAATTTGGTGGTGGCAGAGTTATGGTTTGGGGATGTTTTTCTGCAAAAAGGTCCTGACAACATATCAGAAATAGATGGTAAAATGGATGGCATAGCATATCAAAATATTTTGGAAGTAAATCTAATGATTTTGGTTGAAAATCTTGAACTTCCTCCTGATTGAATCTTCCAACAAGATAATGATCCTAGGCACACAGCAATATCCACGAAAAATTGTTTGCTGAAAATAATGTAAATATCCTCGAATGGCCAAGTCAATTCCCAGATTTAAACCCAATCAAAAATCTGTGACGTTATTTGAAAAATTCAAATCCAATTGGGAGCTCTAACATACATCCCGGATCTGAAGATTAGACGAAGAAGAATGGAACAAGATACCAACTAAAATTCGCAGATCATTAATTGAGAACGACAAGAAGAGGTTGGTTGCTGTAGAATTAAATAATGGCTCTTCTACAAAGAATTAAATCAAAATTATGTATTCTTTTTTGTTTTGTACAAATACTTTTTTCACCTATTAAAATGGATAAATGGGATTTATTTCTATTTTTTATTTCTTTTTTTCTGGTTTCTATGCATAAGTAGTTATAATGCATCTGTGTACTTTAATTATATGAAAAACATGTTCGAAATACAATCAAGTAAAATCTTGTATGTGTACGAATATATATATATATATATATATATATATATATATATATATATATATATATAGTAATAATTATATATATACCTACGTATGTATATGTATATTTGTTAACATATACTTTTAGCTCTATATAACTATGAGCACTGTTTTGTTTAAATCTTATATTAAATTAAGTAAATATTTATTCGCTTATCTGTGTATGCACGCCAACGCACGCGAATACAGTTGCTAATATCTATTTAGTTTATAGCCACACTTATGTCTATACATACACATATACATACATATATATATATATATATATATATATATATATATATATATATACATATATATATACATACACATATATACATATATACAGATACATGTACACACATATAATACCTATATATACTCATATATATGTATATGCATACATATATATATATACAAATATACATAGATATATATATACATATATATGCATATATTCATATATATAAATATATATATATATACATATACTATATATATATATTTATGCACATGTATCTATATATATATATATATATATATATATATATATATATATATATATATATATATATATATATATATATATATAAGTAATTTAATAATGTTTTTACATTTTTTACATATTATTTTACGCTTACTGTTTTAATAGATATCATATATATGTACATATATTTACATGTAAATATATCTATGCATAAATATATATTTGTGTGTGGGTGTGCGTGTTTATATGCGGTGTTGCTTTTATTTACTTAGACATAAATTCGTCATTCGATCTAGGCTGATACCTTCCGTTTCATTATGTTAGCCTACAACGCCAGAAGCAGATGTTGGTGGTATGGTGGCAGAGGTCATATCTTCCGAACAATAAACCATAATTTTTTTGTCTGGGTGACACCCAAAACAGTTTTGTGTAATCGATTCAGAGAGCGCGCACACAATTCACAGAGTGCACACATAGACAACAAAAAGCGCATACACACATTAATTACACACACAAACACACATATATATGTATATATATATGTGGAAAAATGTATGAAAAAGTTTTCTTTTTATGCGTTTTTGGACTTCATCGGACTAAGTTTTTTTTTATGTTAGTGCGACTACACATGCACACAAATGAGGCATGTTGACAATTTTAAATTTTGAATTTATTTTTAATCTGTTTCAGTCCATGCCAAGAAGAAAAGACACTAAGCCACAAAAGGTTACTGAATGGGAAATGATTAGGAAACTTTGCTAATGAGCGGGAAGAGAAAAGAGCAATCAAAAGAACAGTAAATACCGATTGACATTGCATTTATATTTTTGCAGGTTAAATTTGGCTGGAAAACGTGGACACGGTAGGGAGCTCCACAAGTAAAAAGTGCGAGAAAAGGAACTGTCAGTATAGAATTTCCGGTTCGATTTAACCAACTCAACTCAAAATTAATGAGACCTCATCGCCAGTCTAGTACTGAGCTTAAATTCAAAAACTGAGAGATAACGAAGAGCAATATTTATTTTGTAAAATTTATAAAAGTGTAGCAAAAGACCAAAAGGGGGGATGATGGAAGGATGATCTTCTTCTGTCTCATCTGGTCGTTTATCTCAAAAAGTACCTCCAATCGGTTGTGGACTGTGGGCAGGAATTGGCTGGTTAACTTTAACGCCTCAAAAACAAAACTAATCTCTATTACTCACCACAGACAATCATCCCTGCCCCCCACCATTAGAATGTCTGACGCTCAACTCCACGAGAGCAGCTCTTTGCGACTGCTCGATCTCACATTGACTGCTGAACTGAGATGGGACAAATACATTGAGTCAATAGCTTCGTCCACCGCAGGGAAAGTTGGCTCCCTGTGCCGCGCCAGGAAATATTTCTCGCTTGAGTCGATCCTTCAAATCTACAAATCAACCATTCGCCCTGGCATGGACTATTGCTCTCATATATGGTCTGGAGCCCCTTCTGTTTCTCAAGGTTCTTGATAAAATCCAAAGAAGGATATGCAATGTAATTGGCCCTGATCTGGCATCTCGTCTGCAGTCTCTCTCTCACAGACATGCCGTCGCCTTCATCTGTCCTTTTTACAAATACTTTCAGGGTAACTGCTCCGATAAGCTGCTTTCGCTGGTCTCAGACTTCATGAATTTAAGCGTTCAACTAGGCTGGCATCTCGCTCTCACCCTTTCACTGTCGAAACTGTTAAATGTAGCCGTCCCTTCTATTCCAATAACTTCATGTCTCACACTTCTCGCCTGTGGAACTCCCTCCTCTTTTCCCGTTTTCCCTGATAGCTATAGTCTCCAACGATTCACATGTAATGTCAATCGACGTCTCCAGATGCTTTGATCTAGCCCCTATCCTTCTCTTAACCCTTTCCTTTATCACTCCTCTTTGTTCTCGTTCCACTTCTCTGTAACCCCTTGCGTGGTAGTGGCTTCCCGCCTTGCTTGGGGTGAAATGCTTGAAAAAAATTGAACTTAACAATTGCTGACCCAAACATACCACAATATTCCTTACAGCAAAATATCACAGTCTTACTTATCATTCTTACTGCATCCACCAAAAGTCCTAATTAGTCGCTATATGTACAATTCTGAGGGGGGGGGATAAAACAACAATTTAGAAATCTAAACCCCTATTGTGTATTTACAATATGCAATAATCAATTTACAAGAAATTAAATAAAATAGTGTTAGTAATAAAACACACATTCGTCCAACCTCCCACTCAAAACACACACCTTCAAACAACAAATACGAAAATTAGACACAAAATACGAAAGGTGTCCCGCATCCACCAGAGAACTGACATCTCTGATCACCTAACGGGGAAAGGGAGGGTGAATAAAGACATAGAAAGTGTGGGTAGAATTAAAAGGGACCAAATAAGGATATATTCCCTAGCTAAGTTCACACTGAAGCAAGACAAAAGAGAAAAAAATACAACCCTAAGCTACACTACTTTCGGGTGGGGTGGCTAATGTTCAATACAGAACAATAACCTTAATCGTAATCGGCGTCAAAGAGCCACTTTAAGTCGGCCCATCTTACTCGACATATACGCGGAAAACTCACCAACTTTTTGCCAAATTCTAATAGGGAATCCTAATCTTTACATTAAGCATCAGCTTCAAGAACCAGATCATTTGGGAAGAGGTGAACTTCTCACCCCCGTAGAATTCCTTCTGACGTGTCCTCCAAATCACAACTTACATAACGCCTAGCATGTAAAAGAATACAGTGTTCAGCTTTCGTCAATGACGCTGCCACATTGCTACAGACAGAACTGGCCTCGAGCATGAAAAACTTTCCACGCAGCATGCGAATTATGGTACCTTCAATAAATTTGCCCAACGGGACTACGACAGTGCAATGAAAGAAGATGTGATCCAGGATATCTACCTCCCCATCACAGCAATCACGTCGAACAATCACTTTTGCTGATCTAATGACCTCTTAGATTCACCAGCCAGGTGAACGATGCTTGAACATTATTGAGTCATTTCAAAACGGGGCGTTCAAGGCCATATTGAGCGAACCTGCAGCTTCGTAAGACTGAGCTCATCTATCGGATCATTTTGAACGGACCACCTAACTAATATATAATATAATTTTCTTTAGGACAACGACTAGGAGTCGGACAGGTCATCCGTCGCCCGTAAAAGTTGTTTCAGAACAATTCGACATTTACGTAAAAGACTGCACGCCTCGAAGTAAAAGAAGGGGACCTCCTCCTCGCGCGTGTGTACTTTTCTCAGGGTTGAGAAGTTTAATAACCAAAGTCAGCCACAATCATTCGCACCAAGCGCGAAACTTTCACCCCCCTCCTCACACATGTCGCCGAATTTTGATGAAGATAGTCGCACCGTTTTCAATCTAATTTTAACTTTAATCTGATGTTTAAAAAAGATCACTTGAGAAAAGAACTTCTCACCTCCATAAAACCATTTCCCTCTCGTCGTCGACACCACGACTCACATAATGTCGAGGAGACACAAGAGCACATAGTGATGATCCTTTTTCAACGAAGTTACTTCCTATATTTCCCCTTCCGTGATGGCCCCTTTGCACCTAGCTGCATCGAGACAAGGAAAGTCAGATAAATAGGTGCCGAATTGAGTTGAAACTATAATCAGCTGCAAAAGAGCTAATGACAGACTTAAAGTGGCCCTCACCACTTATTCCCGGTCACACTCCCTCTTAGCTCCAAAATTAATATTAGTAAAAACAGGTCAATAAAATCCTCCACAACGACGTGTTGAATTTTCAATAACCAATCATTCTAGGTTTAGGCTTATCGAAGTTTGCAGGAATCCTGAGAAGCCTATGGTATGTGTAAACTATCGAATGAAAACTTCTGCATCCTAAGAGCCATAAATCGACTAATACACGGTCTATATAGCTCGTGGGAACTTAAATGAAGTGAAAACCTTGCTTGTCCAACATTATGTCAAGCATCTATTCCCCATGTTTCCGATCGGAAGAGTCATTCAGAATTTCGCTATACTATTTAAAATACAGTGCTAGATGCTCCCCTTCAGGTGCGGAAGGACCTCGAAAACTTTTAATTGGTACTTCACTATCCCCATACTACGTCCAGAGTATGAGGTCCTTCGTGATATGCCCTCAGCCCAACGACCGCCATACACTCTTCAGGCGATTGTAACAGTATGCCCCACAGGAAAAACTCCAAGTTCGTGTTAGTCCACCAAAAGGCCTATGTCGTTCATATAAGATGAGCATACTACCTGGCTCTTCCCAGAAATTCTGGTGGGGATTTCCATCAACAGACTGTTTCTGTGGTCATCGTATTGTCCTTATTTTGGATATTCTGGACGCCATTTTTGTCCGTCATGATGCGTGGCTGTTTTCTGTTTTTGTTTTTTTTTTTGGTTTTTTGAAGGTTTTTTCCAACGAACATTTTTCTTTTCTTTAATAATATAAATAAGGAAAAAGAATTATAAAAGAACACAAAATCAATTTAAAATTCCTTTAAAAGAAAAAGGAAAATAAGCTAACAAAAACTAAATACTAAATTAAAAATTAGCTCAAAATGTAAACAATAAAACGGAAAAATTAAAAAAGAAACTAGTGGAAACAAATTTTTTTAATTTTTGTTTCCACTAGTTTGTCGAAAGGAAATTTAAAAAGGAACAAAAACGAGAGCTAGGCGTTAAGTCTGTAGAAAAAGGTTTTAGCAAAAAAAAAAAAAAAAGACGCAAACAAGTTTAAATAAAACGAATACGTCGAAAAGAATGATTCACGAATTAAAAATAGAACGCTGAAAGAAAAAAGAACATAGAAAACGCTATAAAAATGTTCGAAAAAATAAACAATAAAGGTTCGCCCTAATTCGAAATGAAAGAGAGCAAATCATTACAACTAAAAATAAAACAAAAACAGTAAATAAAATAAGATTATACAAAAAACAAAAAGAACAATAAAAGAAAACGTAAAGTAGTTTTGTGTAACGGTAAGTTAAAATAGAAAAAAATATAACTTCAGTTAAAAAGACAAACGGGAGTGGGAGAAAATAAAATTAGCAGAAAAGAAAAATTCACACTGTCACAATTCAAAGCTTAAAACAACTAAAATCAATGAATAACTTAACAGAGTAGAATTGTCAAAATTTTGCAAATGTAGACTTGACAGTAGCAGACGAAAAAACACTTCTGTTACTGATCTAAAATTAAAACGAACTGATCCCCTACGAAAAAACTCATCAAGGCAATTAGCATCAAAGTATTTATAGAAACGACACAGACAGGCAACCTTACGGCGGTGGGAAAGTTAATGAAGCATCAGGTCCGGTAATATTGCAGATTCTTCTTTTGGATTTCATGAAGAAGCTCAAGGTAAATAGCAGGGGAAGCGGGCCATATGTGGCAACAATATTCTAAGCCTGGGCGAACTTATAGATATTTAAGATAGATTCTGGAGAGAAAGACTGTCTCGCAAGACACAGTGAATCAACTTTATTATATAATCTAGCAAATATTATTTACATTCTTTTTCTTTTTCTTTTTTGTTTCCAATTTAGGCCAATGATGTCCTAAAGAACAAATCTTGTCACACGAAATCTTTCACACTGTCATATATTTTTCCCAATATTCTTCTTCAAAATAAAAATTTATATACTGTTATTTCATATATATATATATATATATATATATATATATATATATATATATTAGTAAAAAAACGCACGCATTTAAAATTTCCCCCAAATTCAACTTTAGCGTTGCGACTGCACGCTCCAAAAATTTGTATCCGTTATCAATAACACATTTAAAAATGTCGATTCGCAGTATATTTTTTCATCTCGGTTGCTACCAAAATTTTACCACAAACAAAATAATTTCTATGCTTGAAGATGACTGAATGTATAGTCGAAAGTACTTGAGTATTTAAGAAAGACCTTATACAGTTTATAATTTTGAAAAACAAAGATCACATCATTCATAGTGAGAGTCGTAGGTTAATGCATCTGTAAAATTTTGTTAGCGAAGGGATTTCGCCATTTTATATCATTAACTTTACTAATTTACTTTTTGTGTGAATGATTCACTGTAATATAAATTGTTCTGCACCACATATATATATATATATATATTAAAATGTAATACCGCTTCAGTATGTAGAGGTTCATGACTCTCCTCGGACTCCTCTTCTTTATTTGTGAATTCCCATGTATTCTTTGGAAATGTAGTAGAAAAGGATCCCGCTTTCTTCTCCAAAGGATAGAAATAAAACTGGTTTTCGTTTAAGGCTAGAAAGTCTAGTCAACCCTATTATTTAACTGTTGTGAGACCGTAACATACCTACAACATAGACTCTTCCAGGACTATATAAAGTATGCGATATAACACTCTAGAAGAGGAGGAAAGAGAGAGAGTATTCTAATACTGTAGTATCAGCCGCGTACTACTACCAATATTGCACACTAGCACATAGTAAGCTCCGCTTACACTTACACTATCTTTGTAACCTTTTTGTTTAATATATCTTTCTTACCTCTAATCCGTGTACCGTGTTTTCCTTCCGTGGTTCCAACTTTGAGCCCACATCATTAACCTATAGTTGGGAGGAGACCAGATCGATTCAAAAAGTGAATGCTGCTGACTAGGACGGAAATTGAAATCAGCGCGCCGATTCCCATTTCCACTCTCCTACATGTGACGCCACCCTACACACACGTGATTAAATGAGGAACAACTCAAAAATTCTCTACCTATTTGATATATTTCAATATTTATTTAACTTCCTCAGAAATATATGAGAATTAAGCAGCGTGGTGAGATTTCAGCGGCCAGCGCGAAAATGCTTGGATTTGTCAAAATCAAAAGCCAAAACATCTTTACACTGGCTCCCCCGCCCCCAAATTCTGATGAAGCTGAATAAATTGCAAAATATGTAAAAATTAGAATTTTTTTTCTAATTCCTTTCATGTATTTGATGTATTTCCTATTTTTAATATATGCGCAATGGTCGGTTAATCTTTTTCCGAGCACATTCCTCTGCTAGAAAATCCCCACTGCAGACGTCTGATCAGGCAGATTTACGTTTGTTCAAAATGCACAGAGCCCAACTGTTATTTATACTGCAACTATGGTTAGCCTTAGTTAAAGTTTTGGGGAGGGGTGAAATAAGCTGCAATTATCAGCAGTTTGAAAAACGCCAGTACCCAAAAACGTCGGTTTTTTACGATGACTCGGGACTTCGTGGTAGCACAAATACCGAAGTCTTCGAAACAGTTCTCTCTACCCTATTCTACTCACAAGCTCGGATTAAACCGTGGTGTGGTTTTCAAGCACCTTCCAATGGTACCGAATGCCATCGATCGCATCCCTAGACAGATATCACCAAAAAGTCACGTCCCTGCCAAGTTGGTCATGGTGAGATTATAACCTGGGTTTTATACTCGAAAAGCAATGGTTCTAATCACTCAACCATGAGCCTAAATTATATATAAATCTTCTATAAATATTTTCATGGTAATTGTTCTGGTGAGATTTTCTCTTTGCCACCTCGAATTTCCGAATGTAAATGCAGTACTAGATTGGCAGTTAGGTCTCATCCTATTACAGTTGAAACACCTAGATATAACTTCTATATTAACAGTTTCTTCTCTTGTATTGCTTGTTTGTGGAACTCGCCTACGAATTCTTTATTTCTGGTCAATTTTGATCATCAAAAATTTAAAAGAATAGTCAATCGTTATCGTCTTAATTCCTGTTCTTTTATTGTTCTCTTTCTTTAATAATGTTTTCAATTTTTCATCTCCTTTCACAATCAGTAACCTTTTGCGTCTTCGTGACTTTATTCTCTTGCTTTGTGAAAAATGATAATATTCATGCACAGATTAATATGTAAGAAAACATAAAAATATATTATAAAAAGGAGTTAATAAGTATCGCATGCCCACAGGGTAGTACGAAAGTTTTATCACTCCTACATAATACAATTTTCCATTTCATCGCTCTGAGAGGGTCTCACATGAACGATACCAAAATACCCATCAGATGACAAGCGGTGTTCGGAAAGCCTTTGCGGCAATCAACAAAGCACAGCTTGGTAAAATATCACAGAGAACATGGCGCCGTATCAATTTTTGCCATGAAAATGATGATGTTCATACAGGCCTTCCCTATGTGTTACAGCGTCAATGAAAGTGAATAAGTTGAATCTAGTACATGTGCTTTGTATTGCTATATTACTTGTTCCTCTGTTGTTTTCATTACTTTTTGGCAGGGGTGACAAGAATTTCGCACCACGCTGTACTTCGAATTAAAGTAACATAAAACAATTTTTCATTTCTAACATTCACTAAGAAGTCACGTGTTCAAAATTTTCGTTTATAAAAAAAAAAAATAAATAAACCAAAAAAAAAAAAAATGTCCAGTGCATTTTTATTTTCCGTTGACTTTTGTGTAGAACTTGTATTGTCCAATCTAAAGAGATGTGTATTTTTCCTTTGAAAAAAGCATTTAAATTCGTTTTGTATTAACGCAAGACACATGAAATTAAAAAATATGAACTATAGACAAATCGCTGGTAGTGAATAGAAAACTTTTAAATAACTTTTGTGCAACTTGAGTGTTAATGTGATTATGACTGTGCTTTACAAAGACAGGACTATGCAAATTGACACCATAGTCAAGACAACCGCAGTAAAACGACTCTTTGAATAAAGAAAGATTTTCGTTTTATGTTTCTGAAAACCGTCACTTTGAAACCGCCCTCATAAAGTAAACTTCTTGCTGTAAAGCAAGAGGAAATTCAGTAGAATTCTAGGCAGACCCGAGTGAATTCAACCTGGGGTATACAACACAAAACACAATGCAAATATTATTTTTCGGTATTTATAAGAGCATTCAAATATTTGTAATCTGGTCGTTCATGTTAAATGCATATTTATATCAAATCCCCAACAACTTGGCGACTGAGTTAATTGTGGAACTCTACACAACAAAAGAGGTTCATGCTTAAACCCAAATAAAAGATAACATATCAAAAAATAAGGACCTTATCCCTAAGTGACATAATGTATATTTGCGTTAAACGCAGTATCTATGATATAATTCATTCGAAATTAGTAAGAGAAATGTAAAATTAAATTTTTCAACCCATAAACTGTTATTCAAACTTAAGGAAACTAAATATTAAAATAGTCAACACTTAAGATATTGATATGACTTGTAGGAAACTAAATATTAAAATAGTCAACACTTAAGATATTGATATGACTTGCAGGAACTGAGCATTAAAATAGTCATCCCTGAAACCACTGAAAAGACTTCGACAACTGAACATTAAAATAGAAATCCCCGAAGCAATTTATTAAGACTTCCAGAAACTGAACATTGAAATAGTAATTCCTCAAGCTCTTGATGAAACTTCGAGAAAGTTAAAATTAAAATAGTAATCCCTGCGGCCATTGATATGACTGCGAGTAAATGAAAAATTAAAATAGTCAACACTTCAGCCATTTGTATTTTGAGTGGAACTGAATTTTGAAATGTTTATCAGTTTAATTTTGACTCATAACCCGAGTTTTTATTTAAAAGGGTACATTTTTCGTATAATTCTTTTCTTTTTTCTTTATTTATATAACAACCAAAAACATTGTCAGTGTTATAATTTTCCTGTTAAAAGAAAGTTAACCGACAATTCCGCACAAACGGGTCACATGACTTAATGGAGAAAGGCCAAAAACAGTGTCAAGGTTGACCTTAGCATCGCTCTTTATTGTTTAATTAATTGGATTTTTAAAATGAAAAGAAAATTATTACATTTTAATTTCTATTGTTTTGATTAACAAAAATATAAATGAAATTATGTAATGTTTCAAATATCAAAAGAAACATATACTGTATTATTGAATTTATTTTTTCATCATTTCACCTCAAGCAAGGCAATAAAGCTACTAAGACACAAGGTGTTACTGAGTGGTAGAGAATATGAAGAAAAAAGTATTATTAAAAAATGACAATAACTAATGACATTGCATTGAAATTTTTGAAGATCAAATGTGACTTGGAAGGAAGACACCGGAAGAGAGTTTCACAAATGAGAAGTGCAATTGAAGAAACTGTTAGCATAGAACTTACGGTTGTGTCTAGCCATTTCAAGAGTAAAAAGATTATATTTTTTCGCCAACCAAGTACTACGCTTAAATTCATAAAATCTAGGTACCATAGAAGAAGGTTCATCAGAACAATTACCATAAAGTTATTTATAAAAATGGCATAAGGAACTTACGTCACATCGGTGGTTAATTGAATGAAGATGAGATGATAGGTCAGGACTAAAAACAGTCTATGTTCTTCTATGGATTTTGTCAAAATTCTCTAAATATCCATCCGGAAAACCAGATCAGATATGGCATGAATAGTCCTGTTCAGTAATTTCTATTGATAAAATTAACAACAATAGAGACGATATGATGTAATGGTCTAAACACACAAAGAAGAAGTGTATCTACCATTAATTTTAATTGTATGCACGCAAATATATAATATAAATAGATAGTATAATTAATTACATATAGTAATTCCTATTGACAAAACTAACAAAATGGTATAGATGCCATGTTTAAATTATCAATTGTAGCAGTGTATGTATTAATAGATTTAATTTTAGTGATTTACTAAGCCAAGATTATGGGACACTCGATGAGGATCAAGCTCACTTTTCTAGCTTTAGAAATCTAAGGAAGAATATATTGTTAACCATCACAACACCTTGAAGAGCTTAATTAGTTTAATTATATTTACCAAAATAATACATAATTTGCATAATATAGCAATTTCTAATAAATAATATTATATAAAAATTATGATCTTCAAATTAACAGTGAATATATAATTTGTTTTTATTTAACAAAATAAAGCATAAATAGCCTTATATATATAAAAAAAAATCCGTTTCCATTGACTGATTGATAGATTTTTACGGCTTATCAACCTTTCTGGGTGATTTAAAGCCGAAACATATTTTGGGGATTTCAAGAATAATTGGTATTTTGTAAGTGAATATTGTATTTTATTGTTTTTTTCAGAAATGCATTGGCTTTTACAGATGCAAGTTCTACTATTTATTCCATAATTAAAAGCATTGAATACAGAAGAGATTGTGCAAGGTTTAGTTTCTTTCAAAACTGCGAGCTGATATAAAACGAAAACATTAGCTTAATAAAAGAGTCACTTGCTTCATCAGATCAAGACTTTCATATGAATGCCATCCATGGCGCCAAACAAGTTCAAAATATAAACTGCCGGCTGTATGCAGCCACTTTCTCAGATTAGATGGTTTAAAATGGCTTTGAGAATGTCGGCCTCTGCGAGAACGATCCTTCAGCAAACCTCGTGGACTGGCTCTACGGAATTACAAAAAATAAAAAAGAAGCAGTTTACCAGATAAAACAAATCATGTCACTTGTAGACTTTCAACAGCAGATAAAGTAAGAAATTAAATTATAAAAAAAAAAAGGTGCGGGTGGTAACAAAAATATTACCGTGAAACGGTTACATGGTTACTTTTTCATCGATGTGACGTAACGTCTTCTCTGTCTTTCCTACAAATATTTTTATGGCAACTGCTCTGACGAACTTTTTTTTTTCCAGATGCCCCGACTAAGTGAATGTATGCGTATTACTACATTGGCATGTAGGTCCCACCCTTTTACTGTTGAAATAGTTACATTCAACCACTACTTCTACTACAGCAGTTTCTTTCCTCGCACTAACCACTTTTGGAGCTCTCTTCCGTTTACTTGCTTCCCTTATAACTTCAATCTTCAAAAACTTAAACCCTACTTCAATCGCCATCTTCTTGAATCTCATTCATCGTCTGTTCTTTCCTCAATCCCCCATATTCTCAGTCTTCTCTTTCACTTTAACTCACTGTTACAACCTGAGCACAAGTGGCACTCCCGCCTTTCTTGGAATGAGATGGCGAAATAAAAAAAAACATCAAAATACGAAACTATGAATAAAATAGACAGTTACATCAGTTTATCTGTCCTCTTCATCAAAGCTAAGATTGATGACGAAAATTAAGACCCAAAACTAAATATTATATGAAAGGATATATAACACTATGTAACACCTAGGGGACGAATTTCGATATTACCGTTTTATGGTAATACTTTTGGTTACCCCATAACTTTTAGTTTAATTGTTTTTATTTATCAAATGTCAATTGGTTGATGAATTCGTAATGTACAAACTATGAATCGAATTGAAAAATTTATAATTCTATTCTCATTGATGATTGAATTTGCGGTAAACAGTTCGCAAGACCATTCAACTAAACACACGACAGAAAAACCGAGATTACAGGAAAAAATTTAAATAAAAACAAAAAAAAACCAAGCGAGTCAGACGTAGGTAGTGTCAATCATTCCTCCTCTTGCAAATATGCAAATGGCTGACTTTCGCAGTTTCCGGTCGAATCCTGTATAAAATATTAATCCTTCATTCATTAGACATTTCACGCATATTATCTCGAGAAATAAACTAATCATTATCATCGGATAGTCGATTAGCATATATATATTTAAAAATTATATATGATTACATATGATTGAATTATTTAATTATAAAGAGAAGGAAGTAAAACTGGATTCTGCCAGCAGCTAAATTATTCGGTGTGTTCTACACGTCTAGACATGGAGTTATTTATTTTTTGCTCAAGTTAAAAAATAACTCTTTCCTCAACAGAATGCATTTTATTGTCGCCTTTTTTTTATATTATATATATATATATATATATATATATATATATATATATATATATATATACGTTTTCTTACAGAGATTGTCAAAAATGTATTTATATCAATCAATAAGATCAAATTTGGCTTTTCCAGAAATATGGAGTAATCAAACAGTTATCGAGATCCTTGGGATTTAAATAAGTTTTCTAAGAATATCGGTACACATTCTGTCAAAATCATAAAGCGTTAGATAGATAGATAGATAGATAGATAGATAGATAGATAGATTTGTTTTTTACAGACTATAAACTTTTTGCAGGTTATTTAAACCCTGAAAATATTTTTAGATTGTAATAATTTCTTTGAGATAATAATGATTTACTGATTAAAGTCCTACTAATCAATCCATAGACTGGGGAGAAACGGTGCATCATGCTTTCCTAATGGCATTGACGTGTAAGTGAATTTAACGAACCCGACTAGAATTGGAACTCGACTGTCTGATTTCGAATTTCGAAACATTATTTATTGCACCACCCGCACGTTTAATATATGAATTATTCTTCACCCTACAACCTCTTTCCTGTGGACGAAACTTTGCTAGCTTTTAGCTATTCTATCAATATTCCATGGCAGATGTTCAGATGATCTACATTCCTTTGTTCCACCAGTTCAGACCTTTATTACCTAGAAGCTACCATGCCTTGTACATAGAGATGGCACATCCTCATTCCATTTGTAAGGAGGAAGTCCGACTCAGCCTCATTTACCAGAATTGTTACCTTGTGGAGCAGACAAACTAAAAAGGTTCTCCGCTCACTACATTGAAAACTATGGTAAATCATTCTTTATACTCCATATCCTCAAAATACGCACCTTTTACACTTCCATGCTACGCAGACAACAATATCATTCAGTAACTCTCAATTTTGGACATTTTATTGGCTTAACTTTAGTAATAATAAAAGTACCGTAGACACTCGCGTATCATGCGACTGTTAAGGACCTAATTTTAAGTGTGTTGCATACTACACGAGATGTAATTTTAGGGTATCGCGGCTCGGATTGAGGAATCGGAGAAAGCCGAGTTCGACTTAAATAGCAGGACAGACCGGGTTCTATAGCCTTGGATGGCAACTGGTCAACCGCAGAAACAAATGGCAACTTACTACGGGAAAAAAATCTGCCTCGACAGTCATGTATCGAAAGATACATGATCGCCTAAGCGAGTATCACGTATGACACATAACTGACTGACTGCTGGCTCTGTCTACGCTGTTGACCAAACTATATATTCATTTACTGTAGTCAAATTAGCTTCAAAATTAGGTTTCCAAACGTCGCATGATACGGGAGTACATGACGCGTTCGACGAAGGAGGAGCTTATTCAACCTTTGATAATTTTCCGGCAATACGTGTTTATGGTTTTAGGCAGTTTTTAACAACATTTTTTTACATGGTTAGCCGTAAGGAATTGTAAATGTAGGACTTACTTTACACTTAAGTAAAATAATAACAATAATAATATTCATTAAGAATTTATTACAAGAAATATCAAGTTTTATGTTGACAATTATGTATTTAGTTACATAACAATAAATAAAAATAATAGAAATTTTGATGCTATATTTGATTTGTTGTTGGGTATTTTTCATTTTCTCCTTTGTTATTGGCAGCATTTTAGAATATTTTGACTCTAATACTGTGTTTCCGAAGTTGAACAAACTGGAGCTATTTCGTTTACGTTTTGTTACATCTCTTTTCCAATGTTGTTTTTAGATCGCTTTCTTCCGGTCACTTTGATGGGCAATAGCGAAATTCTGAAATGTAAAATTCCACTTCACAAATAAAGCCTGTAAAAAGGAATATTTTAAATTAATATACAACCAAAAATAAAATGCTTGTAACAAAGAACCTTAATGGTCTCACTATAATTATTTAACAATAATGTAATGATATTCCACTGATAAATCTATGGTTTATGTTCTCTCATCTCATTGTATGCTTTTGAACTATAAACCTAAACTGAGTTTGAAATATTATGTCATGCATCATGAGTTAATGGCTCTTATTTTTGGTAAAATACTTGGATATGATATCATGAATAATTTGCATTGTAAGAAGCAATTTTCATTTTTTTGTTCATTGCGCCCCTCCGAATATGTCTTTCTTTTTAAGAGCCGTGTCCCTTCAGGACGTAGGCGATCAATGCTCTCCACTTCCCCATATCCCTTATAGCTCTCAATAAGAACTGTCCCTTTGCTACTTCTCCCTCGACATGTTCTCTTATCCACCTGCTTAAGTCCGCTAGTTATGTCATGCGTTGCTTTCGCTTGTTACTCTTTCCCTCTCTTTAACCTGTGAGTATCAGATACATTAAGCTCTCCCTTATAATTACGTGTCCCAGAAATTTCAGCTGCCTCTTCCTGATGTTAAATAAAAGCTTCCTCTTTGTTTGCATCCTCTCTAAAATCCTCATCCTTTCTCACACGCTCGATCCATGATATCCTTAGCATCCTTCTGTAGAACCACACTTCCGTTGCCTCAAGTCTTCGAGGAGACCGTCCAACGTTTGCTGCGCTAAAGAAGGACAGATGGAAAAGGAAAGCAGCTCGTGTCATATACACAAATATTTCTAATGGAAATTGTAACAGGAAAAAATCATACATGCATTACACCGGTATCTAAGCATCAGTGTAAGTGTTATATAGCAAATCTGCTTTATATTTCTTTTATTTCTGATGATACTAATCCGATTGCTTAATGTCATGGTGCCTACCTAGACCGATAGAATGAACTCTGCCGAACGCTATACATACTACGCATCTCAAGAGAGACGTACGCATTTGGTATTGGGACGGTATTGAATCGAGTCGAGCTGATAGCAGTCACGCCAAACCAGTCGGACAGTCTTACTAACCTTTTCCCTTCTTGTATTATTTTCTGTGTAATATATTCTTTGTTATTTCTACTGTCGTGTTTCGTGTTGTTCTTCTATGGTCCTAACCTTGGACCATAACATTTAATACACTATCCAATTTCTTAAAGACACCTTTTGATATTTCTAAGCACTTTCGAATTTCTGCATCACACTTTCCGTCATCTGTTACTAAATTATTCGTATAGTTCAATTTGTGCATTTGCTTCAGTTTTCGTTGTCCCATGCATTAATTACATCTTGGGTGTCTTTTCTCTTGACAACCATGCATTTCATTTCAATATAGTTAATGATTAGGCGTCTTTTCTTTTACTTTTATTGACTACCTGGTTGTATATACTAAAAGAGGTCTGTCTTAGTCTTTCAAAAACACAATATAAATCTGCGTCTCGTATTTGGGTGAGGTTTACGTCCACCGATAATAAAACCCGGTAGAATTTCGAGTCCGTTTGGAACCGACTCGTTCAACAGGGTGACTAAATCTGCTGAAAATACACATCTTGGCTATATTCCTACATTTCTATTAGGCATTGACGTTCTATTTCTGTATGCATGTCGTTTGTACTAAGTGGAGGTTACCGACTTTTTAAAAAAAAACGTTTTCCGTATAAATCATGCTTCTCTAAAATAGTTTTGTGTTGTTAAAAAACAGTAACAGATAACAGAAACGACATCACTTGAGAAGTTTTAACTAGAGCAACAATAAAATGGAGATGTAACTCAAAGAGTTAAATATCTATTAATGGCATAATCAAGATGATGACATTTCACACTACTTCAAAAAAAAGGTAAGGAAAGAAACTATCATTAATACTGGAAAGAGTGATAACAGCTGCTGGACGTGAAAAAACTATTTTCCTGAAAAATCGTTTGAAGAGAAAGCTTTTTATAAATCTTAACTTACAATGGCACAGGCCGCTCGGTCAATGAATGAATCCGTATAAGTAAATGGCTAATATCGCCATTCTCACTGCCATTATCATTGCCTTGGTGTTAGGTAAGAAACATAGGCATAAGCTATTGTGAATTTGTATTACACACTCTGATAGCATTCTGAACGTGAAAAATTACATTTCTAGTTCCAGTGTCTTCAACAAAGTGATATTGTTATTGCTCCTTTCGGCATATCATGTTGATTTTCTATTGGATTTTCCATTCTAGTTTCCTTGGTAACATTGTTAATATTGATCTACTGAGGCCCTCCGGTAATTCGCCGCTGTTATATATTTCATTAATTACTTCATATAAACTTATTTTCTTCTTATTTTCAAGTGCTGAGCTAATATCAGATTTTAATTCTACAGGTTTTTCGAAGCTTTATATATATATATATATATATATATATATATATTAACTGATTTAAAATATGTTTTTTCACTACACAGTAATAACCATGTTTCAAAAATGGAAGCTAAAAGCTTCAAATTTAATTCTGTAATTAAATTAAAAACATTAGTTCCATTTCATCCTCAAGCGAATTTTCGCGAAAAAAACGATATTTTAAATCAGTTAATTTATAATATTAATGCTCTGTAAATTTACATTGAGCACTATTTTTTAAAAATAAAATATCAATAAGAACACCGGATTATATATCTTACTGTTCTTTCTTTCTATATATATATATATATATATATATATATATATATATATATATATATAGGCTTTTTTTTACTTGCTTTAATTTTTTCCTCTTTATACTTTCTAGCGATAAGAATTTGTTATTCTTTTTCAGTGTCCTGCCGAAGTGCATATTTTCTGTCTTGAAATTCATTTTATATAAATGGACAAGTAAATTTTGCTCGTATTTATACTTCGTTGGTGAGGCATATACTTGAGTTCATAAGTAAGTATTGGTCTTTTTTTGTTTTGTTTGTGCATTAGTTTGTAGGTGAATATTGTTCGTTTATATATTGCTGAGTAAATTCTGGTCGCATGTACTGTTGAATTCTACAAGTAAAGATTGGTTGGCTTTATAATTTATAGCTGAAAATTTCTCGTTTTGTATTTGGGTTTCAATGTAAGTATTAATCGCGTTTATACGTGAAGCTCTCGGTAAACTTTAGCCGCACCTATTATTGACTCTACATGTAAAGATTGGACGTGTTTATATTTGAGTCCAAAATAGGTAAACATCGGCAGATTTTTTACTTGTCTTTCGAAGTAAACATCGTACTCTGACTTGAATCTCTAGACAAACATCAGTCGCGTGCATTCTTGATCCAACAGTAGTATTTATAAAACAGTCTACAGAAAGTATTTGAAACCTATCTGAAATTAAAAAAAGCGCTCATCAACAATACAATTACACTCACAAACACACACACACACTTACATATATATATATATATATATATATATATATATATATATATATAATATATATGGAAGAGGTTATAGTTGTTCCAAAGATAGAACAGTGTATATTTTAAAAGAATATAAACCGCAAACGTTTTTGGTTGAAATGTGGATTTTGTTTTATTTTAAAATATATATTATACTCTATTTTCCATAATTCAGCTACACGGGTTTCTGGTTTTGTAACCTTCTTCAAGCAAAAAGTAGATATTCCCACATATTATAAAAATGAGTTTTTTGCGTGGTAGCGTTTCGAATGTCTTTCTTGGACGGGTTATAAGAGCTTATATATACATATAGATATTTATATCATACAATAATTTGTCGGGCCTAGAATAATCCTAAATAGAATGCAGAAAGCACTGGACATCCGTCTCGTCCTATGTGGGACTCATCAGCAGTGCGCATCCACTACCGAGAATCCAACACGAATCGTATCAATACAACGCAAGCGTCATGCCAACTGTACCACGGGCCTCGGTGACAAATAAGACACAAACAAGACTCGATAGAGCGCCGCCACTCAGTTCCGCAGTGATATTCATTCAAGTATTCAGATAAACTGGGAATAGTGCCCCGAGAGAGTCGACTACTAATATATATATATATATATATATATATATATATATATATATATATATGTGTGTGTGTGTGTGTGTGTGTGTGTGTGTGTGTGTGTGTGTGTGGTATGTAATTCCAGTCAAATCCATTGCACGTGCCAATCCCCTTTAGAAAGGTAGTAATTCCCTTCTCTTTCCAAGTTGATTTGTAGATCTGGAGGCTGGGTTCTATAGCCTTGGATAGCAACAGGTCTAAGAGATGGACAACTCTTAATTCGAAACCTGCGGAGAGTCGTTTGGGAACTTTGTGGTATGTAGTACACCAGGCCTCTGTATTCGGCCCTTCAAAAATGTGGTTGGTTCTGCACAAAGCCTTCACCAGTGTATTCAAATCATATGTGATGTTGTCTGGCTGTCGGTTCATAGGAACTGAGCTGCTTGACCTTCATACGTCGAATACGACGAGAAAGTTCAGCATACATACATATATATATATATATATATATATATATATATATATATATATGTGTGTGTGTGTGTGTGTGTGTGGATCGGAATCTGCCAGGATGATAAAATAAAAGAAGAAATAGAAAACTTATAAAAATCTAATATGTTTTCACTTTGCTAAAGCCTCGTCAGAGTTTCGGAGAAAAAAAAAGAAAAATCTCTGACAAAACTTTATTAAAAGTGAATCATATTAGATTTGCATACGTTTCCTTTTTGTTCTTTTATTGTATCATATATATATATATATATATATATATATATATATTGGTGCTCCTGATTTGCTCAAGATTTGGGGCAAAATCCAAAGAACCAGACCACATTCACTTTCACTGACGAGCGACAATAATTTAATCGACCAACTAGGTGTCACCACTTTACTGTTGAAATAGCTAAATGCAACCGCTAATTTGTACTGCAACAATTTCTTTTCTCGCGCTTTCCACGTGTGAAAATCCCTTCAGCTTTCTTGCTTCCCTGATAACTACGATCTTCAAAAATTTAAAACGCCATATTCTATCTTCTTGAACCCTGCGTATTGTTTTATATTGTTTTGTCCTTTTCTCAATCCTCCCTATTTGCTGCCTTCCATTTCACTTTATTTCCCTGTAACCTGCTGCCTATTAATGGCACTACCTCTATTCTTGGGTGAAATGATTGAATATATATATATATATATATATATATATATATATATATATATATATATATATAAATTACCAAGAGGATAGAATCCAGGTAGAACTCAATGTCCAGAACAGAGTAAGAATAGGTCTGATGAATTGGATCGTGATTACGATTCCAATGCAATAAATTATAACCATGAAATATTAGTTTGAACCTTATATATATATATATATATATATATATATATATATATATATATATTACAAGCTTCATTAGAAAGCCAGGGGCCACTCACGGTAGAGGGTTACGTTAAGAGGCAGTTTATACGAATAGAAGGTTGGAGATAACGATTAACCCTTCACGTGAATAGGTTAAGATCGTAGCAATCGGGAAGCATGCTCTTGGGAGCTGGTCCCGCAGAGTAGAGGTTCGCGAGAAGAATCTGTTCGAGTGGAACTTACTTCTCACCGATGGAATACGGACGTGGTTTGCTCCAATGTGAATGGTATGGCAGGTCCTGGCTGTTATGGTTAGAACTGGCGGAACCAAGAAAGGAGCACTTTCTATGGAAGTAGCCCCCCCCTGGGGCATGAGATAGTTGCGACATTCCGCCTGTGGCAGAGAATTTGGAGGCTGGAAAATAATTTTGAAAGTTAATATTTCATGAGAAATTTTCAAAAGAGATATTTCATTCTTTCAAAACAATACAAAACTTCAAAAGGGAACACTCTGGCTTGAATGTTATTATTGTCTCGGTCGATTCACCTATTGAAGGTTTACCTGTAGCTCTCCAAAGTCAAGGTGTCCAAGATCCACCTCACAGCCTCTTTCATCTCATCCACGTTTTCAGAAAAGTTAATCCACGAGCAGTTTTGGTTTTATAAGTTCTTTCGGTATTTTTACTTAGATTATCCCCAAACATTATCTTTTAAATCAAAGTGGTTTTAATGGCAACGGATTCTGTGAGCTCACATTTGTTCAACTGGCAAGAGCGTGAAATGAAATTGTTTTTCGTTCTGTCGTCATCTTTGCACACAGCGTTCGTTGAGATTTGGCCTTAGGAAAAGCGGGGAATTGCAACGCGAAGTGGTGCTGTCATCGTCTTTGCATAGGTTTGTTAAAATTCCATCTTGGCAACAACGGAAACTGTAATGACATCTGGTGCTGTTGTTATCATTGCACTCAACATTTGTTGAAATTCCGTTTTGGCAACGGCGAGAACTGTCATGACAACTGGTTCTGTCATCGACTTTGCACATACTTGTTCATTGTCAATCTCCACATCCAGAGCCTTCTGCAACAGTTATTCTTCTACATTTAAAGAGAATTTCATTCTCACTAAATTCTGTAACAAGATGTTACTTTTGGTTGGTGTCATCAACATTTATTTTCTTATTGCTTCTCTTTGTGTTTTTTTTTTAATAGTTTTCGGTATCCAAGTTGTTTGCGGAAAAATAGCTGATACTGAATTTATTTTCGCTTTATTCATTCTGTTTTTGACTTTTCTATTTTTCTCTGTCTTGTTCTATAAATCATTTTTCTTTCTTTTTCACTCTATTTCTCTCTTTCTTTTCTGTTTTTCTTTATCTTGTTCTATATCTCCTCTCTTTTTCACTCTACTTCTCTCTCCCTCTCTTTTCTGTTTTTCTCTGTCTTCGTCTATAAATCATTTTTCTTTCTTTTTCACTCTATTTCTCTCTCTTTCTTTTCTGTTTTTCTTTATCTTGTTCTATATCTCCTCTCTTTTTCACTCTAATTCTCTCTCACTTTCTTTTCTGTTTTTCTCTGTCTTCTTCTATATATCCTTTCTTTCTTCTTCACTCTATTTCTCTCTCTTTCTTTTCTGTTTTTCTTTATCTTGTTCTATATCTCCTCTCTTTTTCACTCTACATCTCTCTCCCTTTCTTTTCTGTTTTTCTCTGTCTTCGTCTATAAATCATTTTTTTTTTTTCTTTTTTCACTCTATTTCTCTCTCTTTCTTTTCTGTTTTTCTTTATCTTGTTCTATATCTCCTCTCTTTTCACTCTACTTCTCTCTCACTTTCTTTTCTGTTTTTCTCTGTCTTCTTCTATAAATCATTTTTCTTTCTTTTTCACTCTATTTCTCTCTTTCTTTTCTGTTTTTCTTTATCTCCTCTCTTTTTCACTCTACTTCTCTCTACCTCTCTTTCTGTTTTTCTCTGTCTTCTTCTATAAATCATTTTTCTTTCTTTTTCACTCTATTTCTCTCTTTCTTTTCTGTTTTTTTATCTTGTTCTATATCTCCTCTCTTTTTCACTCTACTTCTCTCTCACTTTCTTTTCTGTTTTTCTCTGTCTTCTTCTATATATCCTTTCTTTCTTCTTCACTCTATTTCTCTCTCTTTCTTTTCTGTTTTTCTTTATCTTGTTCTATATCTCCTCTCTTTTTTCACTCTTTCTTCTCTCTCCCTCTCTTTTCTGTTTTTTTCTGTCTTCTTCTATAAATCATTTTTTTCTTTCTTCTTCACTCAATTTCTCTCTCTCTTTCTTTTCTGTTTTTCTTTATCTTGTTCTATATCTCCTCTCTTTTTTCACTCTACTTCTCTCTCCCTCTCTTTTCTGTTTTTCTCTCTGTCTTCGTCTATAAATCATTTTCTTTCTTTTTTTTCACTCTATTTCTCTCTCTTTCTTTTCTGTTTTCTTTTCTTGTTCTATATCTCCTCTCTTTTTTCTCTAATTCTTCTCTCACTTTCTTTTCTGTTTTTCTCTGTCTTCTCCATATATATCCTTTCTTTCTTCTTCACTTTCTGTTTTTCTCTCTCTTTCTTTTTCTGTTTTTTCTTTTTATCTTGTTCTATATCTCCTCTTTTCACTCTACTTTTCTCACTTTCTTTTCTTTTCTCTGTTTCTCTGTCTTCTCATATATCTCCTTTTCTTTCTTCTTTCATCTATTTCTCTCTTTTCTTTTCTGTTTTCTTTTGTCTTCGTCTATAAATCATTTTTTCTTTCTTTTTTTCTCTATTTCTCTCGCTTTCTTTTCTGTTTTTCTTTATCTTGTTCTATATCTCCTCTTTTTTCACTCTACTTCTCTCCTGTCTTTTCTTTTTTCTCTGTTTTTCTCTAAATCATTTTTCTTTCATTTTATATCCTTTCTTTTCTTCTTCACTTCTATTTTTCTCTCTCTTTTTTTTCTTTTCTGTTTTTTTTTTCTTTTTTCTATATCTCTTTTTCACTTTCTGTTTTCTCTCTTCCTGTATTTTCTCTTTTTTCTCTCTCTTCTTTTCTATTTTCTCATTTTTCTTCTTTTTTCTTTCTTTTTCTCTCTTTTCTTTTCTGTTTTTTTTTTATCTTGTTCTATATCTCCTCTCTTTTTCACTCTACTTCTCTCTCCCCTGTCTTTTTCTGTTTTCTCTGTCTTCTTCTATAAATCATTTTTCTTTCTTTTTCACTCTATTTCTCTCTCTTTCTTTTCTGTTTTTCTTTATCTTGTTCTATATCTCCTCTCTTTTTCACTCTACTTCTCTCTTCCTGTCTTTTCTGTTTTTCTCTGTCTTCTTCTATAAATCATTTTTCTTTCTTTTTCACTCTATTTCTCTCTTTCTTTTCTGTTTTTCTTTATCTTGTTCTATATCTCCTCTCTTTTTCACTCTACTTCTCTCTACCTCTCTTTTCTGTTTTTCTCTGTCTTCTTCTATAAATCATTTTTCTTTCTTTTTCACTCTATTTCTCTCTTTCTTTTCTGTTTTTTTATCTTGTTCTATATCTCCTCTCTTTTTCACTCTACTTCTCTCTCACATTCTTTTCTGTTTTTCTCTGTCTTCTTCTATATATCCTTTCTTTCTACTTCACTCTATTTCTCTCTCTTTCTTTTCTGTTTTTCTTTATCTTGTTCTATATCTCCTCTCTTTTTCACTCTATTCTCTCTTCCTGTCTTTTCTATTTTTCTCTATCTTCTTCTATAAATCATTTTTCTTTCTTTTTCACTCTATTTCTCTCTTTCTTTTCTGTTTTTCTTTAACTTGTTCTATATCTCCTCTCTCTTTTTCACTCTACATCTCTCTCCCTCTTTTCTGTTTTTTCTCCGTCTTCTTCTATAAATCATTTTTTTTTCTTTTTTCACTCTATTTCTCTCTCTTTCTTTTCTTTTTTTCTTATTTTTCTTTATCTTTTTCTATATCTCCTCTCTTTTCACTCTGTCTTCTCTCCATCTCCATCTTTTTCTTCACTTTTTCTCTGTCTTTCTTTTCTATAAATCATTTTTCTTTCTTTTTCTCCTCTATTTCTCTCTCTTTTCTTTTCTGTTTTCTTTATCTTGTTCTATATCTCCTTTCTTTTTCACTCTACTTTCTCTCTCCATCTCTTTTCTGTTTTTTCTCTGTCTTCTTCTATAAATCATTTTTTTCTTTTCTTTTTCTCACTCTTTTCTGTTTTCTTTCTCTCTCTCTTTTTTTCTGTTTTTCTTTTTATCTTGTTCTATTTCTCCTCTTTTTTCTTCTACTTCTCTCTCCCTTTCTTTTCTGTTTTTCTCTGTCTTCTTCTATAAATCATTTTTCTTTTTTTCTTCTGTCTTCTTCATTTATTTTTCTTTCTCTTCTCTTTCTTTTTTGTTTTTCTTTATCTTGTTCTATATCTCCTCTTTTTCATCATTTTCTCTCTCCTTCTTTTTCTCTTGTCTTCTTTTTTTTCTTTTCTTTTTTCTCTTTCTTTCTTTTTCTATAAATCATTTTTTTTTTTTTTTCACTCTCTTTCTCTCTCTTTGTTTTTTCTGTTTTTTATATATTTTTCTTGTTCTTCTATATCTCCTCTTTTTTTTTTATCTTCTAATTCTCTCTTTTCACTCTACTTCTTCTTTTCTTTTCTTTTTCTCTGTCTTCTTCTATATATCCTTTTTTTTTCTTCACTCTATTTCTTTTCTCTTTTCTTTTCTGTTTTTCTTTATTTCTTGTTCTATATCTTCTTTCTTTTTCACTGTCTTCTTCTCTCTCACTTTTTTTTTCTGTTTTTCTCTCTTTTCATTTATATTTATCTTTCTTTTCTTCTTTTCACTCTATTTCTCTCTCTTTCTTTCTTTTTTTTCTTCTTCTCTTCGTTTTCTATAAATCATTTTTTTTCTTTTTCACTTTATTTCTCTCCTCTTTTTTTTCTGTTTTTCTTTTTTCTTGTTCTTCTTCTTCATTTCTCTTTTTCAATTTCTCTTCTCTCTCACTTTCTTTTTCTGTTTTCTCTGTTTTTTCTCATATATATCCTTTTCTGTTTTTTTCTTCTTCTTCTATAAATTCTTCTTTCTTTTCCTCTTTTCTGTTTTTCTTTTCTTGTTCTATTTCTTTTTCTATCTCTTCTCTCTTTCCTGTCTTTTCTGTTTTTTTTCTGTCTTCTTCTATAAATCATTTTTTCTTTCTTTTTTTTTTCACTCTATTTTCTCTCTTTCTTTTCTGTTTTTTCTTTATCTTGTTCTATATCTCCTCTCATTTTCACTCTACTTCTCTCCCCTGTCTTTTCTGTTTTTCTCTGTCTTCTTCTATAAATCATTTTCTTTCATTTTCCTCAATTTCTCTCTTTCTTTTCTGTTTTTTCTTTATCTTGTTCTATATCTCCTCTCTCTTTTTTCACTCTACTTCTCTCTCCCTCTTTTTTCTGTTTTTCTCTTTCTGTCTTCTTCTATAAATCATTTTTCTTTCTTTTTTTCACTCTTTTTCTCTCTTTTCTTTTCTGTTTTTCTTTTATCTTCTTCTATATATCTCTCTCTTTTTCACTCTATTTCTCTCTCTACCTCTTTTTTCTGTTTTCTCTATCTTCTTCTATAAATCATTTTTTCTTTTTCTTTTTCTCTAATTTCTTTTTCTTTTTTTCTTTTTTTTATCTTGTTTCTTATCTTTCTCTCTCTCTTTTTTTTTTTCTTTTCTTCTCTCTCACTTTTCTTTTCTTTTTTCAAATTCTATTTTCTTTTTTCTTTTTTTTTCTCTGTCTTCTTCTATATATCCTTTTTTCACACTCTACTTCTCTCTATTTCTTTTCTCTTTCTTTTCTGTTTTCTTTTATCTTTTTTCTTTCTTTTTCTATATATCTCCTCTTTTTTTTTCTGTTTTTATCTTTTCTTTTTCTATCTTTTTCTCTATTTTTTCTGTCTTTTCTGTTTTTCTCTATCTTCTTCTATAAATCATTTTTTCTTTCTTTTTCACTCTATTTCTCTCTTTTCTTTTCTGTTTTTTTTAACTTGTTCTATATCTCCTCTCTTTTTCACTTCTACATTCTCTCCCTTTCTTTTCTGTTTTTCTGTCTTCTTCTATAAATCATTTTTTTCTTTCTTTTTCACTCTATTTCTCTCTTTTCTTTTCTTTTTTCTTTTTTTCTTTATCTTGTTCTATATCTCTCTTTTCTCTCTTTTTTCTTCTTTAAATCATTTTTTTTCTTTTTCCTTTTCTCTTTCTTTTCTGTTTTTTCTTTGTTTTTTCTTCTTTTTTTCTCTTCTCTCTTTTCTTTCTGTTTTTCTCTGTCTTCTTCTATAAATCATTTTTTTTTTTTTTCTCTATTTCTCTTTCTTTCTGTTTTTTTATCTTGTTCTATATCTCTCTCTTTTTCACTCTACTTCTCTCTCCATTTCTTTTCTGTTTTTCTCTGTCTTCTTCTATAAATCATTTTTTTTTCTTTTTCTATTTCTCTCTCTTTTTTTTTGTTTTTTTTTTATCTTGTTCTATATCTCCTCTCTTTTTTCTCTCTACTCTCTCTCTTTTTCTTTTTCTCTGTTTTTTTCTAAATCATTTTTCGTCTTTTTTTTCTCTTTTTCTTTTCTTTTTTTTCTTTTCTTTTTCTATTTCTCCTCTCTTTCCTCTTTTTTTCTGTTTTTCTTTATCTTGTTCTTTTTCTTTCTTTTTTCTATTTTCCTCTCTTTTTTTCTGTTTTTTTTTCTTCTTCTATATCTCTTCTTTTCTCCATTTTCTTTCTGTTTTTCTGTTTTTCTCTGTCTTCTTCTATAAATCATTTTTTTTCTTTTTCACTTATTTCTCTTTTTTTTTCTGTTTTTCTTTATCTTGTTCTATATCTCCTCTCTTTTTTTACTCTACTTCTCTCTCCCTTTCTTTTCTGTTTTCTCTGTCTTCGTCTATAAATCATTTTTTTTCTTTTTCACTTCTTTTCTCTCTCTCTTTTTTTTTTTTTCTTTATCTTGTTCTATATCTCCTTTTTTTTCACTTTCTACTTCTCTCTCCTTTCTTTTCTGTTTTTCTCTGTCTTCTTCTAAATATCCTTTTGTTTTTTTTTCACTTCATTTCTCTCTCTTTTTTTTCTGTTTTTCTTTTATCTTGTTCTATATCTCCTCTCTTTTCACTCTTTTCTCTCCCCTCTTTTTGTTTTTTCTGTCTTCTTCTCTATAAATCATTTTTTTTTTTTTTTTTCTTTCTCCTTTCTCTCTTTTCTTTTCTGTTTTTCTTTTTCTTTTCTATCTTCTTTTTTTGTTTTCTCTCTCCCTTTTTTCTTTTTTCTCTCTTCGTCTATAAATCATTTTCTTTCTTTTTTCACTTTTATTTCTCTTCTCTTTTTTTGTTTTTCTTTATCTTGTTTCTATATCTCTATAAATCATTTTTTTTTCTTTTTTTTTTTCTGTCTCTTTTATTTCTTTTTCTTTCTTTTTTTCTCTTTTTCTCTTTCTTTTGTTTTTTCTTTATCTTTTTCTATTTCTCTTTTTTTTTTTCTACTTCTCTCTCCCTCTCTTTTCTGTTTTTCTCTGTCTTCTTCTATAAATCATTTTTCTTTTTCTTTTTTTTCTTTCTGTTTCTCTTTATTTTTTTTTCCTCTTTTCTTTTTTTCTTTCTATCTTTTTCTATATCTCCTTTTTTTTTTTTCTTTTCTCTATTCTCTCTCTTTCCCTTTCTTTCTTGTTTTTCTCCTCTTTTTTATCCTTATAAATCTCTTTTTTTCTTTTTTTTCTTTTTCTTCTATAAATCATTTTTTTCTTCTTTTCACTCTATTTCTTCTTTTTTTCTGTTTTTCTTTTATCTTGTTCTATATCTCCTCTCTTTTTCACTCTACTTCTCTCTCTCCCTCTTTTCTGTTTTTCTCTGTCTTCTTCTATAAATCATTTTTCTTTCTTTTTCACTCTATTTCTCTCTTTTTTTTCTGTTTTTCTTTATCTTGTTCTATATCTCCTCTCTTTTTTCACTACTTCTCTCTCCCTCTTTTTTCTGTTTTTCTCTGTCTTCTTCTATAAATCATTTTTTCTTTCTTTTTTTCACTCTATTTCTCTCTTTTTTTTTTGTTTTTCTTTATCTTGTTCTATATCTCCTCTTTTTTTCACTCTACTTCTCTCTCCCTCTCTTTCTGTTTTTCTCTGTCTTCTTCTATAAATTTTTTTTCTTTCTTTTCACTTTTTTTCTTTCTTTTCTTTTTCTTTTTTTCTTTATTTTCTCTTTTCCCTTTTTTCTGTTTTTTTTCTGTTTCTTCTATAAATTTTCCTCTATTTTCTTCTTTTTTTTTTTCTTCATATCTTTTTTCAATCTAAATCTCTCCATTTTTTCTTTTTTTCTTTTTCTTCTATAAATCTTTTTCCCTTTTTTTCCTTTTCTGTTTTTTTTTTTTTGTTCTATATCTTCTATTTCATCATTTTCTTCTCCCTTTCTTTTCTGTTTTTTCTCTGTTTCTTTAAATCATTTTCTTTCTTTTTTCACTCTCTTTATTTTTGTTTATATCTCCTCTCTTTTTCTATATCTCCTCTCTTTTCCTCCCTACTTCTCTGTTTTTCTTTTTTCTTTCTATAAATCATTTTTTTTCTTTTTTCACTCTATTTCTCTCTCTTTCTTTTCTTTTTTTTTTTTATCTTGTTCTATATCTCCTCTCTTTTCACTCTACTTCTCTCCCTCTTTTCTGTTTTTCTCTTTCTTCTTCTATAAATCATTTTTTTTCTTTTTTCTCTCTATTTCTCTTTTTTTTCTGTTTTTTTTATCTTGTTCTATATCTCCTCTCTTTTCAATTTCTACTTCTCTCTCCCTCTCTTTTCTGTTTTTCTCTGTCTTCTTCTATAAATCATTTTTTTTTTCTTTTCCACTTAACTCTTCTTTTTTTTTTTTTTTCTTTATCTTGTTCTATATCTCCTCTTTTTTTTCCTCTCTTTTCTCTCCCTCTGTTTTTCTCTTTTTTCTGTCTTTTTCTTCTATAAATCATTTTTTCTTTTTTTTTCACTCTATTTCTCTCTTTTTTTTTATCTTTTTTCTTTTATCTTGTTCTATATCTCCTCTCTTTTCCTTTTCTACTTCTCTCTCCCTCTCTTTTCTGTTTTTCTCTGTCTTCTTCTATAAATCATTTTTCTTTTCTTTTTCACTCTATTTCTCTCTTTTCTTTTCTGTTTTTTCTTTATCTTGTTCTATATCTCCTCTCTTTTTCACTCTACTTCTCTCCATCTCTTTTCTGTTTTTCTCTGTCTTCTTCTATAAATCATTTTTCTTTTTTTTTCACTTTTTCTCTCTTTCTTTTTCTGTTTTTCTTTTATCTTGTTCTATATCTCCTCTTTTTTCACTCTACTTTCTCTCCCTTTCTTTTTTCTGTTTTTCTCTGTCTTCTTCTATAAATCATTTTTTTTTTCTTTTCACTCTATTTCTCTCTCTCTTTCTTTTCTGTTTTTTTTTTATCTTGTTCTATATCTCCTCTCTTTTCACTCTACTTCTCTCTCACTCTTTTCTTTTTTTTTTCTCTGTCTTCTTCTATATATCCTTTTTTTTCTTTTTCTTCACTTTATTCTTCTCTTTCTTTCTGTTTTTTCTTTTCTCTTTTTCTTTATCTCCTCTCTTTTTCCTCTCTACTTTCTCTCCCTTTCTCTTTTCTTTTTTTTGTTTTCTTCTTCTATAAATCATTTTTTTCTTTCTTTTTTTCTTCTATCTATTTCTCTTTCTTTTCTGTTTTCTTTTCTTGTTCTATATCGCCCTTTCTTTTTTTCACTCTTCTCTCTCCCTCTCTTTTCTGTTTTTCTCTGTCTTCTTCTATAAATCATTTTTCTTTCTTTTTCACTCTATTTCTCTCTTTCTTTTCTGTTTCTCTTTATCTTGTTCTATATCTCCTCTCTTTTTCACTCTACTTCTCTCTCCCTCTCTTTTCTGTTTTTCTCTGTCTTCTATAAATCATTTTTCTTTCTTTTTCACTCTATTTCTCTCTCTTTCTTTTCTGTTTTTATTTATCTTGTTCTATATCTCCTCTCTTTTTCACTCTACTTCTCTCTCCCTCTCTTTTCTGTTTTTCTCTTTCTTCTTCTATAAATCATTTTTCTTTTCTTTTTCACTCTATTTCTCTCTTTTTTTTCTGTTTTTTCTTTATCTTGTTCTATATCTCCTCTCTTTTTCACTCTACTTCTCTCTCCCTCTCTTTTCTGTTTTTCTCTGTCTTCTTCTATAAATCATTTTTCTTTCTTTTTCACTCTATTTCTCTCTCTTTCTTTTCTGTTTTTCTTTATCTTGTTCTATATCTCCTCTCTTTTTCACTCTACTTCTCTCTCACTTTCTTTTCTGTTTTTCTCTGTCTTCTTCTATATATCCTTTCTTTCTTCTTCACTCTATTTCTCTCTCTTTCTTTTCTGTTTTTCTTTATCTTGTTCTATATCTCCTCTCTTTTTCACTCTACTTCTCTCTCCCTCTCTTTTCTGTTTTTCTCTGTCTTCTTCTATAAATCATTTTTCTTTCTTTTTCACTCTATTTCTCTCTTTCTTTTCTGTTTTTCTTTATCTTGTTCTATATCTCCTTTCTTTTTCACTCTACTTCTCTCTCCCTCTCTTTTCTGTTTTTCTCTGTCTTCTTCTATAAATCATTTTTTTCTTTTTTTTTTCACTCTATTTCTCTCTTTTCTTTTCTGTTTCTCTTTATCTTGTTCTATATCTCCTCTCTTTTTCACTCTTTTCTCTCCCCTCTCTTTTCTGTTTTTCTCTGTCTTCTATAAATCATTTTTCTTTCTTTTTTTGCTCTATTTCTCTCTTTTTTTTTTCTGTTTTTATTTATCTTGTTCTATATCTCCTCTCTTTTTCACTCTACTTCTCTCCCCTCTCTTTTCTGTTTTTTCTCTGTCTTCTTCTATAAATCATTTTTCTTTCTTTTTCACTCTATTTCTCTCTTTTTTTTCTGTTTTTCTTTATCTTGTTCTATATCTCCTCTCTTTTTCACTCTACTTCTCTCTCCCTTTCTTTTCTGTTTTTCTCTGTCTTCTTCTATAAATCATTTTTCTTTCTTCTTCACTCTATTTCTCTCTCTTTCTTTTCTGTTTTTCTTTATTTTGTTCTATATCTCCTCTCTTTTTCACTCTACTTCTCTCTCCCTTTCTTTTCTGTTTTTCTCTGTCTTCGTCTATAAATCATTTTTCTTTCTTTTTCACTCTATTTCTCTCTCTTTCTTTTCTTTTTTCTTTATTATTATCAATATATCTCCTGTCTTTCTTTTTTACTATATTTCTTTTCTCTCTCTCTGTCTTCTTTTTTCTTTATCTTGTTATATATATATATATATCCTGTCTTTCTTTTTCACTCTATTTCTCTCTCTTTTTGTTTCCTACTTTGCCTTGTTCTATATCTCCTTTCTTTGTTTTTCACTGTATTTCTCCTTCCCTCTCTCTCTCCCTCTCTCTCTCTCTCTCTCTCTCTCTCTCTCTCTCTCCCTCGCTTTTCTGTTTCTTTCTTTATACTGGTCTATATCATTTTTCTTTCTTTTTCACTCTATTCTTCTCTCTCTCTCTCTCTCTCTCTTCTGTTTCTTTCTTTATCTTGTTCTATATCTCTGTTCTTTCATCTTCACCTTATTTCTCTCTCTCTCATGCTCTCTCTCTCTCTCTCTCTCTCTCTATCCTATGTATTATTATTTTCTCTTTGTCTCTCTTTTTCTCCCTCTCATTTTCTCGCTTCCCTCTTCATGTTCTTTTTCACTGGACATTCCTGATTTCTGTTTTTACTTCCGACCTCGCTTTTCCGATTTCTTCGTATAATTGCAGAATGCAGAAGAAGTATACCGCCATGAAAAAACAAAACGTGAGCACAAAACGTATTGTATTGATTATACAAACATATCATTAATAACATATTTTTGTTATAAAAAATACTGTTATTATTATTTACCTAAAATTAAATATTATAAAAATGTATGATGATAAAAATGATAAAAATAAAAAATATTAAAAATGATTTTAATAAATTAAAGGAATTCTAGTGTTAAATGAATCATAGGACCACTATTATTATATTAGTAATACTGGTAGAGCAGACACTGGGTAATGGATAGCCGCTCGGATTGAGGAATCGTTAGAGCCATTACATTCACTAACGTGCTAATACCCTTGGTATGAATCCTCTTCTTCACCCCCCACCAGGTATGGGTAAATAGCAGGCTGGGTTCTCTAGTCTTGGATGGCAAATCGTCTACCGCGGGTTTTCTGGGGAAAAATATGCCTTGTCAGTCATGTATCAAAAGATACATGATCGCCTCAGCCTGTCCATCTCATGGTACATAACTACTGGTATAATACTTACTGTATACCTATTTTTGCTTCCCCCTAATTTTCCTCTTAATTTCTTGTCTATCTTTATCACTTTTTCATCTCTCTTGTCTATTTCTTCCTTTCTTTAATCCCTTCTTTCTTTTTTTCTATTTCTTTGTTTGATTTTTCTTGCTAATCTTTCGCTATTCTACATTCTCTTTATCTTTACATTCATTTTTTCTTTCTCTTTTTCTCATTCCTTTTCTCTCGCCTTTTTAAGTCATTCTCTCTCTCTCTCTTTCTCTTTCTCGTGCCTTCTCTTTCATTTTGCTCCTTTATTCGTTCTCTTTTTCGCTCTCAACGTTTCGTCTCTTTTTTCTTCGTCGACCTTTCTCTTTCGCTTCTCATCTCTTTTTTTTTCATTTTTATATCTGTTTTTTTTTCTTCTTTTTTTCTCTCATTACTTTTTGTCATTTTCTCCCGCTCCATTCGCACTTCTATCTATGTAAATCTCTGTATCTCTTTCTAATTCTCTCATTTTTCTAACTCATCATTTTCTATCTCTTCTTTTTCTTTTCTTCTTCTTCTTTCTCTTCCAGTTCCTATCTCTCTTTTTTTTTCTTTTTTTTATTTGACCTTTCTCGCTTCTTATTTTCCATTCGCCTCTCTGTCATTAGGAACAGAACTAAAGTACCTCGAGGAAGCCTATAATAAACAGAGTGGCCCCCGACGGAGCTAGGAACAAATAAGATTACAAAGAATACAAGTAAGTCTCTCTCTCTCTCTCTCTCCATATATATATATATATATATATATATATATATATATATATATAAGAGGATAATGATCCTAGCACTACTTGCTTCTTTACAACTTCTCTTTGCCTTATAACATGAATTGTCACTCGGAACATCATACACCTCTTAGTTAGTTCACAACTTTGTAACCAACGACCTTCTTCAGAGGTCTGTCTGATTACTCGGCAACCATTGTGGAATGTCGAACCAAACCCTTTATTCAATCCTCGGTAGTAAATTCTTCGGGTTCCGCTTTCCATGGCCTTGTGGATTAAGGCGTTCGTTAAAACATATCGTGTTCCTGGGCAGTTGTGAGTTCAATCCCTAGGAATGATAGCTGTGGTAAAGTCACATACTTTGCTTCATTCTAAGAAATAAACTATGAGAATGGTCATTATTAACTAATACTGAACACCGGAATTAGAACACCCTACACTTACTGTTATGGTCCAAGTTCCTTGTACCACGGTGATGGTCCAAGGTTAGAACCAATGAAAGAATAACACGAACACAGGTATGGAATATTAAGATATATTACAACAGAAATATAATACAAAGAAGTAGAAGTATAAGTAATGACTATCAGATTTGATTAGAGTGAACTATGTTGTCTCGACAAGTATCACTATTCCAATGTCCTTACAATATGCTCTCAATTATCTCTCCTCGTCTTACAATCTCCATCATACCTCTTGAGAGGCGCAGTATTTATAATGTCAGGAATAGTCCATTATTATTATCGCTAAGTTCCCATAACACTTACCCAACCTCCCGTGGATTGAATAAAGTTTTCGCTTACCGAGTAAGAAGACAGAGACATAAAGGCCGGAGAATACAACGGGTAAAATGGGGGGAGCATACCAATCTAGAAGAGTATCAATCATTCTGTTAAGTGCAATATGTGATACGCACTTGGGCGATCATGTCTCCTTCCGATCCATGACTCACTAGGAAGAAGATTTTGACGCAGTAGGTTGCCATTTCTTTCTGCGGTAGGCTGGTTGCCAACCACTGTTGTAGATCCCAGTGTCTCCTGCTAATTAACCCATAGATGGGTAAAGAAGAGACGGATTCATATCTTTTCCAATACTATTTGCACGTAATTGAATGTAACGAACAAATCTGGAATTCGAACCCGGCTCTTCGACTTCTATTACGTCACAACGAGAGATTAATATAATGAACTAAATTATAAACTCTATTAAAAGGATAATTTGTTGGAATTTTGGGGTACCAGTGAGCCAGCCAAAATGAGCTGACTCATTTTATAGTTCACCAATAGAAGGTTTAACTAATCGGAAGGCTGAAAACATCCAATGCGACGTGCACAAAGGCGGCCATGTTTTTCCCGAATATTCACTGCCAGCCTTTGATATCGAAGACTGAAGAATTACGGAACAGCTGCTGGTGGTATTGGCGATATAGTCAGAATCAGTAAAATATCTGATTCGAGAATATTAATCTTTAACGTTGTTTCATTGAACAGATTACGTACTGCGCAGTATTCTATATTTATAGAATATGGTGAACATGGTCAACATAATTCGTCCTCTCAAATAATAATTACTCTACTATATTTTTTCAAAATTGCCTGGAAGGTGAATCAGTGTTTTTACTCAGTCTTCCTTGCCTTTGAAGTATCTTGTACCTTGTAAGTGTCCTGTGAGTATCTTGTGTCTTTTAAGCGTCTGCTAAGTATCTTGTAAGTGTCTTTTAAGTGTCTTCTAAGTATCGCGTAAGTGTCTTGTATATATCTTATGTCTTTTAAGTGTCTTCTAAGTATCTTGTAAGGGTCGTGTATGTATCTTGTAAATGTCTTTTAAGTGTCTTCCAGGTATCTTGTAAGTGTCTTGTATGTATCTTGTAAGTTTCTTTTAAGTGTCTTCTAAGTATCTTGTAAGGGTCATGTATGTATCTTGTAAATGTCTTTTAAGTGTCTTCCAGGTATCTTGTAAGTGTCTTGTATGTATCTTGTAAGTTTCTTTTAAGTGTCTTCTAAGTATCTTGTAAGGGTCGTGTATGTATCTTGTAAATGTCTTTTAAGTGTCTTCCAGGTATCTTGTAAGTGTCTTGTATGTATCTTGTAAGTTTCTTTTAAATGTCTTCTAAGTATCTTGTAAGGGTAGTGTATGTATCTTGTAAATGTCTTTTAAGTGTCTTCCAGGTATCTTGTAAGTGTCTTGTATGTATCTTGTAAGTTTCTTTTAAGTGTCTTCTAAGTATCTTGTAAGGGTCGTGTATGTATCTTGTAAATGTCTTTTAAGTGTCCTCCAGGTATCTTGTAAGTGTCTTGTATGTATCTTGTAAGTTTCTTTTAAATGTCTTCTAAGTATCTTGTAAGGGTCGTGTATGTATCTTGTAAATGTCTTTTAAGTGTCTTCCAGGTATCTTGTAAGTGTCTTGTATGTATCTTGTAAGTTTCTTTTAAGTGTCTTCTAAGTATCTTCTGTCTTGTATGCATCTTGTGTCATTTAAGTGTCTTCTAATATCTTGTAAATGTCTTGTAAATATATTGTATCTTTTAAGTGTCTTCTCAGTATCTCGTAAGTGTATTGTGTGTATCTTGTATCTGTTAAGTGACTTCTAATTATCTAGTAAGCATATTTTATGTATCTCGTGTCTTTTAAGTGTTTTCTAATTATCTTGTAAGTGTCTTGTGAGTATTTTATGTCTTATGAGTATTTTATGCCTTTTAAGTATCTACTAAGTATCTCGTGTCTTGTAAGTGTCTTTTAAGTGTTTTCTAATTATCTTGTAAGTGTCTTGTGAGTATTTTATGTCTTATGAGTATTTTATGCCTTTTAAGTATCTACTAAGTATCTCGTGTCTTGTAAGTGTCTTTTAAGTGTTTTCTAATTATCTTGTAAGTGTCTTGTGAGTATTTTATGTCTTATGAGTATTTTATGCCTTTTAAGTATCTACTAAGTATCTCGTGTCTTGTAAGTGTCTTTTAAGTGTTTTCTAAATATCTCGTAAGTGACTTGAATGTATCTTGTAAGTGTTTTTAAGTGTTTACGAATGTCTTGTAAGTATCTTGTAAATGTCTTTTAAGTTACTTCTAAGTATCTTGTAAGTGTTTTCTAAGTATCTTGTAAGTGCCTTGTATGTATATTGTAAGTGTATTTTACGTATCTTCTAAGTATCTTGTTAAGTGTCTTGTGTGCATCTTGTAAGTTAAACGTTACAAGCCTTCTTTCTTCAATAAGTGACTTTTTTCAGACTGTTTGCAATAGTCGTGTTTTAGCTCGCAATCGCCTATGAAACTTGTTCATTTATCGCTTAGTCTCTCCATATCTGTCTATATAAACGCATCTCGATCACATTAATTTTCTTCACTTCTTCGCAAATAATAAACTTATTAGAAACTGAAATAGACATTGCAAACAAAGAGAGAGGTGTCAGTGACTCCGAGAGGAATGGTCGATTTTATTATACCCACCATCGTATGAATTTCTTGCTATGCCAATCTATCGTTATCTGCAATGACTGAGTCCGAGAGGAATCGTCCATTGTATTATACCCACCATCGTATGAATTTCTTGCTATACCATTCTATCGTTATCTGCAATCACTAGGTCCAAGAAAACTGGTCCATTTTATTATACCCACCATCGTATGAATTTCTTGCTACGCCAATCTATAGTTATCTGCAATCACTGGGTCCAAGAAAACTGGTCCATTTTATTATACCCACCATCGTATGAATTTCTTGCGATGCCAATCTATCGTTATCTGCAATCACTGAGTCCGAGAGGAATAGTCCATTTTATTATATCCACCATCGTATGAATTTCTTGCTATGCCATTCAATTGTTATCTGCAGTCACTGAGTCCGAGAGGAATAGTCCATTTTATTATACCCACCATCGTATGAATTTCTTGCTATGCCAATCTATCGTTATCTGCAATGACTGAGTCCGAGAGGAATCGTCCATTGTATTATACCCACCATCGTATGAATTTCTTGCTATACCATTCTATCGTTATCTGCAATCACTAGGTCCAAGAAAACTGGTCCATTTTATTATACCCACCATCGTATGAATTTCTTGCTATGCGATTCTATCGTTATCTGCAATCACTAGGTCCAAGAAAACTGCTCCATTTTATTATACCCACAATCGTATGAATTTCTTGCTATGCCAATCTATCGTTATCTGCAATCACTGAATCTGAGAGGAATTGTCCATTTTATTATACCCACCATCGTATGAATTTCTTGTTACGTCATTCTATCGTTATCTGCAATCACTGAGTCCGACAGGAATCGTCCATTGTATTATACCCACCATCGTATGAATTTCTTGCTATGCCAGTCTATCGTTATCTGCAATCACTGAATCCGAGAGGAATTGTCCATTTTATTATACCCACCATCGTATGAATTTCTTGCTATGCCAATCTATCGTTATCTGCAATCACTGAATCCGAGAGGAATTGTCCATTTTATTATACCCACCATCGTATGAATTTCTTGCTATGCCAATCTATCGTTATCTGCAATCACTGAATCCGAGAGGAATAGTCCATTTTATTATACCCACCATCGTATGAATTTCTTGCTATGCCAATCTATCGTTATCTGCAATCACTGAATCCGAGAGGAATTGTCCATTTTATTATATCCACCATCGTATGAATTTCTTGCTATGCCATTCTATCGTTATCTACAGTCTTCCTACAGAATGCAAATTGATGTTCTTATTGTTTTACTTTTTTGCGAGATTCTTAACTTTTTCGTCTATTTATATCAGGCCGTAATTTATTTTCTTGGAAACAGGAAGCGGAAACAACCAAAGATTGTAGGAAAGATAGCCGCGTTGACAGGCATTGATAAAATTTAAAGAAGATCAGTAATGTAATACGCTACATATTGTCGTTAGGCGACCAAACCAGAATTCTATTACCAAAGATTTAGTAATGTATAGCGGAAGTAAATGCAATCTATGATAGATCACTTCATTACGAACAGGAAGAAAGATGGCGACGGCCTTAATATAAATAATTCTAAGACCTGTACAAAAATATATGTTATTTCTACTATATGCCGTCCACATTCAAGCTTTGGGTGATCATGTCTCCTGTCTCTTAGCAACGTTTGTTCCTCTGCCATTCCTTCCACGACCATTCTTCCATGCATTTACACATAACTTGTCATTTAGAGAGTGCAGTGCCGAGTTCTGTACCTTTTAACTTCGAAATACCGTGGTGCCAAGCTGTATCTGAACAACCTCGGAGGTGGTGGAAAACGTGCTGCAGGGGCAACTGCCGATCTCTCATAAGAAATCACCCACGTTTGCGTATATCTCTTAGGACATAAATCCATGGTCTCTTGAGACCGACAGATACCGTAATAATATCCTATGAGTCTTAAATTCGTCAAGCTCTCCTTTTCGATTAAGAAATTCCTGTTGCCTATTTCTTGATACAAGAGTCCTTTTCCCTTTCTTTAAGAATTCTTCGTTGCTTACGCGCTCTGTCTATGGTATTCTCAGTATCCTTCTGTAGAACCACATTTCAATTGCTTACAGTCTTCTCCTCATCTCTGAGGAGATTGTCCAGCATTCACTGCTATATAGGAGAATCTATATTAAATAACATTTCAGCGCCTTTTTCTTTGTTTTTAACGGAATTTTCCTGTTTCTTAGTACTTTGCATAGATCTTGAGAATCATCTTTCTCTATTCCAATGCCTGCTTCGGATTTCGGTGTCACATTTTCCATCCACTGTTTAAATTCTTCCCAGGTATTTAAACTTCTGTATTTGTTTAATGTTTTTGAATTTAGATATTTATCTAATTATTTATCTTATACTTTAGATACAATATTTAGATAAATAGGTGCTAGTCTATGTTAACAGAAATACTTGGAATCGGAGTCAGTTCTGATTCGTCTTTGTCCGTCACGTGATTCCGATGGCGTCCATACATCTTGCCTGCCATACATCGGAATGAGTAGATGTGCGAGGAGTTGATAGGGGAAGAGTTCCACATAGAAGAATTTGTCCAGGGTCACCTACCTGACCACCCAGGGGAGCAGGCGAAGATGTGAATAAAACACCTAAATATAACATGGCAAACATTCTTGACGTTATTATTTCTCGACTTGGAGTTTGTCTTTCATTTTGCTACCGGGTGAGCATGCATGAGACCCTTTCCCAGTTTTTGGTTCACACCGACGAGGCCGTGAATGCAATGTGATCGGTCGGCGGAAATTTTGGTTGAGGGTACGGCTGTTTGCTTACAGCGATAACATCTCTTCATCTTAGTTTTCTATTGACATGCAATACCTATTTTTCATCATCAGTAACAACGCAGTGCCAAAAGGAAATTGGACAACTGGGAAGATGCACAATGTTGTAAAGTAGTTTTCACAGTGGAGGCTTGTATTTCACTAAGTCGGTCCTAAATTAGGTTCGATGTACAAAACGTTAGGAACTTGAAATAATAGTTAATGACGCAGCAATCTAGTTGTGGGGCTTATACTTTAATGTCCGACATCGACTGACTCACACAACTCACTCAGCTTCACTGGCGACAGCTACTACTACTATTTACTATCTGTGGAAGAGTCTATTTACAATCGAATAGGTATGATCTAGTATAACACACAACTGAAATACTTCCAAAAAGAATAGAATCTAGATAAGATAAATTAATAAGTTTCAGGATAAAATGAGATCGTTCAAAGTACAGCATTGCTGCAAGAAAAAAGTTGCTGGTGATTTATTACTCAATATCCAGTGACATTGTAATCAGTTTCTTCTGACTTGTAATAAAATTCCCTAATTCATTTCCTTAAACCAACAGAGAAGCGTGAGTCAAGTAATGCAAAAACACGTGTCTCTTGTTCGCTACAGCAATCCCACTTCTCCTCTGTCGTCTCTTTAAATACTTTTATAGATTGAGTGACAATTAAAATAGATTCTCGCGAATGTCTATCCTATTCAAAGATCTATCTTGTTTTTTTTTAAATATATGACTCGTAATGTCGCCATTTTCTTTTGGGGAATATTTTAATGCGAGACACGTCCGAATCCCTTTTCATCCCGGAGGTTAGCCATTTTGTCTAGTCTTACAATAACTCTTGGGTTTATGGAATAAAATTAATGAAAGTATTACAATATCCATTCTAAAGACTGAAATACGATGATGATTTAGATAATATGCACTATTAACATATTAATAATTATCAGTTTGGTTTGATTTGGTTTGGTCTGGTCGATTTTGTTCAGCGGCATATCGACATCTCTATGGGCTATTTAATGCCGAAATCCAAATATTTTAAACGCAATTGCAGGAATTCAGCTACAGATAAAATGACTCGTTGGTCATTTTGCTATAAAATATATTGTTGGTAATTTTATTATAAATATGTATTGTTGGTAATTTCTATGTATGGTTGGTAATTTTGTTATAATTATTATATATTTATACTTTTCATAGTGATTTGTTTTTGTTTGGGGGTTCACTGTTTACCCATTACTGGGACCCTAACAGATGCTACCACCCCGTGTCAAGGTGAACCTGGGAAATTAAAAAATGGTTCCACCCTCCTCAAAACCTCCAATGTCCCGATCAGAAATCTTGCTGCTGGATGTAGTTTATCGTCATACCCAGAACTAGAAAATATCAGTAATATATAATGCATATTGATATAAAAAATAATGACAGCAATAACACTGGAAGTAAATAATAATAATTTAAGCGGAGTTTCAGAAACTGAATAGAAAAAACAAGGAAAGACATAACGATGCATGGCACACACCATCCGCAAACGGATGTTGACGAGTTATTGGCCGTAAGAGGAAGAGGGCTAATTAGAATAGAACGATTTATGACCTTGAATCACATAAGCAACAAGGAGAAAAGGAAGCATTGCATGGATATCTATCTATAAAATGCAATGAATTCTGTTAGTCCGCCCGTCTGTTTGTAACAACCTCCAAAATAGCCATACATTTACAAATCGAAACCAAAGTTTGCGTAGAAGTGCAAACAGTTAAGTGTGTACAAAGTACAGTTGGTTTTTACTAGGGCGGGGCGTAATTTAGTACAATAAATTTGCATTGGTTTTTTTTTTGGGGGATTAAGTTTTATTATTTAACATACAAAATATTCCCACTATATTAAAAAACATTTAATGATTTAAATGGCAAATACTTATTTGTAATATTTTTGTATATTTTTTCTTTAAGTTTTCTTCCAGTTTCCAGTTCGCCCTGTGTTTTTCAGAATTATAAACAAATCCCAAGTCGAAACGCTTCAAAACGTTTGAATTTGGCCCGAGAAAGAATTATTTACGCATATCCAGTTGTATGTTGCATGCTCAAGAGTAAAAAATGCTATGAATTTATTCTTTGCTCTTAAAAAGTAACAGAAGAAACTTTCTTAAAAAAAAATACTGTTTACCATACAGCCATATAAAAATAAATTAAATTAAAAAAATTATTAAATCGCAATGTAATGTTTTTTGTCAAAGTAATTTTCCAAACAAATCGGTTTTTGAAATCCCATCGATTATTTTACGAAATTGAAGGAAGCGTACAGTTTGTAAATTTCCACAAAAATACTGTGAAGATTTCAAAAAGTTCTTCTTTGGAAATAAAAGCAGCAAAAGTAGAGGCAAAATAACATGGAATTGGTTGAAAAAAACGTTTTAAAGTAGGAATTTGAAAACACTATATGAGAAGCTCAAGATCAGTTCTTCATTATGAATAATATCAGGAAGCATGTCCACGTGATATATCATCAATTTGCAGATTATCCGGGAAATTTGATGAAACTGTAACAAACATTATAAGTGAGTGTTCAAGCTTGGTTCAGAAAGACAACAAAATCATTCAATTGGAGTTCAAGGAATGGTACAATGAAAAGAATAAAGGAATGGTATGATGAAAAGAATAAAGAAATGGTACAATGAAAAGAATAAAAGAATGGTACACTTAAAAGAATAAAGGAATGATATGATGAAAATAATAAAGGAATGGTACAATGAAAAGAATAAATGAATAGTAAAATAAAAAAGAATAAAGGAATGGGACAATTAAAAGAATAAAGGAATGGTATGATGAAAAGAATAAAGGAATGGTGCAATGAAAAGAATAAAGGAATGGTACAAAGAAAAGAATAAAGGAATGGTATGATGAAAAGAATAAATGAATGGTACAATGAAAAGAATAAATGAATAGTAAAATAAAAAAGAATAAAGGAATGGGACAATTAAAAGAATAAAGGAATGGTATGATGAAAAGAATAAAGGAATGGTGCAATGAAAAGAATAAAGGAATGGTACAAAGAAAAGAATAAAGGAATGGTATGATGAAAAGAATAAAGGAATGGTAAATAAAAAGAATAAAGGAATGGTATCGTGAAATGAATAAAGGAATGGTACAAACATAAACCTGAGAATGACTAATACAAACATACTTGAAGCTGAAGCACAAAGCTGATAAAAGATAAACTAGAAAGACATGGTTAATTATTGACTCATCGTTTCCCTTTGATACAAAAATACTAGACTTTAGATGTTGGAGGCCGTCACGATAATAGAAGGTGTTGTTGACCATTTGATACAGGTGCCTGACAGAATGGCGACACGGATAAAGAAAACTGGCATTGATTGTCCAGTGGAACTGTTAAAGAAAGGAAGCCTCTCAAACGACAAGAAAAATCAGGAAAGTGACGAACAGTTCAGTGAGAAATTGAATAGCTGCAATCCGCTACCAATGCTTTAATTATCAGGTTATGAAGATCTTAGAGAATACTGAAGCAGACAAAGCAATCAAAGTTTATCGCCCTGACATCGTGATTAGAGACAGCAAAGATAAATTTGCCTTCTTATTGAAGACAGCAATGTATCTTAGAAAAAACAATCAAAACACAAGGACATTGAAATCAAAACCTCAAAAATGTTGCGCATGCGGACTTTAACAATTCCAGCTGGAGTTGGACCGCTCAGATTGATTGGAAAAGTTCCAATAGACTCATTGAAAAGATTCCCGATACTACATACATTAAAGAAATATTTTTTAAAAATTGAACTAACAAGTAAAGTCCACACCTTACGAAGGGTAAAATATGTGCCATTTTTTTCTTTATATTTTTTTTCAAAACTGTTCAGTGGAAAATATCATGACGCCATTTCTGACCTTAGGTCTCAGGTCGAGACCCGGAAAGAAATAAGTATACACCAGAAACCAAGGAAAATAATACAACAACAATAAAAATAATAATAATAATAAGGTATAAGAGAAAGTAAGCGTTGACTGAGGTGAGTGTCATTGTTCTATACGTTGCTGATCCTAGATCTTTCTTTGAGAATGGAAGTATGCAGCTTTCAGTCCATTTTTCTATGTCTTTTATATTATATGTGGCGTTACAAGATTCAGCAGAATATCGTTGAAATACTGGGTTTTCCAAACCTCCGGAGGAATGTTATCAAATACCGCTGCTTTCCTATTTTGGTGTGTGTGTGTGTTTTTTAAGCAGTTCTACAGCTGTAAAGTTTCCAAGTTTAATGTCAAGAGGATGTTCAATGATTATCTAAAATGTTACGTACATTTCTCCAGATATTTTAAAAATAATATTGCCATTTATTCAAACTTTCAACCAGACTATTGGTCCTTAAGTTAGATTTATTTGTTGATTTTCTGCCACTGATCTCGTTGAAAGTTTTCCAAGCAAGAGTAGATTGTTTGTCGGTGGTTGGCGTGATAGACTCATGAACATCTGAGCTACCTCGACCGAATAAATAAAAAAAAAGCGTTAATCCGTCCACTGTAGCGGCAAAGAAGCTAAAAAAAATGGCAAAAGCAAATGAAATGGATCATACATAGAAATGATACGAAGTTAAGTCTCTGTCACTCACCCAAAAGTTTATGTGGACAAACCTCACACCCATCATCCGGGCACCGGATAAACTACATCCACCTCCTGGGTTGAAAAAACGATCAAAATACAAGGTAAGACGATAAACTATGCCCAGAAGCAGTTCTTCTGATCAGGATTTTTTAGAGGAGCGTGAAATCACCTCTTAATTGCTGGTGATCCCAGGTTCACCCTGACACGGGGTGGTAGCACCTGTTAGGGTCACAGCTATGGGCAAATAGCTAACCCCCAAACTGGGGTCAAAGCTCTATGAAAGTGTAAAAATATGTTTTAATTCCAGCAATACATTTTTGTAAAAAATTATTACCAGCAATGAATTTTGAAGAAAAAAATTATAACCAGAGATGTATTATTACCAGCAATACATTTTTGGAAAAAATATTACCAGCAATACTTTTTTCGAAAAAATATTACCAGCAATACTTTTTTGGAAAAAATATTACCAGCAATAAAAATCATGTCGGTATTAAATAACCCATTGAGTTTGAAATGTCGTAAACCAAACCAAACCAAACCATTATCTGGTGCATAATGTAGGATTTTAAAAAAAATGAAAATTAAGATTTTATTCTTACTGTACCAAGGCTTACTATCTAGAAACTATTCATCAAATCTCATTAAAGATTATGTTTGACTCAAAATGCAGCAGTGGTAATGGTTCTGAGACAATTGACCATCCGTTCGATACGACAGAGAACACCGGTATTTGAAGTGGATAATATTCGTCTTTTATGGAAAGAAAAACAACCAAAAAGTTGTTTCAGCAGCACCAGACACGGCTACAAATATAACAACCTGTAACAATTTCATGGGACTTTACTATACACAGAAAAAAAAGCAATCGTTTAATGTAGGTTTACTAGAAAGCAGTACAAAAATTACTCAAGCCCCGTCGATACTTCTCCTTGAGGAATCGTCGCACTCTCTAGGAACTGATCCTAGCCTGGTCAAGAAGGAAAGTTACTGCCTGAGAGTATGCCCCCACCGTAGGGTTGAGCGGATCATATTTTCAACAACTCCCGGCATAAGTGTCAGTGAAGTATAATTAAATGTATAACAGTGTAACCCGGATATAAGAGACCCGGATATAAGAGAAACCCGGATATAAGAGAGATTTTCTCTGGTCCCAAATTAGAGCCTGTGTTAATGTATATAAAATAGACCAAACCCTGATATAAGAGAAACCCGGATATAAGAGACTTCTTCTCCGGTCCCGACAACTCTCTTATATCCGGGTTACACTGTAAAATATTAAACAAAACAACTGCCGTCCATCCTGTCATATCCCGACATGCTTTGTATAACTTTACAGAGAGTTCGATCGTCACTTAGTACTACATACTTTCAGCCTTGTGCCACATCTAAGCTAGAAAATGACCTTATACCTACATGTTTTGAATTTACATAAATAAACAATATATTGTTTAAATTTAAAAAACGCTGAAAACTTTTGCATTCACATAATAACTAACTTGACTCCCCTCCAAGCTGCATTACACCCCCACCCAACTTACTTCTACCGTGCTGGGTAAATATCAACTAACATTGTTATTTCATTCCGTTTTTGTTAATGCTGTTTCATTCTTTCATTACCGCTGCAAACGGAGACATGTCTTTGACCCTGAAACTCAAAGCTTTTGCAATTATTCAGCTCTCAGGCTTTTTCGTTGGTAAAATTCACCCAGAAATGGTTACTGCGCATTAAATCTCCTGACAAATACATTGAGGCTAACTGATCAGTATGGATAATGGCATCTGGGAAATGATTATCAATCAGAGAGGAAAGAACCGACCTTCTTTTTTTTTTCTTTTTTTTTCTTTTTTTTTTTTTCGCTTTTTCTTTTTTTCTTTTTTAAATTGTCCTTTTCGTTTTAAACAACCACAGGTGCCGGAAGTGAGAGCTAATGCACAAAACATACATGGCTGACATTTGCGGTCCGCGAAACAAATTTTCTCGTATATCAAATGAGCACAGTCCTGGTTGTGGACTGAGAATAGAAAAATATAAGCAGTGAGTTGATTTTAATGCCTTGCAAATATAGCAGCTTTCTCATAACACTGACTGACCGTCAAGGGTAAGGGGTTGTTTTCTTGGTCTCTAATGAATGTTTTCCTAATTCCACATGTTTGCAGATTGTAAGTCTGTCAGAAATGTTTCAGTATCAAGGTAATAATATTACTGTCGTAAAAAAAAAAAAACTATTGAAACGTTAAAATAGATTAAAAAAACAGTGTCAAATCTAAAGTGCGTTAAAAGTAATCAGAAAACAGAATCTACACAATCAGTGAATGTAATAATTTGAACTCAGAAGTATAGGCTTGAGTAGATGGAACACTTGATCAAGTAGGAACTATGCAAGCGAATTCATTTGATCCCCAAAACCAATGTTAAATGCATTTACCGTAATTCCCCATATATCAACACAAACATATGACAATATGACATTAACATTCAGCAATTGTGACCCCATAAGGATGTTAAATACAATCATATGTACCTAACAATACGGACAAATGTCAAAAAAATAAGAATTATCATAAAATTAAATTAGAATAATATTATTCTATGCTTAAACCATTTTTTAATAAGAGTAGGAAACGCTGGCCGTAATAAAACTGGAGAGGTACAATTTATAGGGTTTGATTACCAAAAAGTGGGGGTGTATTATGCGTGAGTAAAAGAATTTTTCCACATTTTCAGCATAATTTAAGGGGTGAGTATTATGGATGAAGGTGTATTATACATAAGGAATTACGATAGCGGTATACTGTTCCAGAATATACCTACCTCACATTGCCATTCTCTATATTTTCAAGACATCTATACCGAGAAAACCATTTACTAGTAAGTTCGATCGGTTGGATGTCGAAATTGGCAACCGATATCAAAAACGAACTCTGGTTTGTTGTTACCTGGGAGAAAGGATGGATTCTTGATTAATCATCAGAGAGACTCCTTTCTGCCTTGCATCACATTAGCTGATGCTAACCTCCAAGAGAGGGACTCGTTGCGCCTCCTGGGACTAACGTTCTCGGCTGACATGGAGTGGAAAGACTATTTTGAATACACTGCTAAGGTCATCTCCTAAGAAAGTTGGTTCACTGTGTCGTAATAGACATTTTTTCTCTTAAGAATCTATCTTACATATCTATAAATCTACCATTCGTCCATGCTTAGCATATTGCTGCTGCATATAGTCCTTAGCCCCAGCTATTTATCTTGAGCTCTTTGATAAAATCCAATGAAGCATCTGCAATATTATTGCTCCTGATCTTGCATCTTGGTTTCAGTCACTTTCCCACCGCAGTAAAATTGCCTCCCTCTGCCTTTTCTATAAATATTTCCATGTTGATTGTTAGGGTGAGCTCTTCGCTATAATATTTACTTTATGAATATAAGCGCAGCATTAAGATGGCAACAAGGTCTGATTGGCTAGATGTAACCGTAAGTTCTATGATAGCTGTTTCTTTTCTCGCACTTCTCTCGTGGAAATCCCATCCGGCTACATAGTTCTTAGCCAACTTCAACCTTCAAAAATGTAATGCAATGTCAATCGCTATCTACTTTCCTCCTAGTTACTCTTTTTTCTTCCCACTCGCTAGTAACGTTTCTCTTCTTAATTCTTTCACATCCAGTAACACCTTATATCTTAGTGGCATTATTGCCTTGCTTGGTGTGAATAAAATATTATGATTAAAATAAATAATATTATCTGTTCAAATTTCTAGGATGAGACGCTATCATTATTTTCATTATTTGTATTCAGATTAAATATATTTATCAAAACGTTTCGGCCATTTTATCATCTAGGCTTCATCAGGCATCTGCAGATTTGAGTAACCTTAAAGAATGGAATTTCATGATGAACCCTTTATTTAATCTACGAGTTAGTTTGTTCTCGTTACGCTGAACATGTCTTCGGATATATCGTATTGTTATTATTTATGAAAGGGGATAATGCTACTAAGACGCAAGATATTTCATGGGAGTGAATGAGAAAACTATAGGAAACATAATCCTAAACACGAAAAATGGGTAAAATCCAACACGTGTTCAAAAGATGGGAAGGAGTGTGAACCGGGAGATAGGCGAACTCATCTATTCCTATTAAAAAAAATTAAGTATGAGATTAAAATGAAAACAATTATTAAATAAACTTTAGGAGGATAAACGCAGACATTATAAATGTAGAGAACTTTCGATTCAACATCATGTATTCAGGTAAATTTAAATATGTAGCAGTCTTCCTTTAATAAATTTTAACTATTTATTTAGATTTTAAGATAGTTTAAGTTGTCTCCAAAAAGAGGAAAAAAACTACAGTTGGTAGATCGGCGCCTATTAAGAAGTGGAATTTTTTATCAGTTTACATCCCACTAATCTCCCAAGCCTATGTCCGTGTACGTGGTGAGGGTAGGTCAAACAGACTGTGGGAAAGAGTGTGGATTTGCCCGTTCGTATAGAGGCATATCAAAACACAAATGCTAAATTCTTTTCTTTAACTCACATATATGAAATCTAGGATATGAATGGAGAATTCTTTTTCTTGAGAGATTCTGCATGAAACCAAGGACGATTTTGACAGATTAGCACCGGCACAGCGATAACGGATTAATTAAAGTAAGAGAGAAAAAAAAAGTAATGAAAACGACTTTATATATATATATATATATATATATATATATATATATATATATATATATATATATATATACTCTAGAGCGTATGTAAATATAAAAGTGAAGATTGAAGTCAACACTCAGAGGCGACAGACTGTTTCATGTTAGACGCAATCGTCAGACCTGACGATATCTATATATATATATATATATATATATATATATATATATATATATATTTATAAGTTGATAAAAGAGTTCGTTAGATCCACTGACTAGACCCAACAGTTGTGAATTCAATACCCAGCTACAGCAGTGGTGAACCATAATCTTGGAGAGCTGAATTAAAGGGAAATACCTGAGATATCCTACAAAGGCATGGTATGTGGAATTAGAATAATCTACACCAGTGGACGGAATGAAATTCCAATCACCTGAAGAAGGCCGGAACGTACAACGGCCGAAACGTTGTGAACATCGTAATGAAGATGAGAAAAACAATCCGAATCATATAAATAATTTAAGTAATTAACGGAGCTTGCAGAACATTTTATTATAAACGTTTATAATTTTGACAAACATCTTAAGGTGCACATTCTAAAAAATATTCGGTATCTACTGTCCTATTGACATTTAAAACGCATGAAGATGGTTACGTAATCAAATTATTAAACTTTCCGGCCTGGGAGAATGAACAGAATGGCAGGAGAGTTCCATAAGATTTATGCTAAGCTGTTTGATTAATTTCACTGAGTAACTAATCAACTAACTGAAGATTTCAAGATGAAGAACATTACCGTCATATTAAGCACGTTTCAGTTACATGCGTTCACCATGGCGGCGTTTCATTCGTTTTCCCGCGTTCATTAGCAGTACAGCCATTTTTTTAATTGGAAGACAAGCAATGTCTGTACAAAGACTTATAAGTTTTTGTAGGTTTATATATTTTATACTTTAAAATACGGTTTAAATATAACTTGAAGAAGACAGACATTTTGTTGAAATATTTTTAACATTTCAAACACTTTTCTTTAATTTTTCTTAAATCACGCACGTCCCTTAAGTGTTAGAAATATTGGATGAGTGACAGCAACTATTTAGTTTAATAATAATAGTAAGTGCAATTGGATAGACATCTCTCTCCCCCCTCTCTCTCTCTTTCTCCTCTCTCTCTCTCTCTCTCTCTCTCTCTCTCTCTCTCTCTGAATTCTCTTCGCAGGTTGGCCGAAGAATTAAAAAAAAAAAAACTTTGGAGTTAAGGTACTATATATATAACATCAGTCTGCTAAATGATAAATTCTATATTTTATTAATCCATATATATATATATATATATATATATATATATATATATATATATATATATATATATATATATAAAGCGTAGGCGATTATGAATTATTCTCTACAGCTTCCTTTCTTCCATTGTTCTCCTGTTACGACTCCTTTTCCTTTAGTGACGTTTCTTCATTCATCCGTTTCGCCAAACTTCTCAAATAAGTTACTTGCTGATTTTTTTCTCTCTGCTTTTGATGCATCCTGAGAGTGTTAATTTTTCGGGTACTTCTTTCCTCATAATCTGTGCAAAATATTTAACTTCTCTTTATTTGACTGTTAGCCACAGTTCTTTTGCAGTTACTCTTCTCCGTAGAAATGTGCCCTTTTTCTTTTTCTGGTGTATCCTGTGAGTGTTAAGTTTTAGAGCACTTCTTTCTTTCTAATATGCCCAAAAGATTTGATTTAACTTGATTTGACTCTTAGCCACAGTTCTTTTGCAGTTACTATTCCGTAGAAATGTGTCATTTCTCTCCTTCCGATGTATTTCGTGAGTGTTAAGTTTTTTGGACGCTTCTTTACTTATAATTTATCCAAAATATTTAACTTCTCTTTCTTTGTCTGTTAGCCACAGTTCTTTTGCTGATACTATTCTCCTTAGAAATATGTCATTCTGCTTTTTTCCTGATGTATCCAGTGAGTGTTAAGTTTTTGGACGCTACTTATAATCTTTCCAAAATATTTAATTTCTCTCTATTTGTCTGTTAACTACAGTTCTTTTGCAGTTACTATTATCCTTAGAAATGTGTCATTTCTCTGCTTCTGATGTATCCTGTTAGTGTTAATTTGTCGGGCATTTCTTTCCTTATAATCTGTCCAAAACATTTAACTTCTCTTTATTTGACTGTTAATCACAGTTCTTTTGCAGTTACTATTCCTTGTGGAAATGTGTCATTTGCAGCATGCTCTCTTCATCTTATTTTAAGTATCCATCATGAGAACCAAATCTCGATTGAGTCATTTTTTTTATTTGTAAGTTGCAGAAGGAGAGATATCATAAAGCAGTCAAGCAAACTTTTTCTTGTTTCTAATGTCATTTTTTTATGCTGCTGTTCCTTATTCAATTTTATATTGCTTCTTACGCATCTTCGAATTTCTGATCACTTTTTTCCATCTGAGACATCCCCAATGTGCAACTTATATCATATGTTGTCCCTTTTACTCACCACTATGCATTCTCTCTTTTTGATTTGTTTCACAAATGTGCAGGTAGTGTGATATATAGCGCTTTGGCATGTGAATTACAGTTGTGCTCTTTTCATTCACGTATTCGCAAATATCATTGAAAAAGGTATTAACCCCTCTCCTTCCTGCAGCTATAGGTTAATAAGTAGAACTTGTAGCGGGAAAAAAACATTGTTATTCTCAGAAAAGTGTTAATGCAATAAATATTTTTTTAAATAACCCACGAATGGTTGATAAGCTGTAAAAAAAACAAAACCAAATCAACCAATGCTTTGACTGTTTCGTCTAATACTAGCTTTAGTTTTCTCTCTAAATTTGCCATTATTATTGTGCCATCTGCGTAGAGCATGTTGTTAAGGCAATGTCTTCCAATAATAAATCCTGGGTGGTCGTCTACTTCAGTTTGAGTCATTTCACGGTACAGATTAAATATATATGGTGTATTTAAATGCAGCCGGTACGGTAAACATGGTTATTTGTTTTTCTTTTTTTTTTTTTTTTTTGCATATTTTTTTCTAGGTCTAGAAATATATTGGGCTTTATTTGTAAATACGTAATCACTGCATTGGCTGAAAGTTTGGATGCTTTTAACAACACTTCCTTTTTTTGCTATATTTTTTTCTTTTATTTTTAGGTAATTGCAATTGATATATTTGCTTAATAAATCTGACCTGCCATATCCCAGGTTATATAAACAACTATAACAGTTTATCGTAGGCGTAATAAAACAAGGACTGCATAGAAATGATATCAACCATTTTTTTCTTATATTCATGGCTTATAACCTGGATGCGAAATCAAATTTCGAAGACAAGGTCTTCGAAGTGACGTTAACTTCCATTTGAAGATTACTGAATGAATTTTACTACTCATGTTATTTTTCGGTTTACTTAAACAAAATGCAAAGGAATTCATCATGTATATAAAATCTTGGTGTCGACATTTAATATCGAGCTTTCATATTATCCTTTATGCAGGAAAAGAAATATTGTTAAAAGCGTGTATACTGCATTCGTTGTCACGTGAAGTTAAAAAATATTACGTAGACACAAGAGGACACATGTCCTCGAAATTCAAAAATAATGTCCACAGAAACTCAAGGCGGCAAATTTTCATAGCGGGTATTTTAAAATGAGGAATTTTCATTATCATACATTGATTTACGCATACTAATGATTCAATTGTATCTTTTATATAACAACATACATGCCGTTAAAACTCTTGGTCTTTTTTAAGTGATCCTGTAGTTGCTAACCTACCAGAAATTTCGAAATTAACACTTTATTCAATCAAAGATTGTCCTTATTTCGTTATCCATTCCATGGGACATTTCTCATATCAGTTTTATTTTTTTAGTTAATATTACCTTGAAGTCGTTTCTCTCTTCCATAAAACAGAGTATAGTGATTTCCTCAGCATAGATTAGTTGTGGTACAAGGCCGAAAGCATGAAATACCCAGCGAGGATAGTGATCATCGCTCAGTCGTAATTGATTTAGTGAAAAAAGCTCGCTAACCATTATACCACGTCAAAGTGTCCCCATTGAAACAGAATATTTAATAGGACTTTTCACACTGCCCGACACAGTGATTGAACTCTAGAGCAGTATTTATTAATCTTTTCATTCCGTCTCACCAACAAGAGTCCGGACAATATAAATAATGTAAATAATTTTTATTTGTGTTTTAATATATTACCATAATAGACGCACAAAAATATATTACATATTCTTAATGATTAAATTGTCTTCTTTCTTAATCTTATATCACTCTCCTTCAGAATTTAACTGAAAACATGGTACTGACCTCATCTTGAACATGAAAAGAGAAGTGAGCCGTTTGCTTTTTTTGGCATGCCTTCAAACTTGTTCATGATGTTTCTCAAACTGATGCCAATATTAACAGAGCGTAGGGGGTAATGGTTCTCTTGAGATCGGACAGTACGGTACTGGTTTCTGATGTTCCGCAGTGGGGATACGAGTCTTGAAGAACGAGATGGAGGAGGACCGTCTGCAATTGACAATCATCACCACAAAGCATAGTCGTAAAACAAACTCATCTCAAACTCTGTGTGTGTGAATTACAATTAATGAGATCCAAACAATATACTTCATACAGATGATAATTTCATCAGTGGGAAATAGTTTTTCCCTGGACTTATCAATGCAAATACATTTACTAACAGTAAACTTTAGCAAATGTATTTGCATTGATAAGACCAGTGAAAAACTACTTTCCCACAGACGAAATGAGCAGCTATATGAGGTAAATGTTTTGGATCACATTAATTGTAATTCACTTATATGCTCTATAATAAAAATTATATTAAGCTATCTTTTGTGTATCAGTTTTAATATTTTATCTTAATAGGATCTACTTGGATTACTAACTCACGGATTTTTTTTTACCTGTCCCATATATATATATATATATATATATATATATATATATTAATTTATTAAATTATATATTAAATTTATACTACTTAATTTATACATCGTTAGATATATATATATATATATATATATATATATATATATATATATATATAATAACGATGTATAAATTTACTAGTATAAATTTAATAGTTACATTAACAAACCTATTCCGATTATGACCTAAGGGACGAAACGCGTCACACGAACATTTTTCACACAAAAGACAAAGACGAACACACACACACACACACACACACACACATATATATATATATATATATATATATATATATATATATATATATATATATATATATAACCTAATAGTTGTGTGTATATATACACACACAACTAGTAGGTTATATATATATATATATATATATATATAACTATTAGGTTTATATATATATATATATATATATATATATATATATATAAAACCTAATAGTTGTATATATATATATATATATATATATATATATATATATATATATATATATAATAGTTGTTGTGTATATATATATATATATATATATATATATATATATATGTAAAGGAGAGCGAGAGATACATGGTCTTCCTTAATGGTGGGACATTTTAAATGCAAGTATCTAGGATTATTAAACACAGACTACCAAATATATTTATTATATAACTGAGTTCAACATTATCTCCGTTGCAATTGCTTGTTTTACGGATGTTTGTAACATCACGCAAGACCAAATTTCAGGATGGTGCGTTTCGCTTTCGAAAATGATGTAGGAATTTCCTTTGGGTTGTAAAATCTGTAGCTTTCGGTTGCTGAAGTATGCTTCCTCTACATATGTAATTTCTTTTGGGAGGGTCCACCATCAGCAAAAGAGTTATCGGATGCCTGTAGGAAATTGCAAAATCTTAGATCATATGTTGAACTCTTTTATATCAGTTATGTAAGAAACATTTGGTAGTATATGTCATTTTTATAATCCAAGATACTTTCATATAAATTTGTCCCATCATCATTGGGCACCGTGTATATAATCGCTGAGACCAAATAAGTGGTTAAGAAATAACAAAAAACAAGGTTTCAGAGATATCATATATTTAACACTAATTATCACAGAAAAGTATTACACGATTCTACTCGACTGTTCGCCAAGGTCTTCTCTCTTACTAATTTTATAGTAGGCGGAAGAGTCCAACATAGACTCTTTAGAGGGAGGACACCACAACAATAATAAATTATAAGATTTTCAGGACAATGCTACGGTTACAAAACAAGCAAGTATGCTACACTTTTATGTTTGATGATTGATAATCTCATGTATCTCTTTTAATTTGTTGTAATGCTTAAGTTATTTTGATTTTTAACTGTTAAATTCAACAGATTTCGATTAATATTTATTTAATATCAATCTGATTATTTCTCTATTTTACGTACTCTCAAATTAATCTAAGCTACTATTTTATTTTAAGTTCATATATATATATATATATATATATATATATATATATATATATATATATATTATAAATTAATTGATAGTCCAAAATTCGCTTGAGGATGAAATGTAACTAATGTCTTTAATTTAATTACAAAATTAAATTCGAGAGCTTTCAGCCTTCATTTTTGGAACATGGTTAGAACTGTGTAGCGAAAAAAAAACATATTTTAAATCAATTAATTTATAATATTAATGCTCTGTAAAAATAAAAATATCTATAAGAACACCGGATTATATATCTTACTGTTCTTTCTTTTTATATACATATATATATATATATATATATATATAAATATATATATATATGAGGTTAATATTACTCATGGCCTATAATCTGTATAGCTAAAATTGTCAAAATTATGTTAATATATACACACACATATTATATATATATATATATATATATATATATATATATATATATATATATATATATATATATATATGTATGTATGTATATATGCACGCAAACACATTGTAGAGTAAAAGTTTGGAATCACTATCTGGATTTAATAATTAGTAAGTTTATTATATTTTTAGTTTAATTAATTACAACTAATCTGGAATGCCAAAACTATTTGACTCATTAGTGCATTGAAGCCAGTGTTTGAAGAAGGCCTTACTGAAAATTAAAACCAGACAGCACTATGTTGACCATTTGTTAGCAGTAGAAATTAGCCAAAAATAGTTAATTTTCAAGGAGAATTTATGCAGTAATGCATTAATTCCACTATTATATCATTTCTGTTATTATTAGCATTATTATTAATATTATTAAATATATAATTCCGGGTATTTGTAAACATCAAACCGGCCAAAAAGGTAACTGCTCAGCACTTGCATCCTTTACCTTGCTTTTCCACTTAATTAAGTCATTATTTATCTTCAGGCAAAATAGTTACATACTAAAATGCACGACATGTCGGATTTTCAAATTGGACAAATACTTGGTGTTCGATTAGCAGGAGCATCTGTGATCAAAACGTCTGAATTATTGAATGTGTCGTGAGATCTAGTGTCCACGGTTATGACACAAACTGACACAAAACACGGCAAACCATCATTCAGCAAAGAGTAAGAGTGGACGGAAATCAAAGATGACCGAAAGAGATCGACGACCTTTATAATTAATTGAGGTAAAAAATATCATAAACTACTGACATCAGAACTCATTACTCACCTAACCAATACTGTTTCAAGACGCACAGTATCCCCGTAGCTCCACAAAACTGGTATCCGCGGAAGGGCTGTGATTCCTACACCTCTGATCACAGTTGAATACCAAGTTGCGAAAAATGGTCAGAAAAAATTAATACTCGAGGAATGAAAATCTTTATTTGATCTGATGGGTTTTCCATCACGGTGTTCTCTACAGACGGAAGTATTTATGCCTGGAGAACACCGCGTAAAATCTATAAACCGGATTTCATAGTCCCGACCTTCAAACATGGAGGTGGCTCAGTAATGATTTGGGCGATAATTTCCTCGTATTCTTCTGGTCCTATCATCTCTCTTAATAGTAGAATTACTTCAGATAAATATCTCGACATTCTCAATGACAATCTCCTTACAATGGAACTATTATGGTGAGTTCTAGAGCAGATAGTGAGGAACAGATTCCCCAGATTTATGTTTGTTTTCGTTTTACTTTTCTTGTCTCGGATGTGGATACACGGAGCCGGACTAAAATAAAGAGAGTTTTTCTCATTTAATCTGCAGTGGTGGCTAATTAGGCTTCCATTGAAGAATGGAAGTTCTGACCAAACACATCGTCAATGAACCCTCTACTTGAGGCTGATTTCCTGGAATGTGTTATGAAATACAACTGCGCATGAATAACTGAATCCATTTTGAAATTTATTCGTACAAACACACAAAATCTTTCTCAGCAGAATCTTCAAACATCGTGTCATTTTGTATGTTTGCTTTTTTAAAACGCCATGTCCTTTCAGTATGGAGCAATTATGGTTCCTCACAAATTCTGTTTAATTATTAAATTTCAGATACTTGGAAATATAGTGGAAGTGTTTCTGGTTGATTTCACCAAGGTTTCTGAATTCAAAGTTATCGGTTGACTTTTTATAAAGCTATTTAACCCACAGCTGGGGGAAGTGTTAAATCCATGTTCTTCACTATGGAATTTGTTTCAGTTGAACGCAAAGGTCAGGTTTGAAATAGAATATCTTCCTTAAACGCACATCTTGTCTTACTGACAATGAAAAATGTTTTACCTTCTCAAAGTTACTGAATGAGAGTAACTGCTATGGGATCTTACCCATAATAATAATAATAATGGACTATTCCATACTTAATAAATGGACGCCTCATTCCATACTTAATAAATGCACTTGTACTCTCTCAAGGCGGGAGGAACCCGAAGGAGGAGTCAGTTGGAGGTTCAACCCGTTCGAGGTTCAAGAGTCGAGTCCTTTGTGCCAGAGGCTGAATATCGTCAGTTGTTCAAACAGAGTCGAGTCAGAGGCAATCCGAGACAATTACTTACTGCAAGACATTGAATAGTGATACTGGTCGAGACTACATTGTTCTCTCTACTAAACCTGATTGTTCATACTAACACTTCTACTTCTCTGTATATATTCCTGTTTATAATATATCTGTGTTATTCCATTACGTATTCGAGTTCTTCTTTATTGGTTCTACCTTGGACTATCACCTTGGTACAAGGAACCGGACCAAAACAAGTGGCGACGAAGATTCGAATTCATTCGGTGGAAGAAAAAAAAATTTTCGTTCGCCACAGTATAACAGTAACTAAAACGAAGGTTGGGAATAAAAGAAGAGCCTTACTAATTCTGGTATACGGAAGTGGAAATACAGAGAATCAGTAAATGAGAATCGGGTAGATGTGCGAGACACATACTTCGGCCCTCCCCTTTAAAGAAAGACTCCTCCGGGTTCACAGACGAACTGCAATCTCGGCCTTCCTTTGTACCTCCGACCAATTCATTTCCGACTGGATATCGGGACCGAACCACACGCTGAGTATCTTGATCGGTCCGTCCCTCCCGAGGAAAGGTCCACCCAACTGTAACCCAACAGTCTCATCGCGGTTGATCTTGTCCTCTGTCACCGTCTCGTACCCATTGATTCTTTTCTGACTTCGTCAACCTTGGCTCTGCTCGACGCAAAAACAGAAACGCCATCAGCTTAGGCAGAATACCTGGCCGAGGTGGTAGTACTGGATAGGGAAATTCCGCGTAGGAACGGATTCGCCTTTAACTTGCGAAGGAAGGGTTCCAACGCAAGAACGTAAAGAAAAGGCGAAAGCGGAAAACCCTGAATGCAATGAGACAATACTAAAAGCTCCGATCGTACCCTATTCACTTCCACCATCGCACCGGGGGTCGCATACAGAAGTCGGATCCAGGTGCGAAAGTACGGTCCGAAACCGGCCGCCGAAGGGAAAGCCACCAGGAATAGATGGTAAACCTTATCGAAGGTTAAATCTAAATTGATCAGCGCGGCTTCACTGTCAACGTGCTCGATGATCAAGCGTACTATATGAAGGTTCTGCTGAATAGTCCTGCCCTTCACAGCACAGGTCTGTTCGGAGTCAATCAGACTAGAAAGGACAAGCTGGAAAGGGTTGGCTAAGATCTTGTCAAAAATCTTTAACTCAGTATTTAACATAGTGAAAGGGTGAAAGTTACCTAACACATCCCCAGAGATTTGTCCAGGCCAACCTTCTTCAGCGCTTCCCAGATTTCTGACTCTGTGATGGGACTATTGCACTTAGCCACTTCAAATGCCTCAAGGGAGGGAAAGTCAAATAAATAGGCGTCAAGCCTCACATATACGCGCGTTTTTAGTCACGGTCCGATTGTCTGGCAATGTGATGCACGCGATATGTCGCTTCTCTTTTTAGAGAATCCTTTAATGGCTCCGCCTTCTCAAATGATGGCTTATACTTTAGTTTTGCTGCTGTAGGTTATCCGAATAGCTGGTCTGGGAGTCGCCCTTAAAACTGATAGAGGGAATGGGGCTGTTCCGAGGACCGGCTTCCCGAAGACTCCCTCTAGCCTTACCAACAACCTACCATTCCCCTTTTACCTTCTCCGCAACCGCACAAGCGGCGAGCAAAGGCTTTTTGGGGAATGGTGACCATGAGACTTACCGAGCTGCGTGTTTCAACAAACAGGTCCCGGCTGCTGGCATGCTCATTACAGGCGAGACGGAAACAACAGTCTTGGCCAGAGGTGGATTTGGGTCGGTATGGGCGAGAACTCCAGAGGCGTTCTTCTCTGGGCAGGAAGAAGAGATGTAGCTAGTCCACACTTCAAGCAAGTCTGTCTTCAGCCTGTGACTATAAAAAGCATTTTCTGTCCCTCTACATCTAGGTAGTTTGATATGGAGACGAAGGCCTTACGATCCACAATTATCTCGAAGCTCCATTCCACAGTTAAACCGTCAGAGTATCTGTCCAAATCGCATAGATAAGCGGTTAAGTGTTCCCCGAGAATCGGAGGAGGGACCTTATATACTACCAGTGGTCCTACGTCTACGTCTACGCCTGCTGCCTGTCGTCGGAATAAAATCTTTCGTTATGCGGTCTCGAGTGCTGATTAGGATGCCCCAGATGAAAAACACTTTTACTTTTGTGACAGTCTGTATTTTAATCACCAGGTATCTCAACAGTTTTAAGACGGAGTCTTTTGTGGAGCGACAAATTTTGCGCGAACGCTTGTCAACCACAAAGACTGACAATTCGTTTTCCAACCTTCTGTACTTCCTCAGGTTTGTTAAGAGCCCATCTTTTGTGACAATATCAGCGTAGCTCTTGGCTTTCTCCATTGTCCAAACGAGCAATCCCAATATCCTAAATGCCTAACCAGCATCAAACACATTTGTGTTGGGAGACTGTTTTGAACATTGTTGTAACCTAGGGAAGTTTATTGAATAGAATAATCGCACAAAGCTTGGTACTTAAGACTAATACGTAGGACAAGAACAATACATATAAGTTTTGCCAGCGGCGCCTAAAAGTGAGTCAAGTGAATTCCACAATGAATCTCCAACTGCAGACCAACATACAGTATATACTACTGCATTTATGTTAATAGTGACATACCCATTATCGTCCGTAGATATGCTACAACAAACATGGTCGGGGTAAGGATACCAACAGCCTCCCCCGTTGACCCTTGTCCCGTGACCGTCTTGATGGTACTGGCATGAAAGAGACTGCCTATATCCCAGGGAAAGGTAATTTTTAAAGCTATATAGAGGGAAGGGTGAGCCAAAACTGTTTTAATTTTTTAATTGTTCATTTTCAAGAATCTTAATGGAGGGAGACATTTTAAAAGCGATGATAGCCTCGTCTATTATCGCACACGCCACTACCCAATTCTGATGACTGTCAACGCACTCTACGCGTCCAGGAAGTTTTGTGGGACTTCCATGACTTTGTCACCGTACTGCTTGAAAGACAAGAGCTATTTGAGATTTTTAATTCTGTTTCCATAATCACAGGCTCTTTCATCCTGGGCCGAGAAATTGCGGCAGACATCTACACCTAAATTATATATATATATGTGTGTGTGTGTGTGTGTGTGTGTGTGTGTGTGTGTGTGTGTGTGTGTGTGTTTATCCTTTTATCTATATATATTTGTTCTTATCTTTTGCCTCAATGGAAGGGCTTCTGTGTCTTTTAGAGGGAATGGGCATTTCAGGATTTTTAAAGGAGAAAGGACTGAGTCCATGACGAGAAGGATTTTCTCTGAAAGGGCTAGGATCTCTACTGAGAAGTGTTTTGACTGGAGATGTGCGAGAGGAGGAACGTTTCTGTGATGAAGAGAACAGGGTAGAGGACGTGGAGGGAGCTGCCATTTTAGAGGGTGAAAGCCTTTTTGCTGTCCAATTTTTCTTCTAGTTTAATTTTCTCAGCTTTTTCGAATGCGGGGTCATACTTTTTGTTGTTCCTTCAAGTCGATTTTGAGAACTGGACGTAGCCCTTAACGTTGATAGAGTGTATGTCCGTCACTTTAGTCCCGGGAACTTCAAGGGACTGACAACCCGCTGTATGGCGCTCCCCTCTAACCCCACCAGCCACCCCATCTCCCTTCTCTAGAACTGTACTAGCAGCAGGAGAAAGATTTTCGGGGAATAGGGGCCCAGAACTCGACCCAACCGGGGGTTTGATCTCACCGGTCCCAGAGGCTAGTATACCCATCACAGACGTGTTGAAAATGAATGACTCGGTCAGAGGGGAATCTTGCTCTACTAGAGACTAACTTCCAGAGGCCTTCTTCTCTGGGCAGAGAGTGAAGAGGTGAGCAGTCTCTCCACATCTCTAGCCCATCAGGTTGCGGCCGGTCACAATGACCGGCAGCTTCAGGCCCCCTACTTTCAGAACGTTGGGGATGGGGAGGAAGGCTTTTCAGTCCAACAAGATGTCGAAACTCCATCCCCCGGTTAGGTTATCGCAGGAAACACCCAGTATCTCGACCTACTGGGGCGCTAGATTTTCACCGATAACTTGAGGAAGTACCTCGAATATTACTATGGGTTTGATGCCTGCCATATTATTCTGTAAGCAAGATCAGCTTATTAGTAATTAAGTCACGCCGAAGACTGACACTATTCTTCTCTCAATTATCTTCAGTTCTTGAGGATATACCAAGAGTTCACCTAAGATAAGGGTAGTGTAACTGTTAGCTCGCTCCCAAAACTCCGCCATATTGATTATGCATTTCGGGGAGTGGAATTCCGACAACTGGGCGATTCCCCGGACTCAGTATTTATATTCTTGTCAATAATATCATCACTATTTTGAACAATATTGGCCTCCATGGGGGACACTTTTGGAGTATTAATGGCCTTTCTACTTTTGTTGGCCATATTTTGGCTATTTTCGCGATTATTGGCCTTATTAAAAAAGGATCGATTAAACTAAAAGCAATAACGTTTTACGAAATAAAGCTTAATTAAAACGGAAGCCTGGGAAAACTAGACGTTAATCCCAAAAAGTAAACAAAAGTCGGCCGCAACCGAGGAGAGTAAACTAAGAAATAAATGACTGACTAGAAAATATAAATATTCAAGAAAAACAAACAAGATAAGATATAGCTAAAAATGTTCTTAATAAATCAGTTCAAATAAATAACTTAATAAATAAAAGAAAAGAAAATAAACTAGTCTGGAAAGACTTAACTAAAAAGAAGTCAAGACGGTCTTTTTGTTGAAAAAACAAGGTTCACCAAACATAAAAATAACCTGTTCAAAATTCGCAAAAAACGATTTTTTTTATTTTTTTAAGAGAAAATTTAACTAGTTTTTTTTTTTTCAAAATAAACTATTAATTAAATACAAAAGCCAAAAAATACAGAAGTTTGGTTTGACTTTAATCAATCTAAATGACCAAAAACTAAAGACTTGCAGCCGAAGCCGAAAGCAAAACAAAAAACGAAAAATAAGACAAAGATCAAAAAAAAAGAATCAAACAGCAAAAGTAAATGAATAAAGAATAAAGGTCAAAGAATAAAATACCTAAGACCCAAAGGAATTAATCGTAAAACAGCAAATAAATAAGGGGGGAGGGTAAAAAAAAACTGAAAAAGAAAATTCAAGACTTTTTTTTTTCTTATTCTTTATTTGTTTTCCTCAGACAACAGAAATAGCAAATAAACGTTTAGATATAAATTAAATGAAAAAGAATTAAGACAAAAACTGTAGACCGGTAAGTCTTTGTGAAACGAAAATAAAAAATAAAGATAAAGATGGAAGCCAAAGTCGCTAATAAAACTTAAAAAGGAGAAATACAAAAATAAATTCAAACGAAAAACAAATAAATAGCTGAAGAGAAATTAAATCAAAATAAACTTATCAGAGGGTTTTCGAGTCAATAAAGAAGATTTTGTTGTCAAAAAAAGACTGCAGTTGAATACAACTTCACTCGTGGCATCCAGTCTACAGTGCTGGTCGGAAAAATAAAAGAGATACAGTCAGAAAAGAAGTCGTGAGTCCACGAGAAGTAGTGGCGAATATATTTATTGCACAAATGTGGCACAAGGCCTAAAATTAAACGCCACATTTTTACTTACCATTCCTATTGCAACCACCAAAAAACGTGAAAGGTCAGAGACATTATGAAATACTAAATAGACCCCATATGTAAAATATTTGCCTGTGGGGAATACAAAAAGCAATATTTTCTAAAACCCGATGAATATTTACAATGCAAAGAAAAAATTATTTACAAAAAACCAAAGAAAAAAGTATTAGTAATACCCCCGCCCCACAATCACTAAATGTTTCAGAGACATCAGTTAACCGGACGAAATTAATGCGGAACTTAAATAATCCCCTCCAAAATGACTCAGACGGCCTAACACACATAGAAACACACCAAGACACAATGACAAATACGAAAAAGCACATCCGAAAAACGAAAAGCTCTGGTCACCTAACGGGAGAAGGGAAGGGGAATAAACAAAAGAAAGTTGGGGAGAAAAAAAGCGGAACCAATAAGCATACGTAGCCTAGGTAACATAACCAAGCTTACTTGGCTGACGAGAAAGAAACTAAAATCAACCAAGTCTAACTTATTATTGTTTAGCAATCCCAATATCCTTATTGACTAACTAGCATCAAACAGATTAGGGTTGGGATACTGGCTTGAACTTGGTTGGGGTAAGGATATCAACTGCCTCCCCCACTGAATCTTAGCCCATCTCAGACTTAATTTTACCGTCATGGGAGAGACCGCCAATATCCCAGGGATAGGCCAGTTTTAATGCTCTTTAGAGGGTGGGGGTAAACTAAAACTAGCACCCTTCCCGCACAAAACTTTTAATTTTTTTTAACGGTTCATTTTCAACGATGGAAATTGGGGCGACATTTTGAAAGAGATGATGGCCTCGTCTAACATCGCCCATGCCTACCGCACACCCTTCTCAGTTCTGATGGCTGTCCATACTATCTGTATGTCCACAAAGTTTTGCGGGTCTTCTATGTGTTTATCGCCCTACTGCTTGACTGACAGGAGGGATCTAAGGTTTTTATCCTGTTTCCATAATCACAAGCTGGACCGGGGAAATGCGGCAGACATCCTACACTAAATTATATATATATATTTACTTGCCTTTTTCCTATTATCTTTTGCTTCTAATGAAGAGCTTCTGTGTCTTTTGGAGGGAGAGGGTATTTCAAGATTTTTAAAGTACTGGGAATATGACGAGGAGTGTAGGAAGGGTTTATTCGGAATGAGCTGGGATCTCTACTGAGTGGGGAGCGTTTTGACGGGGAAGGAAGAATGTTCCTGTGGTGAAGGGGGGATGGGGTAGAGTTCATGTATAGAGCTGCCTTTTTAGAAAGCAAAATCTTTTTTTTTTCGTCCAATCTTTCTCTTGAGTTGTTTGAATATTTGTCTGTTCGCATCCGGTATCATACTTTTATTGTAGAAACTTCAGTTTTGAGAGCGAGGCGTCGCCCTTATCGTTGATACAGAGAGTAAGTCTGACCGTGCCTTTTGCCCCGGGGACTTCAGGGGACTGATGCCCCGCTGTATGGTGCTTCCCTTTTCACCCTACCAGCCACCACCCATTCGCCCCTCTCTCCCTTCTCCACAACGGCACTAGCAGCATGACAAAGCTTTTTGAGGAATGGAGGCCGAGAACTCGATCCAACCTGAGTTTTGACTCCACCGGTCCCAAAGGATGGTATGCCCATCACAGGCATTTCGGAAATTAAAGATTCGGTCAGAGGGGGAGCTTGGTCGACCGGGGCCCGACTTCCAGAGGACTTCTTCTCTGGTCAGGAAGCGGAGAGGTGACCAGTCTCTGTACACCTCCAGCACACAGGTTTGAATGTAGTGGCAAATGCTCCCCCCAGACAGGATATTGTACTCTATTTATGAGGATTGGGACATACCTATTATAGTCCAGAAAACTAAGCTATACCATCTGTGTCCGTTGTTGCATAAAAATGCAGAATTTTCTCTATAAAACTGTGTATTGTGAATGCTGATATATTAAATAGAATCATTTGTAAATCTATTCTTTTTTGCGGTCACACTGTATTTCTATCTGGTAGACATTCTCATAATAAGCTTGCAATATCCACGATAACCATATTAAAAGAAAAACTTGCTTTCTTTCTGTGCACTTGTCGACCAGCACAAACTGCGTATGTCCATGTTTCTCACGTGATGTCGATAAAGCCCGGAAGCTATTCCTTGCCAAGGCGTTCAAATTTGTGCGAACCTCTCTGTTAACGAAGTGTAAAACTTGGTGGTTTAAGCAGATCACTTCACTTTACCTATCAAGGCTGTACGACGTTCATCCTGCTTCCATGACTGCACTGATGGAAAAAAACGCTCAAAGTCTTCCTCGCCGTAGAGCAGAAACTCAGTGCATAGTGAGATAACAACAGTCAAGGGTTGTTGGCCCTCGGGAACTCCAGGCGTAAAACTGCGTAATATATAAACTGGGCAGATCAAAAAGAAACGTTAACAAATGATATAGTAAAAAGCTTAACGAATGACATACTCTTTCTGGCAAAGTCCTTACTTATAATTTTTAATATGGTCTCGAGAAAGACGCATTCGTAGCAGTCACTGTTCTCTGACTAGAAGTCACATACTTATTTATTTCGACCAAATTTGGATTCCCAAATTGGAATGCAATTATCTTTTCATTTATATTGAATGAATAGCTAAATCTGATGCTAGGAAAGTTTCGGTTCACTCTTTCGTACGAGACAATTTTTATCGCCAAAATTCATCTTGCATATTTAGAAGTCTACGCTTTGAATATTGTTGGTCTAGTCTTCTTGTTATATATTTAGAGAATCTTAATAAAATCCAAATAAGGATCTGCTATGTTATTGGTCCTGACCTGGTATCTCGGTTTCAGTCACTTTCTCACCACTATAACATAGCTTATCTTGCCTTTTCAATAAATACTTTCATGGTAATTGTTCTAATCAACATTACTCTATAGCACCTATTTAAGTGCAGTACTAGATTGGCGGCAAGTTCTCTTTATTTTACAATTGAAATGGCTACATATATCTGGAAGTTCCATAACCGTTTCTTCGATCGCAATTCTCGCTTGTGGAACACTCTTCCGACTTCTGGCTTACTAGTCAAATTTGAACTTTAGAAATTTTAATGTAATATTAATCGTTATCTTCTGTCTTCTTAATTCCTGTTCAATTTTTTTGTTCTCTCTATCTAATAGTTTTTTTTTGTTTGTTTCTCATATCAAATAACCACTTGCGTCTTAGTGGCTTTATTGCTTTGCTTAGGTTGAAATAATTTAATAAAACTATGGCTGTTACTAAATATTACGCAAAATTATTCTAATTCATATTGTATAACAATTAGACTACATGTAAGTATTTTTATTATACATACATATATATATTTATTATGAAATGGACAAAGTCAGACAATTGTTTTAAGACATTTTATAAAAAGAATGTATAAACATAAAATGTCTTAAAATTATAAAATCTGATATATATATATATATATATATATATATATATATATATATATATATATATATATATATATTTAGATAGGTAGATGAGGCAAGCACAATTCAAAAAGTATATTTAAATATTCTGGGATCTGCGGGTGGTGTAATGGATAGAGGCTCAGAATGAGAAATCGGAGTGCAGAGTTCGATTACCATTCGAATTTGTTACAGTTACATATACTCAAATACCTTTCGGAAAGGTATGAATCAATCTCTTCTCCAGCCACGTATGGGTTAGATAGCAAGTCAGACTTGACTCTCTAGCTTTCGTTGGCAACCAGTCTAGAGGAAGAACAACTGCGAATTTAAAACCGGAACGACCAAATCTTCGGTAAGGTATAGCACTCGAAAGCCAGCCATGCCAGAATTATAGTGAAGCAATGTTTGGTGTGGTCAATGGTAGAATCCAATAGACCAGATTTGTAACATAGAGCTGCAATGGCATCATGCAAAAAGATCCTTCATACTGGATATTGGATGAAACCTAATTGCACTGAGTCAGATGTAAACTGTGTTAACATATTGAGTAGCATCCTATGTCGTCTAATATATGCGCAGCTGAAACCCCTTTGATGATACACATGAATAACACCAGGCAGATGTGTGTGGATTCTATGGGCCACCACTAATTATTTAGAAAAGTGTTATCGTTTTTATAGGTATTTATTCCAAAACTCATTTTATGTAGACTTCTAAAGATTATCTATGCACAAATATGGTAATAGTGAGATCAGTTTCACTAGAACAAACTTTCAGCATTCATTGACCGAATACTTAGTCTTACTGTCGTTTCAAATGCATAAAATCTTTTTCTAAAAAGAGCTTTTTTCAGGAAAATATTCGGTTGTTCGAAAACAATGTCCGATTTTAGAATAAACCTTTCAACTATGTCCTGTTATACAGGGTGTAGCAAAAAACATGACATCATTTAAAATGTGAATATCTGAGTAGCTGCAGTTGGCAGGCGAACGAAATTAAATTGGCTTCATGCTGAACAATAAAAGTTTTATTTATCAAAATTCACACAAGATATTTAAAGGGATGTAGATTTTATAACCGATTTCACAACTGTTCGATGTGCGCACCACCAGTGATTCAACTCGTGTCAAGTCGGTAGTCCAGCTTCTACCAGACACGCTGTAGCATATTTTCCGTAGCACTTTCTCAGTGATTCTCTGCTTAAGTTCCAGTGGGCTTGTAGGAAGAGGGGGAATATATACCTGTCTTTTCAGATAGCCTCTTAGAAAAAAATCAGGCGGTGTCAAATCAGGTGAAACTGGTGGCCATTTCAACAGCACACTGTCATTACTACTGGCACGCCGGATCCATCTTCCCGGAAGATTCTCATTGAAATGAGTTCGCATTGAGTTCCACATGCGAGAAGTGTGAGAGAAAAAAACTGTTAGCATGGAACTTAAGTTTAAAGTCTCAGTTTCAACTGTAAAATGATGAGACCTGTCTGCCAATCTTATATTCTCAAAGACGAGGCACCAAAGAAGAAAGCTCATCAGAGCAATTACCTTGAAAATATTTATAGAAAAGACACAGGAAATCTGCATTATTGTTGTGGAAATGAGATTGAAGACGAGATGCCAATTTTAGGACCAATAATATTGCAGAGTAATGGATAGCGTTTCGGATTGAGGAATCGTAGAGCCGAGTTCGAATTCCAGTCGAATCCATTACATTCACTTACGTGCTAATACCGCTGGGGAAGGTTTAAATCTTCTTCTCCTCCTTGCTATGGGTAAATAGCAGAACAGACCTGGTTCTATAGCCTTGGATGGCAACTGTTCTACCGCAGAAATAAATAGCAACCTACTGCGCGGAAAAAATCTGCCTCGTCAGTCATGTGTCGAAAGACACATGATCGCTTAACTGTGTATCACGCATGGCACATAACTGACTGAACATTGCAGATTCTTCTTCCTATTTTATCAAGAATCTCTAAATACATATCAGTAGCACCGGACCAGAAATGACGACAATATCTAGTGCATGGACGAATGGTAATCGCATGATATAGATTCAGTCGGGAAAGATTGTCTAAAATGACACCGTGAACCAGCTTTCCTAGCAGCAATCCTAGCAATTGATTCAATATAATCTTTCCAAATCATTTAAACAGAAAACGAGTCCAAGTACTGGGTCATTCTCCTGGTAGTCAGCATCATCCATTCTGATGCAGAAAAACCGATTAAAACCGAGATCAGTACTTAATAATATATATATATATATATATATATATATATATATATATATATATATATATATATACATTGCGTGCCAAATTATTATCGAGATAACTTTTTTTCTAATATTTCAAAAACTACCCAATCAATTCACACAAAATTCTCACACAATGTTGGCAACACTGACTTGCGAAATCACTGAAATTTTCGTTCTGATCTGCGCAATGTAAACAAACTGGTGCCATATTTATTATATATATAAGTTTTAATTAATTAACTCGTACATAATATCCACCGCGAAAGATTCAAGAATAATGGTCGGTTCGCTGTACCGCCTCCTTACTCCTCTTGCTATCTTCTACCTTTATAAGAGCCAGATCAGGCCGAAAATGGAGTACTCCTGTCATATAGCATTCACCTTCATGTTACGATAGAGTCTAAAAGCGTCTCCACATCCTTGTCAGTGACAAATTATTTCCCACCCTGCAGCCCCTGCCTCACAAACGAAACGTCACAAGCTCTATCGCTACTTACATTCTACATTCCACCAGTTCTAACCCTCACTTCTAGGACCCGCTATGTTACGTACATCGTAGCGAAACACCCTTATTCCCTCTGTATCCCATTGCTGAGAGGTAAGTTCCTCTCGAGCAGCTTACCACTGCTCCGTGGGACCGACTACGAAGAGGATGTTTTCCAGATCACTACAAAATTAACATGATCAAATCTAGGGTTAATCGTTATCTTTCCCACCTATCCACATAAGCTGTGCCTCTTACTCTGTATCGCTCTACCTCGAGTGGCTCTCGACATAATCTTTGTTCGCTTGAGATTTCTTTTTCTTTATTATCTGTGAATTATTATGATTTCTTGAGAAAGAGTGTGAGATTGTTTCTTTTTACCTTCTCAGTTTGAATCTAAAAATACGTTATAAGCTGCCTAACACCTAAGTTTAAAAAGTTCAATCTACACTATTGTTTAACCTATAGCTTGTGGGGGAAAATGAACGCAGCAAATGAATCCTGCTCCTTCACTAGAAGCATATTCGATCTTTAGAGTATAAAATTTGGCAAAATGCGTAGCCATTTTAGACATACACTCCAAAAATAGTGGTATTTCCACGGGATAGATTGCAAATTAGAAATACCAAAAAACAACAATTTAAATATATGGGAAGTGCTTTAACAAAGTACGGAAAATACGACACTGAAATCCGAAGACGCATTGGGATAGCGTAAGATGACTTCCAAAATCTAAGCAAAGTATTAAGAAACAGAGAACATTTCATTAGAAATAAAGAAAAGAGTACTGAGATATCATGTAAAATCAGTCCACCTATATTCCAGCGATCTCATCGCAGATGAAGAAGAGACCTGAAGCAACAGAAATGTGGTTCTACAGAAGGATGCTGAGAATACCATGAATCAAACATGTGAACAACGGCGAAGTTTTAGAGACAATGACATCATAAAGGAAACTTCTAGTTTACATCAGGAAAAGACAGTTAAAATTTCTAGGGCGCATTTCGTGGAAAGAGAGCTTGGAAAATTTGATACACACAGGACAGATTGAAGGTAAGAGGGAACGAGCAAAAGATCGCATCACCTCCACAGAGAGCTTCAGTAAATGGATCAAGGAACAGGTTTTAGAAGAGATAACGAAAATATAAAATTTATTAAGAAAAAAGAAAAAAAGTCAGGAAATTGTGGAGATCCATGATCGACAATGTTCTAAAAATGATACCGTGCATAGAGTAAGAAGGAAAATTTTTAAATTTTAATACTTTTTTAACATTTACATATATTCTTGCTCTTTTGAATTTTATACCGTAATCCAGGGATTAAGAAGTGGATATATGTAGGATAGATAACAGCTGATTTCCCCCACCTGAAGAAGTAAAGATCGTAGTCATCAGGGAAACAACCTCTCGGGAGTTTGTTCTACAAAGTAATAGTTTTGAGTAAGAAGCTTATTGAATGAAACTTCCTCTCTACAAATGGAATATGAAGAAAACAAATATGAGTTGGTACCGTTTACTTGTTATGGTAAGCACTTGCTATAAATGTCTGAACTGTTTTTGGTGAGTTTCTTTTTTTTAGTTAACGTCACTAATTATACTTGTTAAGTTTATGATCCACTATTAATTAAGATTGTTTCAAAATATCAAAACGAAAAACTTTTGAAAATATGTCTGTGAACTATTCACACATATACAAATCGAGAGAAATAGAGAGATGTATGCCCTTGAGAATTTCTTTAAGAATGAATTTTTTTTTATTAGAAACAAGTAAAAGATGTCTTCAAAAAAGATGACCTCAAAAAAGATGACTTCAAAAAATTTGTTTTAAGAAGCACGAGAATTCCGCTGAAAACTAAGAAAATTTTGCCTAAATGTTATAATACTATAACATCGTAATATCGCTCTTCCTAGATGGTTAATGATGCTTGTAAATTTCCTCGCAGGCAAAGAAGAGTCGTGATTCAATAGAGATGTGGATCTACAGAAAGATGCTGAGAACCCCATGGCCGGAACGTGTGAGCAACGAGGAAGTTATAAGGAATGTGTAAACCAAAAGAATACTTGTATATAGAGTCAGACAGACACTTGAAATTTCTGTAATGCATGAAGAGGAAAGATGGCTTAGAGAATTTTATACTCACAGGACATAGTGAAGGAGTAGACTGAAGTATAGAGTAATTTTCCAATCGAGCTTGGATCGGGAATGATAGCAAGTAGAGAGAAATTGCTTGGAGCTATAGGATAGGATGTTGTGGGGAGTCATGAACGCCCATATCCGGAATTGAAATGGCACATAAAAGAGTAAGAATCCGAATTTTCTAAAACAATTTTTATTATTTTATAAACTATGACCCACAAGTTCGCCACATTTCGTTTTTTTTTTTTGTTTTTTTTTAACCAAAACAACTTGTTTATGGGATATGATCTGTGTTTAGCATTTTTATTTGGCATTTTTATTGAGGATGAATCATAAGCAGTAACAGAAAATTGGTTTCAACCGATTCCAAAAATGGATCATGATTCTCTTCGGTATGTTTTACAGGAATTCAAGATATTTCTCAATATCTTGTTGGAAAATAATTCTCAAAAATATCGACTCCTCTATATTACTTATAATAATTTTTTGGAATACATACACACACACACACACACACACACACACACATACTGGGAATATATATATATATACTAGGAATATATATATATATATATATATATATATATATATATATATATATGAACATCTAACAAACGAAATTAAATATCCTTCCTGTTAATCGATAAAAAAATTATTTATCAAAATTCGATTCCTCTATATTACTTATAATAATTTTTTTGGAATACATACATACACACACACACACACACACACACATATATATATATATATATATATATATATATATATATATATATATATATATATATATATATATACTGGGAATATATATATATATATATATATATATATATATATATATATATATGATATGAGCATCTAACAAACGAAATTAAATAACCTTCCTGTTAATCAATAAAAAATATTTATCAAAATTCGGTAGTTCAGCTGCTATCAAACATGCCGTAGCATGTCTTGCAAAACATTCCACAGCGCATAGATTCTCTGCTTAAGTTCCTCTAGTCTTGTAGGACGATATAGACCTGGCCTTTTGGATAGTCCCATGAAAAACACAATGTATCAAGTGGACGTGATGGCCATTTCAACTGTCAATAACACTGGCACGTCCGACCCATTTCCCTTGTACAAAATAATTCTCAAAATATTGACTCCTGTGTGTTACTTATATATGTATACAGAGATCCATGTATGTCTGAGTCATTACTGAATATATTCACATGTGAATGTGAATATGTCGGTTGTCTCAACACTTTATTTTAAATCTTTGAATTTCTTTTGAATAGAAATCTTCTAGAACCTTCCCGCTTCAGAACTATTGTTTTCAGAAAACAGAATCATTCAATTGTCCACCATAATTTTCAGTAGATTATTCTATAGACAGCTTCCATCGTAAATAATCATTTGGAATATATCCTGAATAATTATTTCGCTTGAGCTCTCTGGAGAGAAAGTGTGAGTTTGTAAACAGTGACTATTACTGCTACTAATGCAATACTCTTCGATAAAACGAATCGACTTCTCCCAATCATTGGCATGTTCATCTAAAAATAAATACGCTTAAATTCGTTTTCATCCTTGCCAGCTTAGGGTTAGATTCTCTGACTGACGCTATATCAGTCGGGTTTCGATCCTAGCTAGAGGCAACCGGACGTCTAGCCACATTGATGATCTGTGATACAGCGAAACAGTCTTTCTGTGTATGGCTATATATAAAAAATTTTATTGTTTATTTAGTTACCCATTTTTCCCTGATGCATGGGTTACATGTACTAGGTCCTACCTGTTTACTGTTGAAATAGCAAAATGCAACTGCTTCTTCTACAACCAAAAACCTCTCCTTTTATGCATTGTGTTCTTTTCAAAATAGACGGTTGTTTGTATTGAACTCTCCCGATATATATCGCTTTATCATATTTTTTTAAAAAAGGAAATTGCAATTTATATCTGTAGAACATCCCTGAAAATGATTAGATTCAAAATATTCATTCTTTAAACAAAACAAATTATTTCAAATTGCCGATATGCTGATGGGTACTTTATGTTTTGTGTATTAAAAGGTCCTTTGGAAATATTTATAAGTGAGCACTTTTCAAATTCGACGTTATAGGAATAAAAAAAAGAATGATGAACTCTCTTATTGTTATCGACATATTTGGGTTAAGCAGCATATTCCATATTTGGAATTTTAAAGCCAGACTGAGAGCCACACAACATTGAACATACAGGACAAGAAACAGAACCCCTTGTGCAAGTTTGTCTTCTCATACGTAGATGTCCAATACGTGACCTCGCAATGTTGTTTTTATACACATACTTCTCAACGATTCACTTCATCAAAGACAACAGGGGGAAATCAACGGACATTAGATATTGTTTACGCTTACCTTTGTACTTCAACAAGGTTTTGTAATTTTCTGAGAAGCGTTACACTTTTTACATCATCCGAGCACACAATATGATTAGACCAGTTCAATGTTAGATATTTTGCCCTCCAGATTATAATCAGGATTTATACGTAGGTATCGTTAGTGGAAAACCTCAAACTAGTGAAAATGTTTCCGGTAGCGAGTCGATGATTTGGGGCATGATATACATTAAACTTGTTTTTTAAAGAAATTCTTTTGTCATTCCACATGCGATGGCGGAGCTTTCCAAGGCAGTCTGTAGCTTATCAAAAGAGGCTGAATTGTTTATCTTTATTCTAAGACCTAAATGATTTTGAATAATTAATTTCTATAACACACACACACACACACATATATATATATATATATATATATATATATATATATATATATATATATATATATATATATAAATGAAACAGAATAAATCTTTAGAAGGAAGCTGAAACCTAATCTTCCACAGGAAAAAATAAACCGCTACTCTATAAACCTCTACTGTTTAAGAGAGAAGGGAGTTGTGTGCACCGGATATATATATATATATATATATATATATATATATATATAGAGAGAGAGAGAGAGAGAGAGAGAGAGAGAGAGAGAGAGAGAGAATTTGTAAATTTTTGAATACACATTTTTATTACTTATAACATTAGTTTTTAAAGGATAACCGTATTTGAGTAGACGCTTCATTTTTCAAGCAGTTTATATTACGTCTACTGGCCTGCGATCTCGGGAAATCTTACCCTTCGACAGGATTCGAACCTGCGTCTCAATTTGTAGGAAAAACTACTGTCTCATCCGACGTTCTTTGGACCAAGAGACCATCACATTCAACAAGGTTCTATTTCCCATCTTGCATAATAATATGGAAATGACACAGTCTTGGTAACTGACACACTAAGCAAACTGCAGGAATTACTTCAGAAAGTAGTAAAGGAAAGACAGAAGAAAGGACTAAACATCAATTGTAAGAAGAAAAATATATGGTTGCCAGTAAGAAGTGACCAAGTTGCCATCTATGAATTCGAGGTACCAATATCATGCAAATATATATCTGGGAAGTGTCTTAAGAGAAGACAGCAAATGTGACATCAGAATTCGTTAGCTCATTGGAGTAACAATATATGCCTTCCAAACAGCCGAACAAAATATTAAGAAACACGAAAATTTTGTTGGAAAAGATTCCTGCAATATAATGTAATATCGCTCCTCCTATATCAGGGGTTCTCAAACTTGTTTTCTCCATACAACCCTTCCACCATTTGTCAGAATGTCATTACCCACTCCTTTTTAAGGTGACGGGCAATATAGCTCACCTATCGATGGCCTCTACTCAGTTTTACTCACAAGGCTTGGGTCAATCCTTGATATGGTTATCAGGCACTTTCGAAAGGCGCCGCACGCTGGGTTCGACACCTCCAGTCCAATAACATCGGGAATTCTCCTTCATAATGCGTAGGATTATTGCTACACAATCCTCTTATATCGACCACTCAATACTAGCAGTTTTCGATCAAGCCATTGACACAGCAAAGATGAATTTTTGAACTTTTCTTTTTAAAACATGCAATTCACATTGGCGCCACAGCATTTTCTTACTGCACGTGAGCATTTTGTATCCCTGTAAAATCTGCGATAAGCACGTTTCAAATGTGTGTATCTACTTATCTATCCATCATATATGTCATCGCATAAAAACCGACAACAAGAGGGTTGACGTTTTTCGATGTTGGAAGCCAATCTGTTGTGATTTTATCGCAACAACGTTTTACCGAAATCTCATAACGTACATTCCTAAGCATGAAACCACATGTGGCACTCGGTTCAAATAGTATGAAAGCTGAACTTAATAACAAAATAAACAGCTTAACTATTTTTGTGTGTGTTTTTCTTGGATGCGGGATTCCGTCGTAAGTTCAGTAGGATTTCAAGCATTTAATGGTCGAATTTTTAATCTTTTCATGTTTTCCGAATTTGAAATAATCTTCAAAATCTAGACCCGACTATGTCTAATATAGGTAAGGGAGTGAGCATAAGAACAGACGGAATGTCGATAGAAAAACGAATGATTTAAAAACAAAAATGAGTACTTTTTCTGTACTAATCTTTAACTCATACAAGACCTAAGAGCCACTCGAGGTAGAGTTTTACTGCGTGGCGTTGTATGAACGTAGAAAAAGACAAGAAGTGAAGTCCATGGGTTTATGCAGGAAGAAGTCAAGATTATAGAGATTGGAAAACATCTTGTCAGGTGTTGGTTCCACAAAGAAGCAGTCCTTGGGAAGAGGCTGTCATAGTGAAATGTACTTCTTCAGTGTCTGAGGCTTCTCAACGATTCCTAGACATTCTTTGAAAATTCCTTGACAAAAAAATGTTGTGTTTCATCATGTATAGATACGAAAACAAAGTTTTTTTTTCCACAGATTATGAAAATCTATTCAAATCATTCATCCATTTATTGTACACTGTTAATACAAATGTTGACGATGATTTCGCTTTATTAACCTCGTCGAAAATGTTATATATGAATTTTACAAGCCAGCCATATCTCAGAGTGTAATGAGGTAAGAAAACAATTACACTGGGCTATAAATTGTTGACCACCCTTGATTACAGACATTTTAGCTTGTTTAATAACGTCTCTTTTTTTTAGACTAAGCTACTCTCATTTATGAATGATAGTTGACTTATATTTTGCAATGAAAGTTCGTGGAAATTGTGAGGAAATTAGTGAATTTCAACAAAGGCAAATAATAAGATGACATCTGGGTGGCAGGTTAAATAAAGAAATTGTTCGGTTTTTCCAGGTTAATCATCAAACGGTTAATAATATTGTCAAGAAATTTAATGAAGAAGGGCATTGTCACGTGGAACAACGCTCAGGAAGACCAAGCATCGTGTCTGAGCGAATGAAGAGGGTGCTGAAGGAGGAAGTCGTCAGAAACTATCGTCAGAGTGTCAAAGATGTCGCCTATGTAGAAGTCAAATGACCACTTGCAAGCTAACCAATATTCTACAGCCTACAGCATGGAAATGTCATCATATGCGACCAGAAAGACTCTGGAAGAGCAAGGCTGTCAAAGAAGAGTTGCAAGAAAGAAACCCTTAATTTCAAAGTTTAACAGGAACAGGCGTATGGACGAGGTGAGAGAATTCGAGAGCAAAGATTAAGAATTTTGACAGTCTCTAATTTGGTCAGATTAAAGTAAATTCTGCCAGTATTCCAAATCGAGACAGGTTTCTGTTTGGAGAAATCAGAATGAGACTTGGAATACTGAATGTCTGCAGGCGGCCATAAAACATGGAGGGATTGGAGTAATGGTGTGAGGCGTTGTCTTGTTTAGAGGGAAATCTGATTCTTGTTGATGAGTGGTTTAATAGTCCAAAATACCGTCTAATATTAAAGAAAGAACTATCACTATTTGAAACCAATCAGATCGACAAGAATGTCTACATTTTTCAAGAAGATAGAGCGCCATATCATATGAGCAAAGTACCAAATGCCTGGAAGCAGTTACAAGGAATCAACTCGCTGCCATGGCTAACCCAAAGTCCTGACATGAATCCAATAGAGCACGTTAGGGAGCACGTTGATCAAAAACTTTGAGAGCGTGCAACCAAAACTACAGTGGCAACCCTTAGAGAAACATTGCTAAAGGAGTGGCAAAATATGAATCAAAAAATTGTTGATAACTTAGTATTTATCAATCCACCTACGAGGATAGAATGTGACACAAGGCCGGTTTAATGTGGGTATCCCCGAGCCCGTAAGCCCGGCCAAAAATATAGCCTTTTTGAACCCGCCTTGACAGATTCAGCCCTGTCTACCTCTCCGAACAAAACCTTGCCCTTCGGCAAAGCTTCGTCCGGGTTCCTCTCTGCTAATGCAGAAAGTTCGATCGACGCCGACTCGGAAGCCCACAAAGGCAGCATACTACACTTTGATCCTAGATTCCGGGCCGAGCAGCTTGGAAAAAATTGTTGATAACTTGATCAAATCCATCAAAAATCAAATAAGGACTGAAACTAGCAAATGGAGGACCTTCTCCATACTAGTTCCAAATACTGTTTATTTATGTATACGTGGGATTATGTAATTAAATTTTGAAATTGGATGTGGTTTATTTCTCCTGGCTAAAAACTTTTCTTAGGCCATTGTAGGTAAAAAGAAAGGTGGTATTAACATAGATATTTCTTAAGAAATGCTTTTTGAATAATAAGAAACATTCGTTGTTGTTACGTACAAGAATATGCGAAAATTCGCGTCGTCACGTTAAGAAACTTGAAGAGAAAGAGATGTCGTTCTACAGAAGGATGCTGACATCCTTCTGTAGAACGACATCGTCAAGTCGGTGGCAGGGTTAGGGTTAGGGTTAACCCTAACCCTAACATGAAACAGCCTGTCGCCTCTTAGTGTTGACTTCAGTGTTCACTTTTATATATATATATATATATATATATATATATATATAAGAAGCGAGAGCAAGATCTAAAAGGTCAACCAATCTAACAGTGATCTCATCTCACAATCCTCACACTTGCTCCATGTGCGGTCTCCTTTGTAAATCACGAGCAGGTCTTAAATGCCACTTAAGATTAGCGCATAAACTTTCATAACTGAATCAATAAGCTGGCAGATCCTCATACGTCGAAACCGACGGGAGAATCCATTATATATATATATATATATATATATATATATATATATATATATATATAATAAAGCAAAAACCGGGTAGGCTGCTGTGACCGACCATGACTGCCAATTTCATGTGTTTCCACGTATGTCCTCTGTAGCATGTTTCCTTTCTAATTCAGTTATGCAGATCGTTTCTGTCTAGTAGTGTTCGTATGTTGGCAGGGAAAAGTTTTGTGTAGGAGTGAAAGACTTAGATTACATCATCTGTTGGTATGCAGATCTTAGATTTTTTAACTATAGTTTTTATAAAAGTTGATGGCATGTAAAAATGTAAATATCTCTGTGCGTGCGTTGTTTATTTAGTCGTGAAGTTCCTACAATCTTTAATCATCTACGAGCAGCAAACTTTGACAACTTCTGTTTTTCTAACCCAAACATTAACAAAGAACTTCAAATCTTTTTCCCTAACATCTTCAAAATATTAAATTTTAGATTAAATTTTGCATCCTATCGAAAAAGGAAAACAAAATCGGCAAACAGTTCAAATTTTAACCGCTTGATGCCTTTGGAAGAATTGTAACTCGATATCCGTGGAAAGATCTCGTCACTGTCATGTCATGATTTTCAACTAACAAAAATGTCTGAATGGGCATTTTATTAAACTAATCACACAGGAAATAATTTCAATTGATCTTGGCCATCACATATACTTTGAAAATTGATATAAACATTGATTAAACGCACATTCATATTTTCCTTTAAATCTTGATGATTCGGTGTCATCTGTAGCATAGTTCCTTTCTAATTCAGTAATTTATATTGCGTCATTGTCAAAGAGAAACCTTATAAAAATTTCAAGATTTCCGGTATTTTTCAAGAGTAATTTATTTGCCAAATTTTGGGTGGAGTAATGAAAACTATGAAAACTTGTTTTTTTTTTCTTTATTTCTATCAATTTATTCAATTATATAAGAGTTTCTCTATTAATATAGCCATATGTGTACGTGCGTGCGTTTTATTAGCCGCTGTACAATCTTTCTACAAACGACCACTCAGTACTCAATAGCGATCCGCTTCCAGATGATTAAATATTGGCAATTAACTCTTTTCAAATTCTTATAATTAAAACATACTTCACAGAGCGGGGGCTACTTTATTTTCTAATTTCTTGTCAATAAGCTGTGTGCTTGTAAAATCTCCGATAAGCACGTACTAATTCTGTGTATCTATCTATTTCTCATAGATATCATCACATAAAACTCGGCAACAAGAAGATTAACGTTTTTCGAAGTTGGAAGCCAGTCTGTTGTGATTTTATCGCAGAAACGTTTACCGGATTCGCATAAGTTACATTCTTCAGAATCAAGCCACATGTGGCAACGAGTACAACTAGTATGGAAGCTGATATTAGTAAAAAAAAAAAAAAAAACATCTTAATTATTTTTCTGCGTTTCTTTGAGCTTCCCGTTCACTTTGCAATAAGTGCAATACGTTTTCTAGTTAGGTGCATTTCTCTGTCGAAGGTTTAAATTTTCTAGTTTTTATTTAGATAAAAATACTTAGAAATTAGAAACTACTGAGGCAGGTTATGGGCCGCCTGCATACGGATAGAAAACGAGTTGAACAATACACAAATTTAGGAAAATTGTATGACAAAGAAGAGTTTTCATGGCGGATTTATTTAACATATAAAACAAAACTATTTAAAGAATACTAGAAGTTCTACAGCGAAAGAAAGAAACCATAGAACCGCCAGAACCAGAATGAAAACTGCAAGAAAATTCGAGACAAAAACGAAAAAAAACGACCTATAACCGTATGTATTATCTTATCGTTGTAGAAACGAATTAAATGCGGTCAAAAAACTGACTCCATTATTTATGTTTCTGTTAAACCGTTTTCCATCCATGTTCAGTCGATTTCCCCTACGCGTCCCTTTATATATTTCCTCATTTTTAATTATTGTGTCCAGTTCAGAAAGACGAATAAACTGGAAAATATTTCGACATCATATAGTAATGTTAATGACAATAGAAACAGTTTCCTTATAAGGAAAGATTCGGCATCCATTGACTAAGCAGCAAGTGCTACTAGAGTCACGCTTTTCTTCACTCACTGGTCAATGGGATATGATCAAAATGTAGTATCTGTTCTATCGGTGGTAATAGTAGTATTAGTCAGTTTCTTATAAAAGAAGTTTCGGCATTCATTAACAGAATGACCAGTGCTACTCGAGGTACGCTTTTCTTCAGCCTCTGACCAATCCGATGGATTCAAAAAGTAGTATCTGTTCTCCTCATCATTAGTAATAATGGTAATATAACCGTTTTCTTATAAAGAAAGTTTCGGCATTCACCAATCGAGCGGCCAGTGCTACTCGGGTACGCTTTTCTTCAGTCTCTGTCCACTGGGATGGAATGTATCTTGTCTCCACAATTGTGTTGTTAATGGTAATATTAGTCGTTTTCTTAATAGAGCCACAGGATTCATTCGCTTGCAATCTTTTTTAATCATTTATTTGAGAAAAGAGTTGCATCGAGCTGTTTACTGTTGAAATAGCTAAATGCAACTGCCACTTCTACTCCAAAAACCTCTCCTTTCATATATGGTATTCTTTTCAAAATAGACGGTTGTTTGTATTGAACTCTCCCGATATATATCGCGTTTTTATACTTTTCAAAAAGAAATTTGCAATTTATATATGTAAAAGAGCCCTGAAAATCATTAGATTCAAAATATGAATGCTTTAATAAAAAAAAATATTTCAGTCTATATGCTGATGAGTCAATACGTACTTTATATTTTGCGTATTAAAAAGGTCCTCAAATTCGAAGGTATAGGAATAAAAAAAAGAATGAACTCTCCTATTGTTATCGAAATATTTGCGTTAAGCAGCATATTCCATACTTGGAATTTTAAAGCCATCCTGAGTGCCTCACAACATTGAACATACAGAACAAGAAATAGGACCTCTTGTACAAGCTTCATGAATATTATTATGCCTTCTCATACATAGATGTTCAATACGTGTCTTCGCAAATGTAATGCTTTTTTATACACGTACTTCTCAACGATCCACTTCATCAAAGACAACAGAGAGAATCAACACACAGTAGGTTTTGTTTACGCTTATCTTTGTACTTCAACAGCGCGTCTTCCCATTTCCCGAGAAGCGTTAGGCTGTATGTAAGAATTGTTCATGTTTTTTTCATCATCCGAGCACACAATATGATTAGACCTGATCAATATTAGATATTTCGCCCTCCAGTTTATAATCAATGTTTGTACGTATGTATCATTAGTGGAAGATATTTCTTAGCGGGTGTGGCGACATTCTTAACATCCATATAAAATCTCGATCTATAGAGATTATTTACCTACATGGATTAAATGTAAAGTGAGCTTTTTACCTAAATCTCATTTATCAAGAGTTTTTCCCTAAATCTCATTTATATCCAAAATTATAATTATCAATAGAATACCTTAGGGTAAGTAAACTTTTTTACTAGGTGGTCGGGAAGGCGTCTTTATATTAATAAGATTAAAAATTAGTTTGACCTCAAAAACAATAGGCGAAAAAATTTGTAAGTAAAAATATCAGGTGAGTCACTTTTATCGAATATCGCTGTATATTTGAAATGTTTAATATTTGCCTATTCATCACCCTGAATATTTATCATAGATTCAGGGTATGAACCATCACGACTTTCAGCCCAAGTACAGATCATAGATTCTCTTTTGGAATGGTTTATCTTGAATCCACTTTCTTGGAATACTTTATAGAGGATGTTAATTTTCTGTTCCAGATCATTTGTATCCCAATTACGTATAGCTATGTTGTCAGCATAGCCCACCTCCTTATCAGTACACAGACCTATAGAAAGAAATTAGGATTGCTGTATTCTATTTTTGATTGTTTAGGAAGTGGTAACGAATGCTTAAATTAATCGATGCCCTTCGCTGGACATATATACATGTAAATTCACAGAGCAGATTAGAAGAAAATACTAAATAGACTGGAGGCTCTCACTTTCTCCTTAATTTTGGTTGTATATGTGACTCGAGAGGGTGTTTTCCGGCCACTGTCATTGTTTAGTAGTGGTTTGGATACGGTGCGGCTCTGTGGTAGTTCCCGCCGAATTCCTGAGACCAATATACATCGCTTCGTCTTAGCTAAAATCTAATTAGACGCGCTTTCTCCAAGAAGAAACAGTTTTTGTCACAGTGTTAAGTAGCACAATGTATATCGTCTGTATTGACTGCGTTTATTACCCTTAGTAAGGAAAGTTTACCGACTACTCGTCAGTGAAGGAGAGTGAGGAACGGAATGAGGGAATGCTGACAACTTCTAGCAGCCTGTATAATGTTTTATGTTAGCGGATTAGTCTGTGAAAAAAATAAGAATAGTCCAAATATATACCAAGCATAATATTTATTCTATGGAGGAAAAATACATCCAAAACCTTTGGCTTTTGTGAATATTTTTAATAAATTTCTACTTTTGAGAACCTCAAACATGTAGTGTTAGAAAAGGAACAGATCAGTCCATGTTGTCAGTGAACGTTCTGGAAATGAAACGAGACCAACAGTTTCATAACTCCCGCTGAAGTAGCAGGAAGACAGTCTGTGATTGGATGGTGTTGTGACTGATCCGGAATTACCATACATGTAAATTTCGCCAGAGCTAGACAGAGCCTTAAACCCTGTTACTGCTATGTGTGTGTTTTGATCAATATAGTATATGTATGTTTTAATTCACTATGTTAATCACTTTCAAGTTATATGGTAATATACACATTTAAAGAAAGGACTTTATACTCAGTACTCTCACCCTAACGTAAGAGACGTTTTTCAGCAATTTCATTTGTCAGTTGCCCATTGTTTTTCAGTGTCTAAAGAATCGTCATCATTACTTCTCAAATGTGCATGTCAATTGAAATTTTTCTTGTTTGTTGGTAGTGTATATTATGAAATTCCTATCAGAACGTTTTACAACATTCCAGGGACATCTGTAAGCTGGTTGTAATAGATGTTTGATTGACTGCGTTTATTGCCCTTAGTAAAAAACGTTTACCGACTACTCGTCAGTGAAGGAGATACTTCAACAGTACAAAATTGCAATTCTTAAGTGACTCTGGTACAGAAATGATGCGGTTAGCTTGTCAATGAGATTATGTTATTTGTTCCATCATCAATTTCGACATGACGCCAAAGGAAGATGCTTCTAAGCAAGGACCGCCCGGCTTTATTATTAAGTGCTCATGTAGGCGTGAGGTTGTGTCCTGCATAAGTTCTGCTTCAAATCAGATTTTACGGCTTTTCTCAATATCCAGAGAACGATGAAAACGTCGTTAGCTTCGGGATGATATGTATTTTGTACGAATTCTCTTCGCACGGAACAGGTCGGTGAATCAATAACTGATGACTTGAACAGAGTTAACCTATCAATTCAAAATACTGGTTCTCGTACGATTACAGAAGTCCAGCACCCCCCCCAACACGTAGATGGACGACCTCTTGGACATACCTGCTACTATAAGTTTGGATGTACAGGTGGTGTAATAAATAAAGGCTCTGAATTGGAAATCGGAGAGCCGAGTTCTTATTCCAGTTGTGTTCGTTATATTCATATACGCACAAATACCCTTGAGAAACTATGAGACTACTTCATCTCCCCCAGCTATGGGTTAATTAACAGAATGTGTATCAGTAAATCATTACTTTCCTCAAAGATTCTTACAACCTAAATATATTTCCTGGCTTCAAATAATCTGCAAAGTTTTGATAAACCGTAAAAGACAAATCAGTCACTATCTATATGTGGTAATAATTGTGGGCACATCAAATCTGCTGGTCTAATCTGAAATTGAATATTTACGATTGATTGTACCAATATGTCAGTAAGTAGGTTATTTCAGGACAACGAGTAAACCTGTCAAGTCAAGTATGGGGGGAGCGTAGTGGACAGGCAAGGCTGAATTAGTCCGGTTATGTCAATGTAGACAATAGCAAAACGTGTTTGACATGGTAATATTAACGATTCTGATTTCTCTTCTAGTTGTTGATGTCATGCTAAACGTAAATATTGCTAATAAGCCGGGTGCAAACTTGTGAAATATATATCTCCTTCATTTCTAGCAAAGGAGTATAGGAATAGTTGTAGCTCTTCATCATTTATATTCTGAGGCTATTGCTTCAAAATAAATGTATTTTGTCAACAACTGCGATGTTGCTTGAAAGAGGTTCTAACAGAATATTTTAATGTCTTTTATATGTCGAATATGAGTCGTGAATTGACAGATGAACTCAATGTCCGAGTCAAGAAGGTGAGTAATTGTCCGATATTGCCTGAATGTCTCCAATCAAGTGTTTATGATCCGTGAACCCATGGAAAGAAAACTCTTTTAGATAGTAAAGAATATTTCGGATGGCTTGGATGTTTTCCATAGGGTTTTAACTTCAGACATTTTTTGGCGAAGATATGGATATGTTATATGGCCGGTGTTGCGAATCTGCAACAATGGCAAAGATTGTGCCAGCTATCACTAAAGATAGGTCTACGCCACGTTTCGGGAAAGTAAGGTCATCCATGTAGGCCTCTTTTCTTTGACCAAATTGAAGGGTTACAACTCAGAGAATTGTATGTCGTAGTTATTTTATTTTACCTTGTAGATCTGCCAAATAATTATGTCCGCTATTTTTAGATTAAATTCTCGGTAAATTTCGAGCACCTAGAAAAGAACAACCTCTTCAGCGACAACCAGTATAGGTTTAGGTCGGCCCGATCCACTGCCGACGTCCTACCTACCATCATTCATAGAAATAGTGAGGCTCTTGACGACACAAGACACACCTCGAGAACCATAGCACTAGATATCGCAAGGACCTTCGGCAAGGTGTAGTACCATTTTATATGTCGAATATCATAGTATAGTGTAAAAGGCTTACTACAAAAACTCTCCAGGTATGGAATCATTGGAAGGGTGTTCTCGGCCATAAAATCCTTCCTAACAGGTAGGTTCCTGAAGGTAGTTGTTAATAACCATTCTTCGGGAGACCTAATATCAAGCAGGCGTCCCCCAGGGGCCACTCCTCAGACTAACCCTCTTTTTGATCTACATAAATGATCTGCCTAAGTATATACTCAGATCATTTGTAAACATCTATGCCAATGATACGACTATATATTGGTGCACCTCTAAAATTCTCAATGGTCAGAGATTGGCGACTGATTTCTCTTTCGATCTTGCACAAACTACTTGATGGGGTAAAACCTTGCTGCTTACATCCAATGCCTCGAAGACCAAGCTATATACATTCCATCATCGTGCTTTTTTCTAACACCTTAAAAATTCTAAATTTTTCATTGAATTTTTCATCCTGTCGAAAAAGAAAAACGGAATCAGCTAACTTTAATTTTAACTGTTTGATGTCCTTGGAAGAATTATGATTCGAAATACATGCAAAGGTCTCATCATCGTCATGTCATGATTTTCGATTAAGAAAAATGGCTGAATGAACATTTTAGTAAACTACACGTAAAGGAAATAATTTCAATTGCTTTTTTGCCAACGCATATTCTTTGAAAATTGATATAATACTTATAAGCCAAATTTACATTGATGGGATTTACAAAAATAATTTTTTAATCTTTCGAAAACTGCCAGTCAATGTTGCCTGAGTTCTATCGAAAAGTGATGGCGAAAGGGCATCATATATGTAGCAGGTAATTTAATCGTGTCTTTGTAGAATTTGATTCCCAAAGCTTTGAATGGGTTGCTCCGCATACTGAAGTTCCAAAGGTACACGTAAGAATGAAAATAACCCAAAAGTTGTTGCTATTGCTTAATATTCGAATCTTCTATGGGTATCTTATGGTAATCGCTAATTATGGAGAAGGTTGTTGAATGGAAAGTAAAAAGATGAAAGAGTGTCAGATAAGTGAGAAGTGCGAGAGAATTTGTTAGCATAGAACTTACGGTTACATGACGTCGACAACTTTATTGTTGTAAACATACCTACGAACGATGATGGATATGTCCTCATTCATATAAGTAAATTAGTAAATACTGTATGTTGGTGTGTAGTATGAAATTCGTCTCCAGCTGTGCAAAGCGGATCCCCAGACGAGGATATGTCGAAGGGCAGAGTCTCGTCTCGGGTAACAGCTACCAGAGCCGGTTTTAAACGGGGTCTACGGGGAATTTGTGGCCGAGCCTACGGGTTCGGATACCCTGTTGGAATTTTTGGGTACCTTGGTTTGCTAGTGAGTCAGCCAAAATGAGCTCACTCATTTTATAGTTCACCAATAGAAGGGTTAACCAATCAGAAGGCTCAAAATATTCAATGCGACGTGTATAAAGGCGGCCATGCTTTTCCCGAATATTCACTGCCAGCCTTTGACATCGAAGACTGAAGAATTACGGAACAGCTTGTGGTGGTATTGGTGATATAGTCAGATTCAGTAGAGTGTCTGACTCGTAAGTGTTAATCTTTAACGTTGTTTCATTGAACAGATTACGTACTGCGCTGTATTCTATATTTATAGACTATGTTGAACATGGTCAATATACCCCACATTAATTTCGGTCTTGTGCCACATCTGACCACGTGGGGTGGTTGATAGATATCCTGCAGTTAGAGATTCATTATCGAATTCACTTAACTCACTTCTAGCAGTTAACTACTTCTTCTACGTGCCGCTGGCGAATCTTATATGTGTTGTTCTTGTCCTAAGTATAATCGTTCATTACCAGCCTTCGTGGGATTATTTTATTCAATAACCTTCCCTAGCTTACAATACTTATATAATCGAGTAGCAACTGGCTAGTGACGTTTAACTAAAAAATATTTTAAAATAAAGGAAATAAAGCCAATATAATCCAAGGGATTACTGAGTGTGAGAGAATATGAGTAAAAACATTATTAAGGAGAGAGAACAATAAAAGCACAGGAATTAAAAAACAGAAAATAAAGATTGTTCTGTGTTAAGGTTAAATGTTTCCCAGCTAAATGTTAAAAATCATATTGCACTTATCGTAAATTGAATGGGAAGCCCAAAGAAACACGCGCAAATAGTTAAGCTGTTTACTTTTTTTTCGTTTATCTGCGCTTCCTTACTAGTTGCATTGGTTGCCACATGTGGCTTGATTCTTAAGAATGCAAGACGCTGTTATGATAAAATCGCAACAGGCTGGCTTCCAACTTCGAAAAACGTCAACCATCTTGTTGCCGAGTTTTGTGCAATGAAATATATGATAGATAGATAGATAAGTAGATATACGAATTTACTTAGCAGTTTTATCTAGTATGATTTGAAATATGTCTAGTGTCTTGCCTGGCTGATCTCTATTTAGCAACATTTTGTCTTGTACAAAGCGTAACCAACCGGAGCTTTTATAAATGGTCGCCCCGCTTTCTTATCAGATTATAGCTCCGCGTAGAGAATACAGAATGACTACAAATCTAATCGATTTTTCTCTCTTATATATGTGCTCCTCGATATCCATACGAGTCCAGAATTTTTAACTCTTGTTATTTGATGGCTACACAGTTCTTTGAAATATTTCATTATTATCGATGGTGATATTTGGCGATATATATCAACTCCTATTATCATTAACGTATTTTTAAAATATATATTTCTAGTAAACTTATTTGTATTTTTCCAAAAATGTATTGCTGGTAATTTTATTTCTTTTTACCAAAATGAGATGTTGTTAATTTTTTTCAATATAAAAAGTTATTGCTGGTATCTTTACTATATTTTCTTTTCATATTCTCATAGGTTTTTGACCCCAGTTTGTGGGTTAACTATTTAGCCATAGATGAGACTATAAACATATCGTGAAAATTGTGCAAGAAAATTCTTCGAAAAGAATTATTGGAAAACATTTATTCGAATTGTAAATTGTTTGAATGAAAATAAATCAAGAGCACTTGTACCAAATTATAATTATTCGAAGAGCACTTGTACCAAATTATAATTATTCGAAGAGCACTTGTACCAAATGATAATTATTCGAAATACCTATGTTTCAAATACGTATCGCTTTGAAAGAATCGATGCTGATTTACTTAAAAATAATAACGGCCTTGAAGGATAAAATAGGACTTGTTAGCAGCGAGTGTCATCCATTAATCCCACAATATAGATCGTCCTGGGTATGACGATAAACTACATCCGCGTCCTGGGTATGACGATAAACTACGTCCAACAGCAAGGCCTCTGATAATGTTGTTAAAAAAATAATGTTACCAGCTATACGTTTTTGAAAAAATAATGTTGCCAGCTATACGTTTTTGAAAAAATAATATTACCAGCTATACATTTTGAAAAAAATAAAATTACCAGCTATAAGTTTTTCAAAAAAAAAATATTACCAGCTATACATTTTTGAGGAAAAAATGTTAACAGAAATAGATTTTTGATAAAGCAAAAATATTGCCAGGAAAAAAAAGTTGTCGGCATTAAATGACCCATTGAGGTGTTGATATGCCGTAAAATAGATTTTTGATAAAGCAAAAATATTGCCAGGAAAAAAAAGTTGTCGGCATTAAATGACCCATTGAGGTGTTGATATGCCGTAAAACAAACCAAAGCAAACCAAACCACAATATAGAAATAACAATATTTGTTTTCGAATAATTATCATTTGTGTATTTCCTCTTGTAATTTTTACATTTTTATTGTAATAATGAATTTTGCATTTCGAATAATAATCATTTAATATAATTGTCCTTTCAATTAATTTTCATTCCAAAAATTTATCAGAGGCTTTACTGCCGGATGTAGTTTAACGTCATGCCCAGGACACATCGATACCGATACACTTATTTACTAAATACACTTGGTGAAACGAATCAATTATTTCCTTTAAGTCTCCCCCACAGACGCAACACGGCACTTACTCTGTACGGTATGCTTATTATGTTTCAGCAATTTTTCTCCGGGAACGAAACGTTTATTTGAAACAGCACAGTTATTTTGGAAGTTAAAAGAATTTCCCATAAGCATTATATGTGTATTTGGTTTCAAAAGTATCGGTTTTCCTCAGACAAAACTGAAAAATTCCAGGAAAATAGCTAAAAATATAACCCCAACAACAACAATAACCACTATAAGGATAATATTAATAATAAGGTCCTTGATAAAATCCGAAGACGGGTATGCAATGCAATTGGCCCTGATCTGGCATCTCGTCTGCAGCCACTCTCTCACAGACGTGCCGTTGCCTCCCTCTGTCTTTTTTACAAATACTTTCACGGTAACTGCTCCGATGAGCTGCGTTACCAGACTTCATGAATTTAAGTGTTCAACTAGGCTGGCATCTCGCTCACTGTCGAAACTGTTAAATGTAGCCGTCTCTTCTACTCCAATAGCTTCATGTCTCGCACTTCTCGCCTGTGGAACTCCCTCCCCTTTTCTTGTATCCCTGATAGCTACAATCTCCAACTATTCAAATGTAATGTCAATCGACGTCTCCAGATGCCCTCATCTATCCCCTAACCTTCTCTTCATCCTTTCCCCTATAACTCCTCTTCGTTCTCGCTTCAACTCTGTAACCCCTTGCGTGCTCGTGGCTTCCCTTGCTTGGAGTTGAATGCTTAAAAAAAAAAATTTAATACGCGACCTCTTTCTCCGTAATTGCTGTTGTTATCAGCACCCGCACGCATCCGAGCATCGGGATCGTCATCCTCTCTCACTATTCCCTTTCTCTCTCCTGGGAGATAAAAGAGAATTTGATAAAGCCTTTTGACATGAACTTGATTTTGGTAGACAATTCTGCGCGACGGAGAAGCCTACATACTTAGCCAGAAGTGATTCTTTCGACGCTTAAAGTAGACTGAGGCAAGCGAGATCTGGCAAACCTGGTGGCATCAGGCTGTCGCATGCTTGGTCTGTCAAGGTCCTTTCTTGGTTATGTCAGACCGACAGACGCTGCCCTCCACCATCCGTTTGGTCATTGAAATCGTGTAGATCTTTGCCTATGTCGGAGTGAAAAGATCCTTAATAAATGTATCATTTTGACTTATTAATAATAAAAAACGAATCAATAAGAAAAGAGTAAAAAGCCGCCATCAAATAAAAGAGAACACTTCATATCATTGTTGTTGCCATAATTATTTGAAAGATAATGTAATTTGATATATTGTAAAAATATGGGTCTATTTCTTGAGATGCTCTTGTGCACCAAATAAAAGAGCCGGCACGATTAAATACTTTCTTTCAATGCACTCACCTTGAAATGGTTCTTACGTGCTACTGCACTGTTATTATGATTCCAATAATTTTCTCACAGCACGATTGTCCCAGAAATATTTGAACTAACACGCAAAACTTACCACCGGTATGGCTATTCCAGACAACACGTATTTGGTATAAAAGCGTTGCATTCGTTCTCTTCAGACAAAAAATAGAAATGCTACGAAAAGAGCTAAGCATAAAGAACCTCGCTTCGATAAATGCTAAGATTTTTCTTTCGCCATTATGTTAATATTTTTTTACATATGAATGAGACTATTATAGTTATATTTTCTACGAGTATTTTACGGATGGAGTTTGGTAGTTTTCCGTGCGTATTTAAATGACTCAATTGAGCTATGGCCAGAAAGATGTAACATGAGTTTTCGTGATATACATGTCGTGGTAGATCCAATTATTATTCATAAATTTGATTTGATCAGAAACACAGTTCCTTCGGGGACATGTGAATTCATAAATAATATTGATTCTCTGTAATGTGGAACTTGTCGGTTAAATTTTTTATACTAGACAATTAATTTGTTCTATTCAACAGAGGTTGTGTATTTCTTCATAATGTTTCTAAAGGAAAATTCATCTTCATCATAGTTAAATTGTATTTGATTTTTATAGAAGATGTCAATGTTATTGTTTTTATCTGTATATTCAGAGTTGCTTCTGGTTACCTTCGAAAGAAATTGTCTAATTTGGTGATCTATGAGATACTTCGTAAAACCGTTGTTAACTAACGTCTGTTTCATGTTGTTGTGTTCTTTAACGAAAGGATGCGAGGATAAATTCACGTGCACTCTCACGATGAATTTTTGTTATAAAATCTTTTAAAATAATGGAGAATGTTAAAAACAGATACAACGGATACAATAAGAATGTAAACTTGAAGTGCGACGCATTAAGTCAAGTGGGAAATCGTGATCATCCCAAACAAAAATAGACAAAGACTGGATGAGAGAATGAGGAAAAGGAGACAAGAAACAATGCCAAGATACGGCACAGAATAAAAGTCTGCACAAAGAAATTAGAAACAAATGCAAACAGGATTTTATAAAACAAAAACATCAAAGAACTAAGAGAAAATGATATGCTCATCAACAAGACGGGACATTGATATAAGGGAGAGAAAATACTTTAATAGTGGAACGAATACATCGAAGAACTCTTCCTCAACAAGAGAGAACAACCAACAATATAAAGAAATGGAGAAGGATATAATATATATATATAACGATATTACATCAACGGAAATATTACTTCATTCAAGTGAAATGCGAAAGATGAAACGCGCCACTAAAATAAAAGTCTCTGTCATAATTTTGCCTAATATTGTTCTGATTGATTTAGACGCGACTGGTAAGGTACTGCAATTAAGTAGTATGTTCCTTTATTTTCCAATATATATATATATATATATATATATATATATATATATATATATATATATACACACACACACATTCACATATATATATATATATATATATACACGTCTTCAGGACATTCAGGCTGGTAATTGTTGTTAATACTGTTTATTATAAACAGAGCATATAAATAACATATAACAATAAAATATATTAAAATAATTATTGGACTTAGTTCATTTCATAATAAATAACGTCATTTGTTTACGTTAAGATACGTTTCGAGCAGATATGAACGTTCGATTGAAATCATGAAAAATTTGTAGTTTAAAAGCGGTAAATCGACTTTGCAAACCAAACACTTCCTTCATAGCTAAATAAGTAGAGCACGTCAGTATGTATGTTTATTCTTTTCGTGAAAAAGTATAGCTATATTTTCAACAAGGATGTTTCTGAATTGCGAATGTGGACAAGTATGTTGTTGTAAATGTTGGAAATATTATGATGGGGTTTTGGGTTGCCCATAGCTGGGATGCTAACAGGTGCTTCCACCCCAGGTCAGGTTGGACCAGGAAACAACAGCAATTGTGAGTTGGTTCCACGTTTCTCAAAACCTCTAATCTCCCCTTGATTCCGGATGTTGTTTACCGTCAATCTTTGTCAGTTCACTACTTTTGCGTTGAACATTGCTGTATATAACCCTTTATTCATATATGAAATATGTAAGGAATGGTGACTTCGGATGTATTATTCGTTACTAGCAGGCTTCGTCCGCTCGCTATCACCCCGCAAAGTAATATATATTCACTACTTGAAATATTTGAAACAAAAATTTTAAATGAACATTTCATTCATAAATTTACTTGTTATACTTAAGGAAAGTTTTACAAATAGATGCCTACTTGTTGAAGGTAAAGTAAAATGCACATTTCAAACACTTTTCTGCACTATATAATTTTTAAATGAAAATCAAATTAATCCTCGAATAAAAGAACAGTAATGAAGGACAGTTAATTAATGAATTAAACATTTTTAAATCAATATGCAAATTAGTTAAACTTAAAGAGTGATGTTGCCTAGAAATAGATAAACATATAATACAGATTTTGAGCTTTTTAGTGCGTAAATCCAGCTCCTTTGGGGGATTTCAGTGATTATTTAAAAACTGACCTAACCTCATGGACAGAGTGCGCTCAGGGGCTTCTCTGTCAAAGGACAGAGGGGGACAACTGAGAAAATTATACTGAAGAGGTGCCCAGCCCTGGGGAACAGCTGCCTGAGGCCGCGCCCTCCCATTGCACAAGAGGGAGGGATCGGTGCTCGCACTGAGGCCAGCGCAACCGACGGTTGCGGGGGGCTGAGGGCAATTTTTGTCCCTACCCCTGGCGTACGCGTTCAGGTCCCCACATTAAAATAGACCTTGTGTCACATCTTGTTATAGTGGGGAACGAGTAAATACCGTGCGTAAATCCTCCTTTTTGAGATTTCACATTATTTATCATCTCTCAGTTGCGTCTCTGTCCTTGGACAGAGTGCGCTCAGGGGCTTCTCTGTCAAAGGACAGAGGGGCAACTGAGGAAAATTATACTGAAGAGGTGCCCAGCCCTGGGGAACATCTGCCTGAGGCCGCGCCCTCCCATTGCACAAGGGGATGGATCGGTGCTCGCACTGAGGCCAGCGCAACCGACGGTTGCGGGGGCTGAGGGCAATTTTGTCCCTACCCGGGTGTTCGCTCTTGGGTCCCCACATTAAATAGACCTTTTGTCACATCTCGTTCTAGTGGGGGACAGAATAAATAACGCGTGTAAATTCCTCTCTTGGGGGTGGTGGGTTTTTTATCATAATTTCAGAGAGATCCGTCCTTGCGCAGGTATTCACATTATATTCCATTATACCGGTTTTGACCAATTTGGATTATGAGGTGCCCTAGCTGGGACCAAATGCCCGAATGCCGCTTCTTCCCCATTGCAAAAACCCCATCTGTTACACTATATAAATTTTATCTTTAAATTGTCCCCTAAATATCACCCATAAATTCCTTCAAAATGTTTGGGTAACGATTAAATCATCTCTCACTTCTGTTTCTGTTCTAGTGGGGAAAGTGTGCAGGGCGACTCCGTCAAAAGACAGAAACTTTTAATTATACTGAGAGGTGCCCAGCCCTGGGGAACAGCCTGAGAAGAATTTGAGGCCAGCGCAAACGACGGTTGAAGGGGCTGTGGCACTTTTTGTTCCTTGACCGGTGTTCGCGCCGAGTCCCCACCGTTGAAAAAAAAAAGCCTTGTGTCACATCTCGTTTACTCGCACTTAAATCAACGAAGGTTGCGGGGGCTCGGGCAATTTGTTCCCTTGCCCGGGTGTTTAGCTTGGTTCCCAGCTTAAAAAAACCTTCAAACACAGCTCGTCTTAATGGGTAGACAGGTAAATACCAATGTGTCTTTCCTCTTTCTTATCAGTGGTATACATTTGGATGCTTCTCTGTCACAGGGATCCGTCCCTGTGTTGGTAGCATCACAGCTATGACCAGGGACAAGATATGACCAGCTAAGACCAGCGGCCCCAGTGAAGAGGTGCTCCAGTCCCCACGTTAAAAAGCTGACCTTGACAACCTGATCAGTAGGAGTCAAGTAAATACAAGAAATCGATCTGCGACACCCAGCTGTCGGCCAACCTGAAACGCCGCGAAACTGTAATGTTTCTTCATCTAACTTTTTAAGGGACTTTTGCCCCTACCAGCCTGTGTCCTTTATCGGTGGTCGTCGCTACTCGGCGAAATCCTTGGTCAAGATACCAAACAGGGACACTGGCTCGTCCAAATCGAATCCTGGTCGTCGATTTAACAGCTTCAATAGCTGTACCGGTTCAATACCAGCTCTATCGTTCCCAGCTCATTGCAACGTCTGGTTACTGGAAACTACTTCGATCTCAAGTCTAACTACCCACGCCCTGACTTTGATCTTAGGTAGACGAGATCAATCCATTGCACCAGACTGAAGGTGGTATCGCAAAGCGCAAAGGAAAAAAAATAAATAAATAAAAGAAAAACCCAAGAGGTTCAAGTATGTTAAAGAATAACAAATTAACTTTATCCTTCTGTTATAAACAGAAGTGTGTTTTCTCCCAGTCCTTTTTCTACGAAATGTAACCACTTCTATGTTTCAAGCAAGTTGGTATATTAAGTCTGCTGATTTAGTTATGGCTTTTTCCTTGGTTTAACCTTTTGTCAACAAATGATCTTAGTGGGGAGACAGCGGGGCATAACTTTAGAGTAAAAATATTTTCTCTCAAGTGGTATACACAAATTCTGATTCTTACCGATCTCTGGATCCGTCAATGCGCTAAAAAAACACATCTATGACTAGCTTGGACCGGTGCTCTGACCAGGCCAGCGCAAAACAGGTATTGCTAGGGCTTAGGCCAACTCTTTTTGGACAAGCTAAGACCAATTCCCGGGAAACAAACCTTGGTGTTAAAAACCTTCTTTGGTAGTCACAACCTCGAGTGTCATATAAACCAAAAATTCCCTTGAGTGGTTTATAACACATCTATTTATTATCTCTCAGTTGCGTCTCTGTCTTTGGGCAGAGTGCACATTAGGGCGACATTTTTTAGGACAGAATCGAAATTGAGGAAAATTATACTGAATAATAGCTATATAGGCCGCGCTCTTTCATGGCACCAGAGGGATGATTGGTGCACGCATAGAAGAGGCCAGCGCAACCACGGTTGCGGGAGCTGCGGGTAATTTTTGTATTCTTTGCACTGGTGTACGCGTCGGGTTCCCACATTAAAAAGACCTTGCGTCACAACTCGTCTTATTAAAGAGTAAATAACTAGTGGCTAAACCGCTCCCTCGAGTGGTATACGCATTCTGATACTTAAAATATGGTCACAGGGATCCGTCCCTGCGCTGGTAGTAATGGACAAAATATAAGCTATCAAAGGTTAGTCCTGTTATGAACGGCCCGAGACCCGCTATAACTAAAGCTTAGACCAGCTATTTCGGTTGCCAGGGTTGGGGGGCTGAGGAATTTTTGTTCCTAGTTCGTGTGTACGCGCTCGATTTCCCACATTAAACCAACCATGTGTCACAACGCGCCTTCTAAATAGGGGTCGAGTAAATACCATATTAAATATAAAGTTTGTTCGCAAATGGTTTATTTATCATCTCTCAGTTGCGTCTCTGTCTCCGGGCAGAGTAAATAAGGGGTTTTTCTGAAAATAAAATAGTCGCAACTGAAAAAAATTATACTGAAAAGGTGCCCAGCCCAGGGAATGTCTATTCAAGGCCGCGCCCTCCCCTCGCATCAGAGAGGGATCGGAATTTTCACCAACGCAACCGACGGTTGTGGGGGCTCAGGGAAATTTGTTCATAGCCCGGGTGTATAAACTCAGGCTCCCACATTAAAACGATCTTGTTTCACATCGCGATTCCTTTTGTCGGGACAGAATGTAAATAACAAATTACTATAAAGTAGAGCTGGGGCTTTTTAATCTCAGAATTCGTGGAGAATTGAGCTCAATTTCGCATTTATTCATACAGATTCCATAATATAGGTTTTACTTAATTAGCTATTATGTTTCTCTAACTTTTCAAATGTTCAATGCATAACTAATTCTAATTTCTATTTTATCATCTTCACACTATAATAAATTATATAAATAAATTGTCCCCTGTTCTGTCACCCATTAAATAAAAAAATTGTTTGTACGAAAATAAGGATCTACGGACATCAAAAAATCTTTAAATTAAGCGTCAGCAGAAGAATTATCGTTGAACTTTTTAAAAGAGTGAATTAATGCAATTAAATGGTCCCAATGGTCTTTTTAAAAAAATGAGTGAAGATAATTACAGGTTATTAATTAAACAATAATTCAGTACTTAAATGCAGTGATCAGTTTTGAGTTCTTCTTCTAGCTTTAATCTGCCTATTTTAAGCGAGTTACAATTTTGGATACAAAAAAGAAAAATAAAAGTTACTCCCATTGAACCATGAAAGTTAACGACAATATACTGATATATATTTTCAACCTCGCATAATCTAGCAACCCTGAATCTGAGCTCAACGAAAATCGTTCCCTTAAAATCTAACTTTTCTAGGGCTTTTGAATGAGCTTATGAATCATTGAAATCGACCACATGGAACTGAGGAGTTGAATGGGAACACACACGTATAAAAACATAGACTGTACTTTATATATAAGATTACAATTACTTACGACTTATAGTAATAAGCCCGTCATTTGTTCTTACGGCTTATATAACGTCGTAACTCAGCCATATCACGTTGTAGCACCAGTTTCCCTACGATCACCGTAGTTAAGCAACGCCTGTACCCAGATTGGTAACCTGTTGTAAATACCAGGTGTTATAAATTTTAATGTGCGGGTGGTGTAATGGATAACAGTTCGTAATTCAAATCCAGTTCGTAATTGGTATTCAAGAATACAATTCCAGAATAACCGAATTCTGATTTCAATCAGTTGGCAAATGTGTGAATTCACCACTTCTATCCTTGCTTTGGGTTAATTAGTATGACTAAACAATATATGTAAATTACTATCTGCAAACAATTTTTAAAGTATAAAAATATTTTCTGGCTTTAAATAACCTGCAAATAGTTGATAAGCCTTAAAAAATAATCAATTGTTCTTGCAAAAAAACAGGTCTGATCTCTTCTTTTTTTTTAAGGAAATAAAGTATTATATAAAAAGATGCTTAAATGATCGGCATAAAAAAAAACAATTTAATCCATTTATTTATTTACGGGATAATTTATATCATTTGCCTTTTATTAGCAAAATATTTTCCGAACCTTGTTAGTAAAAATCAGTTGAAAAACCTGCCTAAGGGTCTGCATAACAATTGCCAGTTCCTACAAAGTGTAAACAAATCAATTGAATGAAGGAGAAATTTAATAACGCGTCTCTAAGAAACAGGTGGAATCACATGACTAACAGATCTTGTTTTCTAGCTCGAAGAAGAAAATCCAATCAAAACTAGAACGGCACCAGGAAGTCTACATCTTTTCCGGTAAGCCTGGCAGTTCCTCCATTAATTTGGCTTCAAATTGGTAGTCTCAGGTTCGAGTTAAGGAGTGGCCAGGAAAATTTGATATGGACAATTTTGGGGAGTTTATTTGTCCTAATCATTTATGTTAAAATTCCATTATTTTCTTGTCATTACCAGTGACATTTTACCCCATATATATATATATATATATATATATATATATATATATATATATATATATATATATATGACAGATTTTAATAAAATATGAATGCAAAGTATCGTCCTAAAATACCTTTTCTGTATAGAAGAAATATAGCAATTAAAATTTTACGTTCAGCGAAAGAGTTTCCCACAGTTTTCTCAGAGCAATTGTTAAAACCGTATTTAAATTTAACGACTCCAAAAATCACGAATCAAAATGACTATTCTTCATCAAAAAATGAACTTCTTAGACTGGCAAAAGGGGTTTTGTTAAATAAGAAAAACAATATCAATTCAAGACTTTCAATAAAAAGGACAGACTAAAAATAAATATGCACCATAAGAGGATGGGAAAATAATGACAAAATAAAAAACACTAACATTAAACAAAAGGTTCGAAGGAAATATCAATAACATGAAATATAGTCTTTTTTCAAAAATTGTTTCAAGTTCGAAAGAGTTTATAAAGGTCAACCGACAGTATCAGTAACAAACGAAATGAATTCGAATTGTTTTGTTATAAAGGAAATAGCTAATTTCACAGTTTCCAAATGGAGACTGACAGATGTAGCACAGGCAGGACAAAAGCTGACCTTTGGTAAAAATTAAATCTGATCAAAATTAAATTTAAAGTTTAATGGAAAAAACATGCATATTACCATTTTCACACACATTCTTCCATAGAATTTATGCAATTACCTTTTTTATCAGAGTTTTTAATCTAAGAAGTTTGCTGGGTTTTTGGCGTCTTGTTAACATGCTGTATCTTTTAAGAAAAATAACTATTTACATACCCTGGTATGTAACAAGGGCGTATAACAAAAGAAAACTGTTTTAAATTCTCGTCAATCTCGTATACTTGAAAGGTAGGAATCACAATATTTGCACTCAGAAATCAATTGAATCATATGCAGTGGGCTGATTGAACGAATGCTATTAAAATCTAACGATAATTAAAACATGAAAAAGATACAAATGTTCACAATATCCTCATCTCCCAAGGGACGTGATATAAGGATAATGTCAAAAAAGTGATGAAAAGTCAAATCGGTAAGACGGAAAAAAAGAAGGTATGTATGTTAAAAAGAATCAGTTATCAATGGCCATCGCTGGTAAATAAACGAAAATCTTGCTATCAGGCTATGAATTAAATGGCAAAAGGGACAGATGTCAAACATCCAAATAACCTTCGATGGCAGCCAGTCTGGAGAAGGAAGCAAATTGAATACAAACAAGGATGACAAAAATTCTTTTTATTATTTTTTTTTTGAAAAATAATCATCAAAAGGGGTTAAGGGTTCAAATTGATTAAATGAAGGATGGACAAAAGAAGAACAGAATGTCAAACGACCAAAGCGATATTTATGGACAAAGAATCAAATACAGAAAATGACAGAAGGACAAAATGGGGAATGGAAAAATTAAACGACCAAATAAAGAATCACAAACACCGACCCAGACATATTAATGGAATGTTCAAAAAGAAACTAAACAGTCAAACGACCAAATAAAGTATCGAATGGACAAAGAATCAAATTGATTAAAGTTCTAACAAAAGAAGAACAGAATGTCAAACAAATATTGTCAAATAAAAGGGGGGGAAATTGAATAAAAACAACAAAAAAAAAACAGAATGTCAAATGACCAAAAAAGAAGAGCACATCCGACAAATTACCCAAATAAAAGTTCGAAAAAAGTGATTTATAGAAAATGCACAAAGAGAAGAACAAATAAAGAAAAATGTCAAACGACCAAATAAAGACTCGAATGGACAAAGAATCAAATTGATTAAATGAAAATTCACAAAAAGAAATAATGTCAGAATTTCAAACGACCAAATATTATTATCGAATGGACATATTAATCAAATTTGATTAAAAAGGGGATGGACAAAAGAAGAACAGAAAGTCAAACGGCCAAATATTAAAGTATCGAATGGACAAAGAATCAAATTATTAAATGAAGGATGGACAAAAAGAAGAACAGAAAGTCAAACGACCAAATAAAGTATCGAATGGACAAAGAATCAAATTGATTAAAATCCTGGATGGAAAAAGAAGAACAGAATGTCAAAAAATTAAATTAAATATCGAATGGACAAAGAATCAAAGCTTTAAATGAAGTTCGACTAAAGAAGAACAAATCGAATCAAACGACCAAATAAAATAATAATGGACAAAGAATCTAATTGATCAAAAAGAAGGATGGCCAAAAAGAAAAAGAATCTCAAAAGTTTAAATAGGATTAATAAATGAGGGTGTTGTATGGATTAAGAATGGACAAAAGAATCAGGACATGTGGATTAAATTTGAATCTATTCTTGAAAAGGACAAAAATGTTCAAATTGATTATCTCGGGGTCAGTTCCAAAAGTAGCGCAGAATCGGGAAGAAGAAGGATGGATCAAAAAGAATGAAACACGGCAAACAGGGTTCTACCAAATATCCAAATATGGAACAAGGAAATGGTGAATCAAATTGATTAAATGAAGGATGGAATAAAAAGAAGAACAGAATGTCAAACGACCAAATAAAGAACATCGAATGGACAAAGAATCAAATTGATTAAAATGAAGGATGGACAAAAAGAAGAACAAAATGTCAAACGACCAAATAAAAATATCGAATGGACAAAGAATCAAATTGATTAAATGAAGGATGGACAAAAAGAACAATAAATGTCAAACGACCAAATAAAGGTATCGAATGGACAAAGAATCAACAGCCTTGATTAAATGAAGGATGGACAAAAGAAGAACAGAATGTCAAACGACCAAATAAAGTATCGAATGGACAAAGAATCAAATTGATTAAATGAAGGATGGACAAAAGAAGAACAGAATGTCAAACGACCAAATAATAGTATCGAATGGACAAAGAATCAAATTTCATTAAATGAAGGATGGACAAAAGAAGAACAGAATGTCAAACGACCAAATATAGTATCGAATGGACAAAAAATGGATCAGATTGATTAAATGAAGGATGGAAGTAAAAAAATGAAATTGATGAAAACGACCAATAGTGAAAGAAAGGAATGTCAAACGGTTAATAAATTAATTTGCGCAATGGACAAGATGTTCAAATTTTTTAAATGAAGGATGGACAAAAGAAATGAACAGAATGTCAAACGACCAAATAAAGTATCGAATGGACAAAGAATTAAATTGACAGGAGAATTTTGAATTGATTAAATGAAATAGGATGGACAAAAGAAGAACAGAAATGTGAAGACAAACGACCAAATAAAGTATCAGAATGGACAAAGAATCAAATTGATTAAATGAAGGATGGACAAAAAGAAGAACAGAATGTCAAACGACCAAATAATCGAATATCGAATGGACAAAGAATCAAATTGATTAAATGAAGGATGGACAAAAGAAGAAGAACAGAATGTCAAACGACCAAATAAAGTATCGAATGGACAAAGAATCAAATTGATTAAATGAAGGATGGACAAAAAGAAGAACAGAATGTCAAACGACCAAATAAAGTATCGAATGGACAAAGAATCAAATTGATTAAATGAAGGATGGACAAAAGAAGAACAGAAATGTCAAACGACCAAATAAAGTATCGAATGGACAAAGAATCAAATTGATTAAATGAAGGATGGACAAAAGAAGAACAGAATGTCAAACGACCAAATAAAGTATCGAAATGGACAAAGAATCAAATTGATTAAATGAAGGATGGACAAAAAGAAGAACAGAATGTCAAACGACCAAATAAAGTATTAAATGGACAAAACGAAAATAAATTGAATGGACAAAGAATTTAAATGAAGGATGGACAAAAAGAAGAACAGAATGTCAAACGAAAATAAAGTCAAACAAAGAATCAAATTTATTAAATAAAAACGACCAAATATATCGAATGGACAAAGTATCGAATGGACAAAGAATCAAATTGATTAAATGAAGGATGGACAAAAGAAGAACAGAATGAATAGTATCTCAAACGACCAAATATAGTATCGAATGGACAAATCGATTAAAATGAAGGAAAGAAAAGAAAAATGTCAAACGAAAATTGATTAAATTGATTAAATGAAGGATGGACAAAAGAAGAACAGAATGTCAAACGACCAAATAAAGTATCGAATGGACAAAAGAATCAAATTGATTAAATGAAGGATGGACAAAAAGAAGAACAGAATGTCAAACGACCAAATATAGTATCGAATGGACAAAGAATCAAATTGATTAAATGAAACGATGGAAAAAGAAGAACAGAATGTCAAACGACCAAATATAGTATCGAATGGACAAAGAATCAAATTGATTAAATGAAGGATGGACAAAAAGAAGAACAGAATGTCAAACGACCAAATATAGTATCGAATGGACAAAGAATCAAATTGATTAAATGAAGGATGGACAAAAAAGAAGAACAGAATGTCAAACGACCAAATAAAGTATCGAATGGACAAAGAATCAAATTGATTAAATGAAGGATGGACAAAAAAGAAGAACAGAATGTCAAACGACCAAATAAAATATCGAATGGACAAAGAATCAAATTGATTAAATGAAGGATGGACAAAAAAGAGAACAGAATGTCAAACGACCAAATATAAGTATCGAATGGACAAAGAATCAAATTGATTAAATGAAGGATGGACAAAAGAAGAACAGAAGACCAAATGGACAAAAGAAAGAATCAGAATGTCAAACGACCAAAAATAAAATGGAGAAATCAAATTGTTAAATGATCAAAAGAATGACAAAGAATCAAATTGATTAAATGAAGGATGGACAAAAGAAGAACAGAATGCCATCAAACGACCAAATATAGTATCGAATGGACAAAATCAAATTGATTAAATGAAGGATGGACAAAAGAAGAACAGAATGTCAAACGACCAAATAAAGTATCGAATGGACAAAGAATCAAATTGATTAAATGAAGGATGGACAAAAAGAACAGAATGTCAAACGACCAAATAAAGTATCGAATGGACAAAGAATCAAATTGATTAAATGAAGGATGGACAAAAATCAAAAGAACAACAGAATGTCAAACGACCAAATAAAGTATCGAATGGACAAAGAATCAAATTGATTAAATGAAGGATGGACAAAAAGAAGAACAGAATGTCAAACGACCAAATAAAGTATCGAATGGACAAAGAATCAAATTGATTAAATGAAGGATGGACAAAAGAAGAACAGAATGTCAAACGACCAAATAAAGTATCGAATGGACAAAGAATCAAATTGATTAAATGAAGGATGGACAAAAGAAGAACAGAATGTCAAACGACCAAATAAAGTATCGAATGGACAAAGAATCAAATTGATTAAATGAAGGATGGACAAAAAGAAAAATTGAACAGAATGTCAAACGACCAAATAAAGTATCGAATGGACAAAGAATCAAATTGATTAAATGAAGGATGGACAAAAGAAGAACAGAATGTCAAACGACCAAATAAAGTATCGAATGGACAAAGAATCAAATTGATTAAATGAAGGATGGACAAAAAGAAGAACAGAATGTCAAACGACCAAATAAAGTATCGAATGGACAAAAGAATCAAATTGATTAAATGAAGGATGGACAAAAGAAGAACAGAATGTCAAACGACCAAATAAAGTATCGAATGGACAAAGAATCAAATTGATTAAATGAAGGATGGACAAAAAGAAGAACAGAATGTCAAACGACCAAATAAAGTATCGAATGGACAAAGAATCAAATTGATTAAATGAAGGATGGACAAAAGAAGAACAGAATGTCAAACGACCAAATAAAGTATCGAATGGACAAAGAATCAAATTGATTAAATGAAGGATGGACAAAAGAAGAACAGAATGTCAAACGACCAAATAAAGTATCGAATGGACAAAGAATCAAATTGATTAAATGAAGGATGGACAAAAGAAGAACAGAATGTCAAACGACCAAATAAAGTATCGAATGGACAAAGAATCAAATTGATTAAATGAAGGATGGACAAAAGAAGAACAGAATGTCAAACGACCAAATATAGTATCGAATGGACAAAGAATCAAATTGATTAAATGAAGGATGGACAAAAGAAGAACAGAATGTCAAACGACCAAATAAAGTATCGAATGGACAAAGAATCAAATTGATTAAATGAAGGATGGACAAAAGAAGAACAGAATGTCAAACGACCAAATAAAGTATCGAATGGACAAAGAATCAAATTGATTAAATGAAGGATGGACAAAAGAAGAACAGAATGTCAAACGACCAAATAAAGTATCGAATGGACAAAGAATCAAATTGATTAAATGAAGGATGGACAAAAAGAAGAACAGAATGTCAAACGACCAAATAAAGTATCGAATGGACAAAGAATCAAATTGATTAAATGAAGGATGGACAAAAAGAAGAACAGAATGTCAAACGACCAAATAAAGTATCGAATGGACAAAGAATCAAATTGATTAAATGAAGGATGGACAAAAAGAAGAACAGAATGTCAAACGACCAAATAAAGTATCGAATGGACAAAGAATCAAATTGATTAAATGAAGGATGGACAAAAAGAAGAACAGAATGTCAAACGACCAAATAAAGTATCGAATGGACAAAGAATCAAATTGATTAAATGAAGGATGGACAAAAGAAGAACAGAATGTCAAACGACCAAATAAAGTATCGAATGGACAAAGAATCAAATTGATTAAATGAAGGATGGACAAAAAGAAGAACAGAATGTCAAACGACCAAATAAAGTATCGAATGGACAAAGAATCAAATTGATTAAATGAAGGATGGACAAAAAGAAGAACAGAATGTCAAACGACCAAATAAAGTATCGAATGGACAAAGAATCAAATTGATTAAATGAAGGATGGACAAAAAGAAGAACAGAATGTCAAACGACCAAATAAAAAAGTATCGAATGGACAAAGAATCAAATTGATTAAATGAAGGATGGACAAAAAGAAGAACAGAATGTCAAACGACCAAATAAAGTATCGAATGGACAAAGAATCAAATTGATTAAATGAAGGATGGACAAAAGAAGAACAGAATGTCAAACGACCAAATATAGTATCGAATGGACAAAGAATCAAATTGATTAAATGAAGGATGGACAAAAAGAAGAACAGAATGTCAAACGACCAAATAAAGTATCGAATGGACAAAGAATCAAATTGATTAAATGAAGGATGGACAAAAAGAAGAACAGAATGTCAAACGACCAAATAAAGTATCGAATGGACAAAGAATCAAATTGATTAAATGAAGGATGGACAAAAGAAGAACAGAATGTCAAACGACCAAATATAAAGTATCGAATGGACAAAAGAATCAAATTGATTAAATGAAGGATGGACAAAAAGAAGAACAGAATGTCAAACGACCAAATAAAGTATCGAATGGACAAAGAATCAAATTGATTAAATGAAGGATGGACAAAAAGAAGAACAGAATGTCAAACGACCAAATAAAGTATCGAATGGACAAAGAATCAAATTGATTAAATGAAGGATGGACAAAAGAAGAACAGAATGTCAAACGACCAAATAAAGTATCGAATGGACAAAGAATCAAATTGATTAAATGAAGGATGGACAAAAGAAGAACAGAATGTCAAACGACCAAATAAAGTATCGAATGGACAAAGAATCAAATTGAAAAATGAAGGATGGACAAAAAAGAAGAACAGAATGTCAAACGACCAAATATAGTATCGAATGGACAAAGAATCAAATTGATTAAATGAAGGATGGACAAAAGAAGAACAGAATGTCAAACGACCAAATAAAGTATCGAATGGACAAAGAATCAAATTGATTAAATGAAGGATGGACAAAAGAAGAACAGAATGTCAAACGACCAAATAAAGTATCGAATGGACAAAGAATCAAATTGATTAAATGAAGGATGACAAAAAGAAGAACAGAATGTCAAACGACCAAATAAAGTATCGAATGGACAAAGAATCAAATTGATTAAATGAAGGATGGACAAAAGAAGAACAGAATGTCAAACGACCAAATAAAGTATCGAATGGACAAAGAATCAAATTGATTAAATGAAGGATGGACAAAAAGAAGAACAGAATGTCAAACGACCAAATAAAGTATCGAATGGACAAAGAATCAAATTGATTAAATGAAGGATGACAAAAAGAAGAACAGAATGTCAAACGACCAAATATAGTATCGAATGGACAAAGAATCAAATTGATTAAATGAAGGATGGACAAAAAGAAGAACAGAATGTCAAACGACCAAATAAAGTATCGAATGGACAAAGAATCAAATTGATTAAATGAAGGATGGACAAAAAGAAGAACAGAATGTCAAACGACCAAATATAGTATCGAATTGACAAAGAATCAAATTGATTAAATGAAGGATGGACAAAAAGAAGAACAGAATGTCAAACGACCAAATAAAGTATCGAATGGACAAAGAATCAAATTGATTAAATGAAGGATGGACAAAAAGAAGAACAGAATGTCAAAACGACCAAATAAAGTATCGAATGGAAAAAGAATCAAATTGATTAAATGAAGGATGGACAAAAGAAGAACAGAAATGTCAAACGACCAAATAAAGTATCGAATGGACAAAGAATCAAATTGATTAAATGAAGGATGGACAAAAAGAAGAACAGAATGTAAACCAAATGAAGTATCGAATGGACAAAAGAATCCAAATTGAAAATGAAGGATGGACAAAAGATCAAAAATGTCAACGACCAAATAAAGTATCAGATGGACAAAGAATCAAATTGATTAAATGAAGAATGGACAAAAAGAAGAACAGAATGTCAAACGACCAAATATAGTATCGAATGGACAAAGAATCAACAAAATGAAGGATGGACAAAAGAAGAACAGAATGTCAAACGACCAAATAAAGTATCAGAATGGACAAAGAATCAAATTGATTAAATGAAGACGGGACAAAAGAAGAACAGAATGTCAAACGACCAAATAAAGTATCGAATGGACAAAGAAACAAATTGATTAAATGAAGGATGGACAAAAAGAAGAACAGAATGTCAAACGACCAAATCAAGTATCGAATTGACAAAGAATCAAATTGATTAAATGAAGGATGGACAAAAGAAGAACAGAATCAGAATAAAGTATCGAATGGACAAAGAATCAAATTGATTAAATGAAGGATGGACAAAAGAAGAACAGAATGTCGAAATGTATCGAAAAGAATCAAATTGATTAAATGAAGGATGGACAAAAGAAGAACAGAATGTCAAACGACCAAATATAGTAGTATCGAATGAAGGACAAAGAATGTCAAACGATCAAATATAGTATTAAAAGAATCAAATTTAGAAATGAAGGATGGACAAAAAGAAGAACAGAATGTCAAACGACCAAATAAAGGACAAAGAATAAATTGATTAAATGAAGGAGGACAAAAGAATGGACAAAATATAATTAAATTGATTAAATGAAGGATGGACAAAAGAAAAACAGAATGTCAAACGACCAAATAAAAGTATCGAATGGACAAAAGAATCAAATTGATTAAATGAAGGATGGACAAAAAAGAACAGAATAAAAAATAAAGCAAACGACCAAGAATCAAAGTATTAAATGAAGGATGGACAAAAGAAGAACAATTTGACCAAATAAACTATCGAATGGACAAAGAATCAAATTGATTAAATGAAGATGCAAAAAGAAGAACAGAATGTCAAACGACCAAATAAAATCGAATGACAAAGAATCAAATTGATTAAATGAAGGATGGACAAAAGAAGAACAGAATGTCAAACGACCAAATATAGTATCAGAATGGACAAAGAATCAATCAAAATTTATTAAATGAAACAAAGGATGGACAAAAACAAATTCATTAAATGAAGAACAGATGAACAGAATGTCAAACGACCTCAAATATAGTATCGAAATGGACAAAGAATCAATTTGATTCGTGAAGGATGGACAAAAGAAGAACAGAATGTCAAACGACCAAATAAAATATCGAATGGACAAAGAATCAAATTGATTAAATGAAGGATGGACAAAAGAAGAACAGAATGTCAAAACGACCAAATATATATCGAATGGACAAAAGAAACAAAATTGATTAAATGAAGGATGGACAAAAGAAGAACAGAATGTCAAACGACCAAATATAGTATCCAATGGACAAAAGAATCAAATTGATTAAATGAAGGATGGACAAAAAGAAGAACAGAATGTCAAACGACCAAATATAGTATCAGATTGACAAAGAATCAAATTGATTAAATGAAGGATGGACAAAAAGAAGAACAGAATGTCAAACGACCAAATAAAGTATCGAATGGACAAAGAAACAAATTGATTAAATGAAGGATAGACAAAAAGAAGAACAGAATGTCAAACGACCAAATAAAGTATCGAATGGAAAAGAATCAAATTGATTAAATGAAGGATGGACAAAGAAGAACAGAATGTCAAACGACCAAATATAGTATCGAATTGACAAAGAATCAAATTGATTAAATGAAGGATGGACAAAAGAAGAACAGAATGTCAAACGACCAAATAAAGTATCGAATGGACAAAGAATAATTGATTAAAATGAAAAAAGGATGGACAAAAGAATAAACAGAAATGGACAAAAGACCAAATTGATTAAGTATGGACAAAAAAGAATGTCAAAGGAAAAGAATCAAATTGATTAAATGAAGGATGGACAAAAAAAAGAACGGAATGGCAAACGACCAAATAAAAGTATCGAATGGACAAAAGAATCAAATTGATTAAAATGAAGGATGGACAAAAGAACAAGAATGTCAAACGACCAAATAAAGTATCGAATGGACAAAGAATTAAATTGATTAAATGAAGGATGGACAAAAAGAAGAACAGAATGTCAAACGACCAAATATAGTATCGAATTGACAAAGAATCAAATTGATTAAATGAAGGATGGACAAAAAAGAAGAACAGAATATCAAACGACCAAAATAAAAGTATCGAATGGACAAAGAATCAAATTGATTAAATGAAAATGGACGAGAAGAACCAAACGACCAAATATAGTATCGAATGGACAAAGAATCAAAAGAAGAACAGAATTGATTAAATGAAGTATCGAATGGACAAAATTAAATGAAGGATGGACAAAGAATGAATGTCAAACGACCAAATATAGTATCGAATGGACAAAGAATCAAATTGATTAAATGAAGGATGGACAAAAAGAAGAACAGAATGTCAAACGACCAAATAAAGTATCGAATGGACAAAGAATCAAATTGATTAAATGAAGGATGGACAAAAGAAGAACAGAATGTCAGAAAATATAGTATCGAATGGACAAAGAATCAAATTGATTAAATGAAGGATGGACAAAAAGAAGAACATCAAACGACCAAATATAGTATCAATGGACAAAGAATCAAATTGATTAAATGAAGGATGGACAAAGAAGAACAGAATGTCAAACGACCAAATAAAGTATCGAATGGACAAAGAATCAAATTGATTAAATGAAGGATGGACAAAAAGAAGAACAGAATGTCAAACGACCAAATATAGTATCGAATGGACAAAGAATCAAATTGATTAAATGAAGGATGGACAAAAAAGAAGAACAGAATGTCAAACGACCAAATATAGTATCAAACAAAGAATCAAATTGATTAAATGAAGGATGGACAAAAGAAGAACAGAATGTCAAACGACCAAATATAGTATCGAATGGACAAAGAATCAAATTGATTAAATGAAGGATGGACAAAAGAAGAACAGAAATGTCAAACGACCAAATAAAGTATCAAATGGACAAAGAATCAAATTGATTAAATGAAGGATGGACAAAAGAAGAACAGAATGTCAAACGACCAAATAAAGTATCGAATGGACAAAGAATCAAAATTAAATGAAGGATGGACAAAAAAGAACAGAATGTCAAACGACCAAATAAAGTATCGAATGGACAAAGAATCAAATTGATTAAATGAAGGATGGACAAAAGAAGAACAGAATGTCAAACGACCAAATAAAGTATCGAATGGACAAAGAATCAAATTGATTAAATGAAGGATGGACAAAAGAAGAACAGAATGTCAAACGACCAAATATAGTATCGAATGGACAAAGAATCAAATTGATTAAATGAAGGATGACAAAAGAAGAACAAATGTCAAACGACCAAATAAAGTATCGAATGGACAAAAGAATCAAATTGATTAAAATGAAGGATGGACAAAAAGAAGAACAGAATGTCAAACGACCAAATAAAAGTATCGAATGGACAAAGAATCAAATTGATTAAATGAAGGATGGACAAAAGAAGAACAGAATGTCAAACGACCAAATATAGTATCGAATGGAAAAGAATAAATTATTAAATGAATGGACAAAAAAAGAACAAAATGTGAAATATAAATGAAGATGGACAAAGAATCAATTGATTAAAATGGACAAAAGAAGATCAGAATGTCAAACGACCAAAAAAACCATGAATGGACAAAGAATCAAATGAAATGAAGGATGGACAAAAAGAAGAACAGAACAGAATCAAATTGATTAAATGAAGGATGGACAAAAGAAGAACAGAATGTCAAACGACCAAATATAGTATCGAATGGACAAAGAATCAAATTGATTAAATGAAGGATGGACAAAAAGAAGAACAGAATGTCAAACGACCAAATAAAGTATCGAATGGACAAAGAATCAAATTGATTAAATGAAGGATGGACAAAAAAGAACAGAATGTCAAAACGACCAAATATAGTATCGAATGGACAAAGAATCAAATTGATTAAATGAAGGATGGAAAAAAGATGAACAGACAAACGACCAAATAAAGAATCGAATGACAAAGAATCAAATTGATTAAATGAAGGATGGACAAAAGAAGAACAGAATGTCAAACGACCAAATAAAATATCGAATGGACAAAGAATCAAATTTATTAAATGAAGGAACAAAAAGAAGAAATGTCAAACGACCAAATAAAGTATCGAATGGACAAAGAATCAAATTGATTAAATGAAGGATGGACAAAAAAGAACAGAATGTCAAACGACCAAATATGTCAATGGACAAAGAATCAAATATTAAATAAGGATGGACAAATCAAACAAATATAGTATCGAATGACAAAAACAAATTGAAAATGAAGGATGACAAAAGAGAAGAATCAAATAAAGTATCGATTAAATTGAAATGGATGGACAAAAGAAGAACAGAATGTCAAACGACCAAAATATAGTATCGAATGGACAAAAGAATCAAATTGATTAAATGAAGGATGGACAAAAAGAAGAACAGAAATGTCAAACACCATTAAAGTATCGAATGGACAAAGAATCAAAAAAATGAAGGATGGACAAAAGAATGAAATGTCAAACGACCAAATAAAGTATCGAATGGACAAAGAATCAAATTGATTAAATGAAGGATGGACAAAAAGAAGAACAGAATGTCAAAGGACCAAATATAGTATCGAATGGACAAAAGAATCAAATTGATTAAATGAAGGATGGACAAAAAGAAGAAACAGAATGTCAAACGACCAAATATAGTATCGAATGGACAAAGAATCAAATTGATTAAATGAAGGATGGACAAAAAGAAGAACAGAATGTCAAACGACCAAATAAAGTATCGAATGGACAAAGAATCAAATTGATTAAATGAAGGATGGACAAAAGAAGAACAGAATGTCAAACGACCAAATAAAGTATCGAATGGACAAAAGAATCAAATTGATTAAATGAAGGATGGACAAAAAAAGAACAGAAATGTCAAACGACCAAATATAGTATCGAATGGACAAAGAATCAAATTGATTAAATGAAGGATGGACAAAAGAAGAACAGAATGTCAAACGACCAAATAAAGTATCGAATGGACAAAGAATCAAATTGATTAAATGAAGGATGGACAAAAAACAGAATGAACAGAAATGTCAAACGACCAAATTGATTAAATGAAGGATGGACGAATGGACCAAAGAATTAAATTAAATGAAGGATGGACAAAAGAAGAACAGAATGTCAAACGACCAAATATAGTATCGAATGGACAAAGAATCAAATTGATTAAATGAAGGATGGACAAAAAGAAGAACAGAATGTCAACGACCAAACAAAAGTAGAATGGACAAAGAACCAAATTGATTAAATGAAGGATGGACAAAAGAAGAACAGATATGTCAAACGAAACAAATATAGTATCGAATGGACAACGAATCAAATTGATTAAATGAAGGATGGACAAAAAAGAACAGAATGTCAAACGACCAAATAAACTATCGAATGGACAAAGAATCAAATTGATTAAAATGAAAAAAGGAACAGAATGGCAAACGACCAAAAAAGTATCGAATGGACAAAGAATCAAATTCATTAAATGAAGGATGGACGAAGAACCAAATAAAAATATAGTATCGAATGGACAAAGAATCAAATTGATTAAATGAAGGATGGACAAAAAGAAAACAGAATGTCAAACGACCAAATAAAAGTATCGAATTGACAAAGAATCAAATTGATTAAATGAAGGATGGACAAAAGAAGAACTAAAGTATCGAATGGACAAAGAATCAAATTGATTAAATGAAGGATGGACAAAAGAAGAACAGAATGTCAAACGACCAAATAAAGTATCGAATGGACAAAGAATCAAATTCATTAAATGAAAGGATGTCAAACGACAAAAATCGAATGGAAGAACAAATTGAAAATGTCAAAAGAAGAACGACCAAATATAGTATCGAATGGACAAAGAATCAAATTGATTAAATGAAGGATGGACAAAAAGAAGAACAGAATGTCAAACGACCAAATTCATTAAATGAGATGGATGTCAAACATTAAATATAGTATCGAATGGACAAAGAATCAAATTTGATTAAATGAAGGATGGACAAAAGAAGAACAGAATGTCAAAACGACCAAATAAAAAGTATCGAATGGACAAAGAATCAAATTGATTAAATGAAGGATGGACAAAAAAAGAAGAATGGACAGAATGAAGGATGGACAAAAAAAGAAGAACAGAATGTCAAACGACCAAATAAAGTATCAATGGACAAAGAATCAAATTGATTAAATGAAGGATGGAAAAAGAAAGAACAGAATGTCAAACGAAAATAAAGTATCAGATGAAATTTAAATGAAGGATGACAAAAAAAGAACAGAAGAAAAATATAGTATCGAATGGACAAAGAATCAAATTGATTAAATGAAGGATGGAAAAAGAAGAACAGAATGTCAAACGACCAAATATCGAAAATGGACAAAGAATCAAATTGATTAAATGGACAAAAAGAAAACAAATTGATTAAATGAAGGATGGACAAAAGAAGAACAGAATGTCAAACGACCAAATAAAAATATCAGATGGACAAAGAATCAAATTGATTAAATGAAGGGATGGACAAAAAAGAAGAACAGAATGTCAAACGACCAAATAAAGTAAAAAAATCAAATTGAAGGATGGACAAAAAGAAGAACAGAATGTCAAACGACCAAATATAGTATCAATTGACAAAGAATCAAATTGATTAAATGAAGGATGGACAAAAAGAAAGAACAGAATGTCAAACGACCAAATAAAGTATCGAATGGACAAAGAATCAAATTGATTAAATGAAGGATGAAAAAAGAAGAACAGAATGTCAAACGACCAAATAAAGTATCGAAATGGACAAAAAGATTAAATGAAGGATGGACAAAAAGAAGAACAGAAATGTCAAACGACCAAATAAAGTATCGAATGACAAGAATCAAATTGATTAAATGGACAAAAAAAGAAGAACAGAAATGTCAAAACGACCAAATGGTATCAATTGGACAAAGAATCAAAATTGATTAAATGAAGGATGGACAAAAGAATTGACCAAATAAGAATCAATGGACAAAAGAATAAATTGATTAAATGAAGGATGGACAAAAAGAAGAACAGAATGTCAAACGACCAAATAAAGTATCGAATGGACAAAGAATCAAATTGATTAAATGAAGGATGGACAAAAAAGAAGAACAAACATGAAAATGTCAAATGGACAAAGAATCAAATATAAATAGTACAAAAAGAACAAGAGATCGAATGTATCGAATGGACAAAAGAATCAAAATTGATTAAATGAAGGATGGACAAAAAGAAGAACAGAATGTCAAACGACCAAATATAGTATCGAATGGACAAAGAATCAAATTGATTAAAATGAAGGATGGACAAAAAAGTCAAACGAAAATAGTATCGAATGGACAAAAGAATAAAATTGATTAAATGAAGGATGGACAAAAGAAGAACAGAATGTCAAACGACCAAATAAAGAATCGAATGGACAAGAATCAAATTGATTAAATGAAGGATGGACAAAAAGAAGAACAGAATGGCAAACGACCAAATATAGTATCGAATGGACAAAAGAATTAAATTGATTAAATGAAGGATGGACAAAAAGAAGAACAGAAAACAAACGACCAAATAAAGTATCGAATGGACAAAGAATCAAATTGATTAAATGAAGGATGGACAAAAGAAGAATGTCAGAAATGTCAAAACGACAAAAATCAAATTTATTAAATCAAAAAGAATGACCAAATATAGATCAATGAAAAGAATCAAATTGATTAAATGAAGGATGGACAAAAGAAGAACAGAATGTCAAACGACCAAATAAAGTATCGAATGGACAAAGAATCAAATTGATTAAATGAAGGATGGACAAAAAAGAAGAACAGAATGTCAAACGACCAAATATAGTATCGAATGGACAAAGAATCAAATTGATTAAATGAAGGATGGACAAAAAGAAGAACAGAATGTCAAACGACCAAATAAAGTATCGAATGGACAAAAGAATCAAATTGATTAAATGAAGGATGGACAAAAGAAGAACCGTCAAACGACCAAATATAGTATCAATGGACAAAGAATCAAATTGATTAAATGAAGGATGGACAAAAAGAAGAACAGAAATAAACGACCAAATAAAGTATCGAATGGACAAAGAATCAAATTGATTAAATGAAGGATGGACAAAAAAGAAGAACAGAATGTCAAACGACCAAATAAAGTATCAATGGACAAAGAATCAAATTGATTAAATGAAGGATGGACAAAAGAAGAACAGAATGTCAAACGACCAAATATAGTATCAATTGGACAAAGAATCAAATTGATTAAATGAAGGATGGACAAAAGAAAAATGTCAAACAGAATGTCAAACGACCAAATATTAAATGAAGGATGGACGAATGGACAAAGAAAATCAAATTGATTAAATGAAGGATGGACAAAAAGAAGAACAGAATGTCAAATGGACAAAGAATCAAATATTAAATGGACCAAAAGAAGAACGGAAAATGGCAAACGACCAAATATAGATCAAAGAATCAAATTGATTAAATGAAGGATGGACAAAAAAGAAGAACAGAATGTCAAACGACCAAATAAAGTAACAAAGAATCAAATTGAAAATGAAGGATGGACAAAGAATCAAATTGATTAAATTGAAAAGAATCAAATTGACAAATGAGATGGAAGAAGAACAACAGAATGTCAAACGACCAAATAAAGTATCGAATGGACAAAAAATCAAATTGATTAAATGAAGGATGGACAAAAGAAGAACAGAATGTCAAACGACCAAATAAACTATCGAATGGACAAAGAATCAAATTGATTAAATGAAGGATGGACAAAAAGAAAGAACTGAATGTCAAACGACCAAATAAAGTATCGAATGGACAAAAGAATCAAATTGATTAAAATGAAGGATGGACAAAAGAAGAACAGAATGTCAAACGACCAAATAAAAGTATCGAATGGACAAAGAATCAAATTGATTAAATGAAGGATGGACAAAAGAAGAACCAGAATGTCAAACGACCAAATAAAGCATCGAATGGACAAAGAATCAAATTGATTAAATGAAGGATGGACAAAAGAAGAACAGAATGTCAAACGACCAAATAAAGTATCGAATGGACAAAGAATCAAATTGATTAAAAATGAAGGATGGACAAAAAAGAAGAACAGAAATGTCAAAGGACCAAATATAGTATCGAATGGACAAAGAATCAAATTGATTAAAAAAGGATGATGGACAAAAGAAGAACAGAATGTCAAACGACCAAAATAAAAGAGTATCGAATGGACAAAGAATCAAATTCATTAAATGAAGGATGGACAAAAAGAAGAACAGAATGTCAAACGACCAAATAAAGTATCGAATGGACAAAGAATCAAATTGATTAAATGAAGGATGGACAAAAGAAGAACAGAATGTCAAACGACCAAATAAAGTATCGAATGGACAAAGAATCAAATTGATTAAATGAAGGATGGACAAAAAGAAGAACAAACGACCAAATAAAAAGTCGAAACAAAGAATCAAATTGATTAAATGAAGGATGACAAAAAGAAAGAACTGAAATGTCAAACGACCAAATAAAGTATCGAATGAAATCAAATTGATTAAATGAAGGATGGACAAAAGAAGAACAGAATGTCAAAACGACAAATAAACTATCAAATGGACAAAGAATCAAATTGATTAAATGAAGGATGGACAAAAGAAGAACAGAATATCAAACGACCAAATAAAGTATCGAATGGACAAAAAAGAATCAAATTGATTAAATGAAGGATGGACAAAAAAGAAGAACAGAATGTCAAACTGCAAATATAGTATCGAATTGATTAAACAAAACAAAAGAATCAAATTAAATGGACAAAAGTATGGACAAAAGAAGAACAGAATGTCAAACGACCAAATAAAAATGATTCAAACGGCTAATGAGACCAAATTTGATTAAATGAAGGATGGACAAAAAAGAAGGAACAGAATGTCAAACGACCAAATAAAGTATCGAATGGACAAAGAATCAAATTGATTAAATGAAGGATGGACAAAAAGAAGAACAGAATGTCAAACGACCAAACAGTCAATGGACAAAGAATCAAATTAAATGAAGGATGGACAAAAGAAGAAATCAAACGACCAAATAAACTATCGAATGGACAAAGAATCAAATTGATTAAATGAAGGATGTACAAAAGAAGAACAGAATGTCAAACGACCAAATAAAGATCGAATGGACAAAGAATCAAATTGATTAAATGAAGGATGGACAAAAAGAAGAACAGAATGTCAAACGACCAAATATAATCGAATGGACAAGAATTGATTAAAAATGAAGGATGGACAAAAGAGAACAGAATGTCAAACGACCAAAAAAGTATTGAATGGACAAAGAATCCAATTGATTAAATGAAGGATGGACAAAAGAACAGAAGTGTCAAACGATCAAATATAGTATCGAATGGACAAAAGAATCAAATTGATTAAATGAAGGATGGACAAAAAGAAGAACAGAAATGTCAAACGACCAAATATAGTATCAATGGACAAAGAATCAATTTGATTAAATGGAAGGATGGACAAAAAGAAGAAACAGAAATGTCAAACGACCAAATAAAGTATCAGATGGACAAAAGAATCAAACGATTAAAATGAAGGATGTACAAAAGAAGAACAGAAGTCAAAAACGACCAAATAAAGTATCGAATGGACAAAGAAATCAAATCGATTAAATGAAGGATGAGAACAGAATGGACCAAATATAGTAAGAACAAGAATGTCAAATGAAGGATGGAAAAGAAGAAACAGAATCAAATTGAACAAAGTTAAATGGAAAACCATGGACAAAAAATACGAAAGAACGGAATGGCAAACGATCAAATAGTATCAAAATGGTTGAAGAATCAATTAAGATTAAATGAAGGATGGACAAAAGAAGAACAGATAATGATGATATCAGGGCGGGCAATTGCAGAATTGAACCAAATGAAGGATGGACAAAAAAGAAAGAACAGAATGTCGGCATTGGAAATATGTATCAGATCAATAAAGAATCAAATTGGTCGTGAAGGATGGACAAAAAGAGGCAGATACTCCAAACCAAATAAAAGTATCAGTGAAAATTGATTAAATGAGAGGATGGACAAAAAGAAGAACAGAATGTCAAACACCAAATAAAATATCGAATAGACCAAAGAATCAAATTCATTAAATGAAGGATGGACAAAAAAAGAAGAACAGAATGTCAAACGACCAAATATAGTATCAATGGACAAAATCAAATTGATTAAATGAAGGATGGACAAAAGAGAAGAACAGAATGTCAAACGACCAAATAAAGTCAATGGACAAAAGTCAAATTGATAATGACAAAAAAGAACAGATGTCAAACGACCAAAATATAGTATCGAATGGACAAAGAAAATGAAAATGAGATGGACAAAAGAAGAACAGAATGTCAAACGACCAAATAAAGTATCGAATGGACAAAATCAAATTGATTAAATGAAAAAAAGATGGACAAAAAGAAGAACAGAATGTCAAACGACCAAATATAGTATCGAATGGACAAAAATCAAATTTATTAAATGAAGGATGGAGAAAAAGAACAGAATGTCAAACGACCAAATAAAAGTATCAATGGACAAAGAATCAAATTGATTAAATGTCAAAAAGAAAGAACAGAATGTCAAACGACCAAATAACTATCGAATGGACAAAGAATCAAATTGATTAAATGAAGATGGATGAAGAACAGAATGTCAAAAATATAGTATCAGGTAAATGAAGGATGGACAAAAAGAAAGAACAGAATCAAACGACCAAATAAAGTATCGAATGGACAAAGAATCAAATTGATTAAATGAAGGATGACAAAAGAAGAACAGAATGTCAAACGACCAAATAAAGGAATGGACAAAAAATCAAATTCATTAAATGAAGGATGGACAAAAAGAAGAACAGAATGTCAAAGGAGATATCAAACGACCAAATATAGTATCGAATGGACAAAAGATCAATGGACAAATTGATTAAATGAAGGATGGACAAAAGAACAGAATGTCAAACGACCAAATAAAATATCGAATGGACAAAGAATCAAATTGATTAAATGAAGGATGGACAAAAGAAGAACAGGAATGTCAAACGACCAAATATAGTATCAAATGGAAAAGAATCAAATTGATTAAATGAAGGATGGACAAAAGAAGAACAGAATGTCAAACATGACAAATAAAGTATCGAATGGACAAAAATCAAATTGAATTAAATAGAGGATGGACAAAAAGAACAAGAAGATATCAAACGAACAAATATAGTATCGAATGGACAAAGATCAAAATTGATTAAATGAAGGATGGACAAAGAAGAACGGAATAGCAAACGACCAAATATAGTATCGAATGGACCAAAAGAAACAAAATTGATTAAATGATGGAAGGATGTCAAACGATAAAGTAAAATGGACAAAATTAAATTGAAAATGAAGGATGGACAAAAGAAGAACAGAATGTCAAACGACCAAATAAAGTATCGAATGGACAAAGAATCAAATTGATTAAATGAAGGATGGACAAAAAAGAAAGAACAGAATGTCAAACGACCAAATATAGTATCAATTGACAAAGAATCAATTTGATTAAATGAAGGATGGACAAAAAAGAAGAACAGAGATGTCAAACGACCGGAAATAAAAATATCAGATGGACAAAGAATCAAATTGATTAAATGAAGGATGGACAAAAAAGAACAGAATGTCAAACGACCAATATAAAAGATGGACAAAGATCAAATTTATTAAATAGAATGGAAAAAAAGAAGAATCAAACGACCATTAAAGAACAAAGATGGACAAATGAAGATGGACAAAAGAAGAACAGAATGTCAAACGACCAAATAAGTATCGAATGGACAAGAATCAAATTGATTAAATGAAGGATGGACAAAAGGACAGAATGTCAAACGACCAAATAAAGTATCAAATGGACCAAAAGAAACAAATTGATTAAATGAAGAATGGACAAAAAGATGTCAAACGACCAAATAAAGTATCGAATGGACAAAACAAAATTGATTAAATGAGGATGGACAAAAGGAAGAACAGAATGTCAAACGACCAAATATAGTATCAATTGACAAAAGAATCAAATTGATTAAATGAAAGGATGGACAAAAAGAAGAACGGAATGGCAAACGACCAAATATAGTATCGAATGGACAAAGAATCAAATTGATTAAATGAAGGATGGACAAAAGAAGAACAGAATGTCAAACGACCAAATAAAGTATCAATTGAAAATAAAAAATTGAAGGGATGGACAAAAAAGGAACAGAATGTCAAACGACCAAATATAATTAAAATGAAGAATCAAATTGGAAATGAAGGATGGACAAAAAGAAGAACAGAATGTCAAACGACAAATAAAATCGAATGGACAAAGAATCAAATTGATTAAATGAAGGATGGACAAAAAGAAAGAACAGAATGTCAAACGACCAAATAAAAGTATTGGACAAAATCGAATGAAAATGAGGATGGACAAAAAAAGAAAGAATGTGAAAGGAACAAATATAGTATCAAACTAAAACGAATCAAAATAAAGTAACAGAATGGAATGACAAACGACCAAATAGTATCGAATGGAAAGATTAAATTGATTAAATGAAGGATGGACAAAAGAAGAACAGAATGTCAAACGACCAAATAAAGTATCGACAAAGAATCAAATTCATTAAATGAAGGATGGACAAAAAAAGAACAGAATTCAATTAAATATCGAATTGACAAAAATCAATTTGAACGAAGGATGGACAAAAGAACAAAATGTCAAACGACCAAATAAAATATCGAATGGACAAAAGAATCAAATTGATTAAATGAAGGATGGACAAAAGAAGAACAGAATGTCAAACGACCAAATAAAGTATCGAATGGACAAAGAATCAAATTGATTAAATGAAGGATGGACAAAAAGAAAGACAACAGAATGTCAAACGACAAATATATCGAATGGACAACGAATCAAATTGATTAAAATGAAGGATGGACAAAAAAGAACAGAATGTCAAACGACCAAATAAAATCGAATGGACAAAGAATCAAATTGATTAAATGAAGGATGGACAAAAGAAGAACCAGTGAAAACGACCAAATATAGTATCGAATGGACAAAAGAATCAAATTATCAAATGAAGGATGACAAAAGAAGAACAGAAGTCAAATGACCAAATAAAGTATCGAATGGACAAAGAATCAAATTGATTAAATGAAGGATGGACAAAAAAGAAGAACACAACAAACGTGACCAAATAAAGTATCGAATGGACAAAGAATCAAATTGATTAAAATGAAGGATAGGATAAAAAGAAGAATGTACTGCCAACCTAGACCAAATAACCACGAATGGACAAAGAATCAAATTGATTAAATGTGAAGGATGGACAAAAGAAGAATAGAATGCCAAACGACCAGTCAAAGAGTATCGAATGGATGAAGAATCAAATTGATTAAATGAAGGATGGACAAAAAGAAGAACAGAACAAAAACGACCAAATATAGTATCGAATGGACAAGAATCAAATTGATTAAATGAAGAATGGACAAGAAGAACAGAAATGTCAAAACGACCAAATATAGTATCGAATGACAAAGAATCAAATTGATTAAATGAAGGATGGACAAAAAGAAGAACAGAATGTCAAACGACCAAATATAGTATCGAATGGACAAAGAATCAAAATTGATTAAAATGAAGGATGGACAAAAAGAAGAACAGAATGTCAAACGACCAAAAATATAGGTCGAATGGACAAAAGAATCAAATTGATTAAAATGAAGGATGGACAAAAAGAAATTATCAGAATGTCAAACGATCAAATATAGTATCGAATGGACAAAGAATCAAAATTTATTAAATGAAGGATGGACAAAAAGAAGAACAGAATGTCAAACGACCAAATAAAGTATCGAATGGACAAAGAATCAAATTGATTAAATGAAGAATGGACAAAAAAGAACAGAATGCTCAAAACGACCGAATGGACAAAGAATCAAAATTAAATGAACAAAAAAGAAGAACAAATGTGAAAACGACTAAATAAAGAATGGACAAAATCAAAATTAGAAGAACAGAATGTCAAACGACCAAATAAAAGTATCGAATGGACAAAGAATCAAAATTGATTAAATGAAGGATGGACAAAAAAGAAGAACAGAATGTCAAACGACCAAATAAAAGTACGAAATGGATGAAAAGAATCAAATTTAAATGATGGATGGACAAAAAAGAAGAACAGAAAGTCAAACGACCAAATAAATTGTATCGAATGGGACAAAAGAATCAAATTGATTAAATGAAGGATGGACAAAAGAAGAAACAGAATGTCAAAACGACCAAAATAAAAGCATCGAATGGACAAAGAATCGATTAAATGAAATTTACAAAAGAAGAACAGGATGACAAACGACCAAATAAAGAATCGAAACGAATCAAAATCAAATTGATTAAATGGCGATGGACAAAAAGAAATAATTGAATGTCAAACGACCAAATAAAGTATCGAATGGACAAAGAATCAAATTGATTAAACAAGGATGACAAAAAAAGAAGAACAGAAATGTCAAACGACCAAAAGAGTAGTATCGAATGGACAAAAGAATCAAAATTGATTAAAATGAAGGATAATAAAAAGAAGAACAGAATGTCAAAAACGACCAAATATATTATCGAATGGACAAAGAATCAAATTTATTAAATGAAGGATGGACAAATGAAGAACAGAAATGTCAACGACCAAATAAATAAAAATGAATGGACAAAGAATCAAATTGATTAAATGAAGAATGACAAAAAGAAGAACAGAAATGTCAAACGACCAAATATAGTATCGAATGGACAAAGAATCAAAATTGATTAAATGAAGGATGACAAAAGAAGAACAGAAATGTCAAACGACCAAAAAAAGTATCGAATGGACAAAGAATCAAAATTGATTAAATGAAGGATGGACAAAAAGAAGAACAGAATGTCAAACGACCAAATATAGTATCGAATGGACAAAGAATCAAATTGATTAAATGAAGGATGGACAAAAAGAAGAACAGAACGTCAAACGACCAAATAAAGTATCAATGACAAAGAATCAAATTGATTAAATGAAGGATGACAAAAGAAGAAATAGAATGTCAAACGACTAAATAAAGAATGAATGACAAAGAATCAAATTGATTAAATGAAGGACAAAAAAGGAAGCAACAGAATGTCAAACGACCAAATAAAGTAACGAATGGACAAAAATCAAATTGATTAAATGAAGGATGAAAAAAGAAGAACTGAAATGTCAAATGACCAAATAAAGTATCGAATGGACAGAATCAAATTGATTAAAATGAAGGATGGACAAAGAAGAACAGAATGTCAACGAAAATATAGTATCGAATGGACCAAAATAAATTGATTAATGAAATGAAGAACAAATGTCAAACGACCAACATATTATCGAAATTGATTAAATGAAGGATGGACAAAAGAAGAACAGAATGTCAAACGACCAAATATAGTATCGAATGGACAAAGAATCAAATTGATTAAATGAAGGATGACAAAAAAGAAGAACAGAAATAAAACGACCAAATATAGTATCGAATGCACAAAGAATCAAATTGATTAAATGAATGGACAAAAAGAAGAACACAAATGTCAAACGACCAAATAAAGTATTGAATGGAAAAGAATCAAATTACAAATGAAGGATGGACAAAAGAAGAACAAATGTCAAACGACCAAATATAGTATCGAATGGACAAAAGAATCAAATTGATTAAATGAAGGATGACAAAAAGAAGAACAGAATGTCAAAACGACCAAATATAAGTATCGAATGGACAAAGAATCAAATTGATTAAAATGAAGGATGGACAAAAAGAACAGAATGTCAAACGACCAAATAAAGTATTGAATGGACAAAAGAATCAAATTGACAATGAAGGATGGAAGGATGGACCAAAAAAGAAGAACAAAATGTCAAATTCGATTAAATGAAGGATGGACAAAGAAGAAACAAATGTCAAAACGACCAAATAAAGTATCGAATGGACAAAAATGAAATTGATTAAAATGAAGGATGGACAAAAAAGAAGAACAAAGTAAAACGAATCAAATAAACAAAAGAATCAAATTGATTAAATGAAGGATGGACAAAAGAAGAATAGAATGTCAAACGACCAAATAAAGTATCGAATGGGACAAAGAATCAAAATTGATTAAATGAAGGATGGACAAAAGAAGAACAGAATGTCAAACGACTAAAGTATCGAATGGACAAAAATCAAAATTGATTAAAATGAAGAATGACAAAAAGAAGAAACAGAATGTCAAACGACCAAATATAAAAAAGTACTGAATGGACAAAGAATCAAATTTATTAAATGAAGATGACAAAAAAGAAGAACACAATGTCAAACGACCAAATATAGTATCGAATGGACAAAGAATCAAATTGATTAAATGAAGGATGGACAAAAGAAGAACAGAATGTCAAACGACCAAATATAGTGGACAAACGACCAAAATATGGACAAAATAGAATCGAATTGACGAATGGAGAACTCAAATTGATTAAATGAAGATGGACAAAAAAGAACAGAATGTCAAACGACCAAAACGATCGAATGGAAAATAAATTGATTAAATGAAGAATGGACAAAAGAACAGAATGTCAAATCAAATATAGTAAATGACAAGGATTAAATGAAGAATGGACAAAAAGAAGAATCAGAATGTCAAACGACCAAATAAAGTATAAATGGACAAAGAACAAATTGATTAAATGAAGGATGGACAAAAAGAAAAAAAATGTCAAACGACCAAATATAGTAAATGGACAAAGATGGTGAAGGAAAAAGAAGAACAGAAAGTCAAACGACCAAATAAATTATCGAATGGATGAAATGTCGGACAAAGAATCAGAATGTCAAACGACCAAACAGAAGGATGGACAAAAGAAAATTTAAAAGAACGACAAAGGAAGAACAGAATGTCAAACGACCAAACAAAGTGTCGAATGGACAAAGAAACAAATTGATTAAATGAAGGATGGACAAAAGAAGAACAGAATGTCAAAACGACCAAAATAAAAGTATCGAATGGACAAAGAATCAAATTGATTAAATGAAGGATGGACAAAAAGAAAGAACAGAATGTCAAACGACCAAATAAAGTATCGAATGGACAAAGAATCAAATTGATTAAATGAAGGATGACAAAAGAAGAACAGAATGTCAAAACGACCAAATAAATATTATCGAATGGACAAAGAATCAAATTAGATTAAATGAAGGATGAATAAAAAAAAGAACAGAAAAGTCAAACGACCAAATATGGTATATCGAAAGGACAAAGAAACAAATTGGATTAAAATGAAGGATGGACAAAAGAAGAACAGAATGTCAAAAATGACCAAATAAAGTATCGAATGGACAAGAATCAAATTGATAAAATGAAGGATGGACAAAAAGAAGAACACAAATGTCAAATGACCAAATAAAGGTATCGAATGGACAAAGAATCAAATTGATTAAATGAAGGATGGACAAAAGAAGAAACAGAATGTCAAACGACCAAATATAGTATCGAATGGACAAAGAATCAAATTGATTAAATGAAGGATGGACAAAAGAAAGAACAAAATGTCAAACGATCAAATAAGTATCGAAATGGACAAAAGAATCAAATTGATTAAATGAAGGATGGACAAAAAGAAGAATGTCAGAAAAATAAAGTATCGAACGGACAAAAGAAAAATTGGAAAATGAAGGATGGACAAAAAGAAGAACAGAATGTCAAACGACCAAAGAAATGACAAAGAATCAAATTGATTAAATGAAGGATGACAAAAGAAGAACACGTCAACAAACGACAAATAAAGTATCGAATGGACAAAGAATCAAATTGATTAAAATGAAGAATGACAAAAAGAAGAACAGACCAAATAAACTATCGAATGGACAAAGAACAATGATTAAATGAAGATGGGACAAAAGAAGAATAGAATGTCAAACGACTGTAAATAACAAAGTATCGAATGGACAAAGAATCAAAATTGATTAAAATGAAGGATGCACAAAAAGAAGAACAGAATGTCAAAAACGACCAAAATAAAGTATCGAATGGACAAAAGAATCAAATTGATTAAATGAAGGATGACAAAAAAGAAGAACAGAATGTCAAACGACCAACAGGTATCGAATGGACAAAGAAACAAATTGATTAAATGAAGGATGGACAAAAGAACAACAGAATGTCAAACGACCAAATAAAGTATCGAATGGACAAAGAATCAAAATTTTGATTAATGAAGGATGGATAAAAAAGAACAGAACAAAAATGTCCAACGACAAAGAATCAAATTAGTTAAAATGTATGGACAAAAGAAGAACGGAAAGAATCAAATAAAGTATTGAATGACAAAGAACGAAATTGGACAAAAGAAGAACAAAAGAAGAACAGAATACAAACATCAAATATAGTATCGAATGGACAAAGAATCAAATTGTTGAAGGATGGACAAAATGAAGAACAGAATGTCGAACGAATAAAATAGTATCGGGACGGACAAAAGAATCAAATTTATTAAATGAAGAATGGACAAAAGAAGAACAGAATGTCAAACGACCAAATATAGTATCGAATGGGACAAAGAATCAAATTGATTAAAAGAAGGATGGACAAAAAAAGAACAGAATGTCAAAACGACCAAACAGTGTACGGAATGACAGAACAAATTGATTAAATGAAGGAATGGACAAAAAGAAGAACAGAATGTCAAACGATCAAATATAGTATCGAAATGGACAAAGAATCAAATTGATTAAATGAAGGATGGACAAAGAAGAACGGAAAATGGCAAAATTACCAAATATAGTATCGAATGGACAAAGAATCAAATGATTAAAATGAAGGGGATGGACAAAAGAAGAAATGAATGTCAAACGACCAAATAAACTTATCACCTGACAAAGAATCAAATTGATTAAAATGAAGGATGACAAAAAGAAGAAAGAAATGTCAAACGTGACCAATAAAGTATCGAATGGACAAAGAATCAAATTGATTAAATGAAGGATGGACAAAAAAGAAGAATAGAATGTCAAACGACCAAACAGGTATCAATGGACAAAAGAATCAAATGATTAAATGAAGGATGGACAAAAAGAAGAATAGAAATGTCAAAACGACCAAATAAAGTATCGAATGGACAAAGAATCAAATTGATTAAATGAAGGATGGGACAAAAAAAGAAGAACAGAATGTCAAAACGACCAAATAAAGTGTTTGAAAATGGACAAAGAAACAATTTGATTAAATGAAGGATGGACAAAAAGAAGAACAGAAATGTCAAACGACCAAATAAAAAATCGAATGGACAAAAGAATCAAACTGATTAAATGAAGGATGGACAAAAGAAGAACAGAAATGTCAAACGACCAAATATAGTATTGAATGGACAAAGAATCAAATTTATTAAATGAAGGATGGACAAAAAGAAGAAACAGAATGTCAAACGACCAAATAAAGTAGTATCGAATGGACAAAGAATCAAATTGATTAAAATGAAGGATGGACAAAAAGAAGAACAGAAATGCCAAACGACCAAACAAAGTATCGAATGGACAAAGAAACAAAATTGATTAAATGAAGGATGGACAAAAGAAGAACAGAATGCCGTAAACACCAAATAAAGGTCGAAATTTTAACAAAGAAACAAATTGATTAAAATGAAGGATGGACAAAAGAAGAACAGGAATGTCAAACGACCAAATAAAAGTATCGAATGGGACAAAGAATCAAATTGATTAAATGAAGGATAGACAAAAGAGAAGAACAAATGTCAAACACCAAATATGTATCGAATGGACAAAAAGAATCAAAATTGATTAAAATGAAGGATGGACAAAAAAAGAAGAAGAACAGAATGTCAAACGATCAAATATAGTATCGAATGGACAAAGAAATCAAATGAAGATTAAAAAGAAGGATGGACCAAAAAAGAAGAACAAAGAATCAAATTGATTAAAGGATGACAAAAGAAAAAATGAATGTATCAAATATAGTAAATGACAAAAGAATCAAATTGATTAAATGAAGGACAAAAGAAAAACAGAAGAACGACCAAAATATAAAGTGAATGGATGCCAAATTGATTAAATAGGATGACAAAAGAACAGAATGTCAAAACGACCAAATAAAGTATGATTAAAAGAAGGAATTGATTAAAAGAAGGATGGACAAAAAGGTAAACAGAATGTCAAAACGACCAAATATGCATCGAATGGACAAAGAAACAACCATTAAATGAAGGATGGACAAAAGAAGAACAGAATGTCAAATGACCAAATAAAGTATCGAATGGACAAAGAATCAAAATTGATTAAATGAAGATGGACAAAAAGAAGAAATAGAAATGTTCAACGACCAAATATAGTATCGAATGGACAAAGAATCAAATTGATTAAATGAAGGATGGACAAAAAGAAGAAACGGAAATGTCAAAACGACCAAATAGGTATCGAAATGGACAAAGAATCAAATTGATTAAATGAAGGATGGAAAAAAGAAAAGAACAGAATGAACAGAATATCAAACAAAATAAAGTATCGAATGACAAAGAATTAAATTGATTAAATGAAGGATGGACAAAAGAAGAATCAGAATGTCAAACGACCAAATAAAGTATCGAATGGACAAAGAATCAAAATTGATTAAATGAAGGATGGACAAAAAGAAGAACAGAATGTCAAAATCGACCAAATAAAAGTAATGAATGGAATAAAGAATCAAATTGATTAAAATGAAGGATGGACAAAAGAAGAACAGAAATGTCAAACGACCAAATAAAGTATCGAATGGACAAAGAATCAAATTGATTAAATGAAGGATGGACAAAAGAAGAACAGAAATGTCAAAACGAACAAAATAAAGTATTGAATGGACAAAGAATCAAATTGATTAAATGAAGGATGACAAAAAGAAGAATGTCAAACACCAAATAAACTATCGAATGGACAAAAGAATCAAATTGATTAAATGAAGGATGGACAAAAGAAGAACAGAATGGCAAAAACGACCAAATATAGCATCGAATGGACAAAGAATCAAATTACTAAATGAAGGATGGAAAAAGAAGAACAGAAATGTCAAACGAATCAAAATAAAGTATCGAAATGGACAAAGAATCAAATTGATTAAATGAAGGACGGACAAAAGAAGAACAGAATGTCAAACGACCAAATAAAAGTAATGAAATGACAAAAGAATCAAATTGATTAAAATGAAGGATGGACAAAAAGAAAACAGAAATGTCAAACACCAAAATATAGTACTGAATGGACAGAATCAAATTGATTAATGAAGGATGACAAAAAAGAAGAAAAGAATGTCAAACGAAAAATAAAAATATCGAATGGACAAAGAATCAAATTCATTAAATGAAGGATGGGACAAAAAGAAGAACAGAATGTCAAACGACCAAATATAGTATCGAATGGACAAAGAATCAAATTTATTAAAATAGGGGATGGAAAAAAGAAGAACAGAAATGTCAAACGACCAAATATAGTACCAAATGGAAAAGAATCAAATTGATTAAATGAAGGATGGACAAAAGAAGAACAGAATGTGATTGAAAAGAATCAAATTGATTAAAATGAAGATGGACAAAAAGAAGAACAGAAATGTCAAACGACCAAATAAAAGTATCGAATGGACAAAGAAACAAATTATTAAATGAAGGATGGACAAAAAGAAGAACAGAATGTCAAAACGACCAAATAAAGTATATCAAATGGACAAAGAATCAAATTGATTAAAAATGAAGGATGGACAAAAAGAAGAACAGAAATGTCAAACGACCAAATAAAACTATCGAATTGACAAAGAATCAAATTGATTAAAATGAAGGATGGACAAAAAGAAGAACAGAAATGTCAAACGACCAAATATAGTATCGAATGGACAAAGAATCAAATTGATTAAATGAAGATGACAAAAAGAAGAAACAGAAATGTCAAAGGACCAAATATAGGTATCGAATGGACAAAAGAATCAAATTGATTAAATGAGATGGACAAAGAAGAACAGAATGTCAAAACGACCAAAATATAGTATCGAATTGACAAAAGAATCAAACGGATTAAATGGAAGGATGGACAAAAAGAAGAAATGAATGTCAAAACTATTCAAATAAAAAATGAATGGACAAAGAATCAAATTAATAAATGAAGGATGGACAAAAAGAAGAACAGAATGTCAAACGACCAAATAAAATATCGAATGGACAAAGAATCAAATTGATTAAAATGAAGGATGGACAAAAGAAGAACAAAATGTCAAAGGAACAAATATAGTATCGAATGGACAAAGAATCAAATTGATTAAATGAAGGATGGAATAAAAAGAAGAACGGAATGTCAAACGACCAAATAGTATCGAATGACAAAGAATCAAATTGATTAAAATAAGGATGGACAAAAAGAAGAACAGAATGTCAAACAAACAAATAAAAATGAATGACAAAGAACTGGTACTGATTAAATGAAGGATGGACAAAAGAAGAACAGAATGTCAAACGACCAAATATAGTATCGAATTTGACAAAGAAACAAATTGATTAAATGAAGGGATGGACAAAAGAAGAACAGAAATGTCAAAACGACCAAATAAAGTATCGAATGGACAAAAGAATCAAATTGATTAAATGAAGGATGCACAAAAAGAAGAAACAGAATGTCAAAACACCAAATAAAGTATCGAATTGACAAAGAATCAAATTGATTAAAGAAGGATGGACAAAAGAAGAACAGAACAACAAACGAACAAAATAGTATCAATGGACAAAGAATCAAAATTGATTAAATGAAGGGATGGACAAAAAGAAGAACAGAATGTCAAAACGACCAAATAAAGTATCGAATGGGAAAAAGAATCAAATTGATTAAATGAAGGATGGACAAAAGAAGAAACAGAATGGCAAAACGACCAAAATGCAGTATCGAATGGACAAGAATCAAATTGATTAAATGAAGGATGGACAAAAGAAGAACAGAATGTCAAACGACCAAATAAAGTGTATCGAATGGACAAAGAATCAAATGATTAAATGGAAGGATGGACAAAAGAAGAACAGAATGTCAAACGACCAAATAAAGTATCGAATGGACAAAAGAATCAAATTGATTAAATGAAGGATGACAAAAAAGAAGAAACAGAATGTCAAAGGAACAAATATAGGTTTCGAATGGACAAAGAATCAAATTGATTAAATGAAGGATGGACAAAAGAAGAACGAAATGTCAAAAACGACCAAATAAAAGTACGAATGGACAAAGAATCAAAATTGATTAAAAGGAAGGGGATGGACAAAAAAAGAACAGAATGTCAAACGAACAGACAAAGTATCGAATGGACAAAGAATTAAATTGATTAAAATGAAGGATGGACAAAAGAAGAAATGAATGTCAAAACGACCAAATATAGTATCGAATTGACAAAGAATCAAATTGATTAAATGAAGGGATGGACACAAAAGAAGAACAGAATGTCAACGACCAAATAAAGTACGGAATGGACAAGAATCAAATTGGATTAAAATGAAGGATGGACAAAAAAAGAACAACAGAAATGTCAAAACGAACAAATAAAGTATCGAATGGACAAAGAATCAAATCGATTAAATGAAGGATGGACAAAAAGAAGAACAGAAATGGCAAAACGACCAAATAAACCATCGAATGGACAAAGAATCAAATTGATTAAATGAAGGATGGACAAAAAGAAGAACAGAATGTCAAAACGACCAAATAAAAGTAGTATGAATGGACAAAGAATTAAATTGATTAAATGAAGGATGGACAAAAAACAGAAAGAATGTCAAAGGACCAAATATAGTATCGAATGACAAAGAATCAAATTCATTAAATGAAGGATGGACAAAAAGAAGAACAGAATGTCAAACGACCAAATAAAGTATCGAATGGACAAAGAATCAAATTGATTAAATGAAGGATGGACAAAAAGAAGAACAGAATGTCAAACGACCAAATATAGTATCGAATGGACAAAGAATCAATTTGATTAAACAAGGATGGACAAAAAGAAAAGAACAGAATGTCAAACGACCAAATAAAATATCGAATGGACAAAGAATCAAATTTATTAAATGAAGGATGGACAAAAAGAAGAACAGAATGTCAAACGACCAAATATAGTATCGAATGGACAAAGAATCAAATTGATTAAATGAAGGATGGACAAAAAGAAGAACAGAAATGTCAAACGACCAAATAAAGTAATGGAATGGACAAGAATCAAATTGATTAAATGAAGGATGGACAAAAAAGAAACAGAATGCCAAAATGTAAAACGACCAAATATTAAAATGAAGGATGACAAAAAGAACAGAATGGACAAAGAAAATGACAAAAGGAAACAAATTGATTAAATGAAGGATGGACAAAAGAAGAACAGAATGTCAAACGACCAAATAAAAAGTATCGAATGGACAAAGAAATCAAATTGATTAAATGAAGGATGGACAAAAAGAAGAACAGAATGTCAAACGACCAAATATAGTATCGAATGGACAAAGAATCAAATTGATTAAATGAAGGATGGACAAAAAGAAGAACAGAATGTAGTATCAATGGACGACCAAATTGATTAAATGATGGAAAAAGAAGACAGAATGACAAAGAATTATCAGATGGACCAAGAATCAAATTGATTAAAATGAAGGATGACAAAAAGAAAGAACAGAAAACGTCAAACGACCAAAGATCAAATTGATAAATGAAGGATGGAAAAAAAGAACAAAAAACGATTGGTAAATGAAGGATGGACAAAAAAAGAAGAACAGAATGTCAAACGACCAAATAAAAAAATCGAATGGACAAAGAATCAAATTGATTAAATGAAGGATGGACAAAAGAAGAACAGAATGTCAAACGACCAAATAAAAGTATCGAATGGACAAAAGAATCAGAATTTAAATGAAGGATGGACAAAAAGAAGAACAGAATGTCAAACGACCAAATAAAGTATCGAATGGACAAAGAATCAAATTGATTAAATGAAGGATGGACAAAAAAGAAGAAACAGAATGTCAAACTTGGTAAATATAGTATCGAATGGACAAAAGAATCAAATTGATTAAATGAAGATGGACAAAAAGAAGAACAGGAATGTCAAACGACCAAATATAGTATCGAATGGACAAAGAATCAAATTGATTAAAATGAAGGATGGACAAAAAAGAAGAACGGAATGTCAAACGACCAAATAAAAAATCGAATGGACAAAGAATCCAAATTGATTAAATGAAGGATGGACAAAAAGAAGAACAGAATGTCAAACGACCAAATATAGTATCGAATGGACAAAAGAATTAAATTGATTAAATGAAGGATGGACAAAAAGAAAATATAATTATCGAACAGAAAATGAAGGATGGACAAACGACAAACAAATAAAGTATCGAATGGACAAAGAATCAAATTGATTAAATGAAGGATGGACAAAAGAAGAACAGAAATGTCAAAACGACCAAATATAGTATCGAATGGACAAAGAATCAAATTGATTAAATGAAGGATGGACAAAAGAAGAACAGAATGTCAAACGACCAAATAAAGTATCGAATGGACAAAGAATCAAAATTGATTAAATGAAGGATGGACAAAAAAGAAGAACAGAATGTCAAACGACCAAATATAGTATCTGAATGGACAAAGAATCAAATTGATTAAATGAAGGATGGACAAAAGAAAGAACAGAAATGTCAAACGACCAAATAAAGTGGACAAAGATCGAATGGACAAAAGAATCAAACGACCAAATAAAATCGATTAAATGAAGGATGGACAAAAGAAGAACAGAATGTCAAAACGACCAAATATAGTATCGAATGGACAAAGAATCAAATTGATTAAATGAAGGATGGACAAAAAGAAGAACAGAATGTCAAACGACCCAAATAAAGTATCGAATGGACAAAGAGTCAAATTGATTAAATGAAGGATGGACAAAAGAAGAACAGAATGTCAAACGACCAAATATAGTATCGAATGGACAAAGAATCAAATTGATTAAATGAAGGATGGACAAAAGAAGAACAGAATGTCAAACGACCAAATATAAGTATCGAATGGACAAAGATCAAATTGATTAAATGAAGGATGGACAAAAAGAACAGAACAGAATGTATCGAAACAAAGTCGATTAAATGAAGGATGGACCAAATGTCAAACGACCAAATAAGTATCGAATGGACAAAGAATCAAATTGATTAAATGAAGGATGGACAAAAAGAAGAACAGAATGTCAAACGACCAAATATAAGTATCGAATGGACAAAGAAAAAAATTGATTAAATGAAGGATGGACAAAAAGAACAGAACAGAATGTCAAACGACCAAATAAAATTGTAAATCAAAGAATGGACAAAGAATCAAATTGATTAAATGAAGGGATGGACAAAAGAAGAACAGAATGTCAAACGACCAAATAAAGTATCGAATGGACAAAGAATCAAATTGATTAAATGAAGGATGGACAAAAGAAGAACAGAATGTCAAACGACCAAATAAACTATCGAATGGACAAAGAATCAAATTGATTAAATGAAAAAGGATGGACAAAAAAGTATCAGATAGAGAATCAAATTAAAAATGAAGGATGGACAAACGACCAAATAAAGTATCGAATGGACAAAAGAATCAAATTGATTAAATGAAGGATGGACAAAAAGAAGAATAGAATGTCAAACTACCAAATAAAAGAGTATCGAATTGACAAAGAATCAAATTGATTAAATGAAGGATGGACAAAAGAAGAACAGAATGTCAAACGACCAAATAAAGTATCAATGGACAAAGAATCAAATTGATTAAATGAAGGATGGACAAAAAGAAGAAACAGAAATGTCAAACGACCAAATAAAGTATCGAATGGACAAAGAATCAAATTGATTAAATGAAGGATGGACAAAAGAAGAACAGAAATGTCAAATAGGTATCCTCAAGAATGGACAAAGAATCAAATTGATTAAATGAAGGATGGACAAAGAAGAACAAATGGCAAACGACCAAAATTAGTATCGAATGGACAAAGAATGATTAAATGAAGGATGGACAAAAAGAAGAACAGAATGTCAAACGACCAAATATAGTATCGAATGGACAAAGAATTAAATTGATTAAATGAAGGATGGACAAAAAGAAGAACAGAATGTCAAACGACCAAATATAACTATGGACGAATTGAAGATGGACAAAGAATCAAACGACCAAATAAAGTGATAAATTGAAGGATGACAAAAGAAGAACAGAATGTCAAACGACCAAATATAAGTATCGAATGGACCAAAGAATCAAATTAAAATGAAGGATGGACAAAAAGAAGGATCAAACGACCAAAAAAAAAAGAAGAACAGAAGAACAGAATGTCAAACGACCAAATAAAAGTATGGACGAATCAAAATTTATTAAATGGACAAAAGAATCAAATTGATTAAATGAAGGATGGACAAAAGAAGAACAGAATGTCAAACGACCAAATAAAGTATCGAATGGACAAAGAATCAAATTGATTAAATGAAGGATGGACAAAAGAAGAACAGAATGTCAAACGACCAAATAGTATCGAATGGACAAAGAATCAAATTGATTAAATGAAGGATGGACAAAAAGAAGAACCGAAAATGGCAAAACAAATTATTAATGAAGAGGATGGACAAAAGAACAAATAAACGACAAATATAGTAATGGACAAAGAATCAAATTGATTAAATGAAGGATGGACAAAGAAGAACGAGATGGACAAAATAAAATTATCGAATGAACAAAGGAAAATTGAATTCAAACGACCAAATAAAAGACCAAATAATATCAATGGCTCAAAGAGTCAAATTGATTAAATGAAGGATGGACAAAAAAAAGAACAGAATGTCAAACGACCAAATATAGTATCGAATGGACAAAGAATCAAAATTGATTAAATGAAGGATGGACAAAAAGAAGAACAGAATGTCAAAACGACCAAATAAAGTATCGAAATGGACAAAGAATCAAATTGATTAAATGAAGGATGGACAAAAAGAAGAACAGAATGTCAAACGACCAAATAAAGAGTATCGAATGGACAAAGAATCAAATTATTAAATGAAGGATGGACAAAAAAGAAGAATGTCAAACGAAAATGTATCGAATGGACAAAGAATCAAATTGATTAAATAAGGATGGACAAATGGACAAAATAAAAATGAATGGACAAATTTGATTAAATGAAGGGATGGACAAAAGAACAGAAATACAAACGACCAAATAAACTATCGAATGGACAAAGAATCAAATTGATTAAATGAAGGATGGACAAAAGAAGAATAGAATGTCAAACGACCAAATAAAGTATCGAATGGACAAAGAATCAAATTGATTAAATGAAGGATGGACAAAAGAAGAACAGAATGTCAAAACGACCAAATAAACTATCGAATGGACAAAGAATCAAATTGATTAAAATGAAGAATGGACAAAAGAAGAACAGAATGTCAAACGACCAAATAAAGTACTGAATGGACAAAGAATCAAATTGATGATTAAATGAAGGATGGACAAAAAGAAGAAATGTCAAACGAAAATGTCGAAACTACCAAATATATGAAGGATGGACAAAAGTAATATAAACGAATGGACAAAGAATCAAATTGATTAAATGAAGGATGGACAAAAAAGAAGAACAGAATGTCAAACGACCAAATAAAGTATTGAATGGACAAAGAATCAAATTGATTAAATGAAGGATGGACAAAAAAGACAGAACAGAAAATATAGTATCGAATGGACAAGAATCAAATTTAAAATGAAGGATGGACAAAATCAGAATGGACAAATAAAGAATCAAATGGAATTGATTAAATGAAAGATGGACAAAAAGAAGAACAGAATGTCAAACGACCAAATATAGTATCGAATGGACAAAGAATCAATTGATTAAATGAAGGATGGACAAAAGAAGAACAGAATGTCAAACGACCAAATAAAAGTATCAATGGACAAAAGAATCAAATTGATTAAATAGAGGATGGAAGAACATGTCAAACGATCAAAAAGAATGAACAGATTTATGAAGGATGGAAAAAGAAGAACGGAATGGCAAACGACCAAAATCATGGACAAAGTCAATTGAATAAACTATCGAATGGACATTAAATAAAGAATCAAAATTGATTAAAATGAAGGATGGACAAAAGAAGAACAGAATGTCAAACGACCAAATATAGTATCGAATGGGACAAAGAATCAAATTGATTAAATGAAGGATGGACAAAAAGAAGAACAGAATGTCAAACGACCAAATATAGTATGAATGGACAAAGAAACAAATTGATTAAATGAAGGATGGTCAAAAAGAAGAACAGAATGTCAACGATCAAATAAAGTATCGAATGGACAAAGAATCAAATTGATTAAATGGAAGGATGGACAAAAGAAAACAGGACAATGATTAAATGAAGGATGGACAAAATCAGAATAAAACGACCAAATAAAGTATCGAATGGACAAATCGAATCAAATTGATTAAATGAAAGGATGGACAAAAAGAAAGACAGAATGTCAAACGACCAAATAAAGTATCGAATGGACAAAGAATCAAATTTATTAAATGAAGGATGGACAAAGAAGACAAGAATGTCAAACTGACCAAATAAAAATTATCAGATGGACCAAAGAATCAAATTGATTAAATAGAGGATGGACAAAGAAGAACACAATGTCAAACGACCAAATAAAGTATCGAATGGACAAAAGAATCAAATTGATTAAATGAAGGATGGACAAAAAAAAGAACAGAATGTCAAACGACCAAATATAGTATCGAATGGACAAAAGAATCAAATTGATTAAATGAAGGATGGACAAAAAGAAGAACAGAATGTCAAACGACCAAATAAAGTATCGAATGGACAAAGAATCAAATTGATTAAATGAAGGATGGACAAAAAGAAGAACAGAATGTCAAACGACCAAATATAGTATCGAATGGACAAAGAATCAAATTGATTAAATGAAGGATGGACAAAAAAGAAGAACAGAATGTCAAACGACCAAATAAAAGTATCGAATGGACAAAGAATCAAATTGATTAAATGAAGGATGGACAAAAAAAGAAGAACAGAATGTCAAACGACCAAATAAAGTATCGAATGGACAAAGAATCAAATTGATTAAATGAAGGATGGACAAAAGAAAGAACAGAATGTCAAACGACCAAATAAAGTATCGAATGGACAAAGAATCAAATTGATTAAATGAAGGATGAAGACAAAAAGAAAATAAAGTATCGAATGGACAAAGAATGAAGGATGGACAAACGAAGAACAAATAAACGACCAAATATCGAATGGACAAAAAAAGAATCAAATTGATTAAATGAAGGATGGACAAAAAGAAGAACAGAATGTCAAACGACCAAATATAGTATCGAATGGACAAAGAATCAAATTGATTAAATGAAGAATGGACAAAAGAAGAACAGAATGTCAAACGACCAAATATAGTATCGAATGGACAAAGAATCAAATTGATTAAATGAAGGATGGACAAAAAGAAGAACAGAATGTCAAACGACCAAATAAAGTATCGAATGGACAAAGAATCAAATTGATTAAATGAAGGATGGACAAAGAAGAACAGAACAGACCAAATGTCAAACGACCAAATATAGTATCGAATGGACAAAGAATCAAATTGATTAAATGAAGGATGGACAAAAGAAGAACAGAATGTCAAACGACCAAATAAAGTATCGAATGGACAAAGAATCAAATTGATTAAATGAAGGATGGACAAAAAAAGAACAGAATGTCAAACGACCAAATAAAGTATCGAATGGACAAAGAATCAAATTGATTAAATGAAGGATGGACAAAAAGAAGAACAGAATGTCAAACGACCAAATAAAGACAAAGAATCAAATTGATTAAATGAAGGATGGACAAAAAGAAGAACAGAATGTCAAACGACCAAATAAAGTATCGAATGGACAAAGAATCAAATTGATTAAATGAAGAATGGACAAAAAACGAACAGAATGAACAGAAATAATGTCAAACGACCAAATAAAGTATCGAATGGACAAAAGAAGAATCAAACCAAATTGATTAAATGAAGGATGAAGGACAAAAAAGAAGAACAGAATGTCAAACGACCAAATATAGTATCGAATGGACAAAGAATCAAATTGATTAATGAAGGATGGACAAAAGAAGAACAGAATGTCAAAACGACCAAATAAAATTATCGAATGGACAAAGAATCAAATTGATTAAATGAAGGATGGACAAAAGAAGAACAGAAATGTCAAACGACCAAAAATAGTATCGAATGGACAAAGAATCAAATTGATTAAATGAAGGATGGACAAAAAAGAAGAACAGAATGTCAAACGACCAAATAAAGTATCGAATGGACAAAGAATCAAATTGATTAAAATGAAGGATGGACAAAAGAAGAACAGAAATGTCAAACGACCAAATAAAAGTAGTATCGAATGGACAAAGAATCAAATTGATTAAATGAAGGATGGACAAAAAAAGAACAGAATGTCAAACGACCAAATATAGTATCGAATGGACAAAGAATCAAATTGATTAAATGAAGGATGGACAAAAAAGAACAACTGAATGTCAAACGACCAAATAAAAGTATCAGATGGACAAAAGATCAAATTGATTAAATGAAGGATGGACAAAAGAAGAACAGAATGTCAAACGACCAAATATAGTATCGAATGGACAAAGAATCAAATTGATTAAATGAAGGATGGACAAAAAGAAGAACAGAATGTCAAACGACCAAATAAAGTATCGAATGGACAAAGAATCAAATTGATTAAAAGGATGGACAAAAGAAGAACAGAATGTCAAACGACCAAATAAAGTATCGAATGGACAAAGAATCAAATTGATTAAATGAAGGATGGACAAAAGAAGAACAGAATGTCAAACGACCAAATATAGTATCGAATGGACAAAGAATCAAATTGATTAAAATGAAGGATGGACAAAAAGAAGAACAGAATGTCAAACGACCAAATAAAGTATCAATGGCCAAAGAATCAAATTGAAAATGGGATGGACAAAAAGAAAAGAACAAATGTGACCAAATTAAATGAAGGATTAAATGGGAAAAAAAAGAAGAACAGAATGTCAAACGACCAAATAAAGTATCGAATGGACAAAGAATCAAATTGATTAAATGAAGGATGGACAAAAAGAACGGGACAAAAACGACCAAATATAGTATCTCGAATGGACAAAGAACAAATTGATTGAACGAAGGATGGACAAAAGAAGAACAAACGACCAAATAAAGTATCGAATGGACAAAGAATCAAATTGATTAAATGAAGGATGGACAAAAAGAAGAACAGAATGTCAAACGACCAAATAAAGTAACGAATGGACAAAGAATCAAATCAAAAAGAAGGAATGGACAAAAAATGAATGGAAAAGAATCGAATGAAGAAAAGAAATAGAATGTCAAAAACACCAAATAAAGTATGAATGACAAAGAATCAAATTGATTAAATGAAGGATGGACAAAAAGAAGAACAGAATGTCAAACGACCAAATATAGTATCGAATGGACAAAGAATCAAATTGATTAAATGAAGGATGGACAAAAGAAGAACAAGAATGTCAAACGACCAAATATAGTATCGAATGGACAAAGAATCAAATTGATTAAATGAAGGATGGACAAAAGAAGAACAGAATGTCAAACGACCAAATATAGTATCGAATGGACAAAGAATCAAATTGATTAAAAAATGAAGGATGGACAAAAAGAAGAACAGAATGTCAAACGACCAAATAAAGTATCGAATGGACAAAGAATCAAATTGATTAAATGAAGGATGGACAAAAGAAGAACAGAATGTCAAACGACCAAATAAAGTATCGAATGGACAAAGAAACAAATTGATTAAATGAAGGATGGACAAAAAAAGAACAGAATGTCAAACGACCAAATATAGTATCGAATGGACAAAGAATCAAATTGATTAAATGAAGGATGGACAAAAAGAAGAACAGAATGTCAAACGACCAAATAAAGTATCGAATGGACAAAGAATCAAATTGATTAAATGAAGAACAGATGGACAAAAAGAAGAACAGAAAATGTCAAACGACCAAATATAGTATCGACAAAGAATCAAATTGATTAAATAAGGAATGGACAAAAGAATCAAAATGTCAAACGACCAAATAAAGGATGGACAAAAATCAAATTGAAGAATGAAGAATGTCAAACGAAACGACCAAATAAAAGTATCGAATGGACAAAGAATCAAATTTATTAAATGAAGGATGGACAAAAAGAAGAACAGAATGTCAAACGACCAAATAAAGTATCGAATGGACAAAGAATCAAATTGATTAAATGAAGGATGGACAAAAAGAAGAACAGAATGTCAAACGACCAAATATAGTATCGAATGGACAAAGAATCAAATTGATTAAATGAAGGATGGACAAAAAGAAGAACAGAATGTCAAACGACCAAATAAAGTATCGAATGGACAAAGAATCAAATTGATTAAATGAAGGATGGACAAAAAAAGAACAGAATGTCAAACGACCAAATATAAACGAATGGACAAAGAATCAAATTTATTAAATGAATGGACAAAGAACGGAAATTCAAACGAATGATCAGAATGGACAAAAATTAAATGAAGACAACAAGAAGAACAAATGTCAAACGACCAAATATAGTATCGAATGGACAAAAGAATCAAATTGATTAAATGAGGATGGACAAAAGAAGAACAGGGCATCCAAACGACCAAATAAAGTATCGAATGGACAAAAAATTAAAATTGATTAAATGAAGGATGGACAAAAGAAAGAACTAGAATGTCAAACGACCAAAATATAGTATCGAATTGAAGAATCAGAATTGATTAAATGAGATGGAATGAAAACCGAATACGTAGACTAAATAAAGTATCAGATGGACAAAGAATCAATTGATTAAATGAAGGATGGACAAAGAAGAACAGAATGTCAAGGAACAAATATATTATCGAATGGACAACAGATCAAATTGATTAAATGAGGATGGACTAAAGAGAGAGAACTGGAATAGCTGACGATAAATATAGTATCGAATGGACAAAAGATCAAATTGATTAAATGAAGGATGGACAAAAGAAAAGACAGAATGTCAAACGACCAAATAAAGTATCGAATGGACAAGGAATTAAATTGATTAAATGAAGGATGGACAAAAGAAGAACAGAATGTCAAACGAACAAAATGTATCGAATGGACAAAGAATCAAATTGAAAATGAAGGATGGACAAAAGAAGAACAGAATGTCAACGACCAAATATAGTATCGAATGGACAAAGAATCAAATTTATTAAATGAAGGATGGACAAAAAGAAGAACAGAATGTCAAACGACCAAATATAGTATCGAAATGGACAAAGAATCAAATTGATTAAATGAAGGATGGACAAAAAGAAGAACAGGAATGTCAAACGACCAAATATAGTATCGAATGGACAAAGAATCAAAATTGATTAAAATGAAGGATGGACAAAAGAAGAACAGAATGTCAAACGACCAAATAAAGTATCGAATGGACAAAGAATCAAATTCTGATTAAATGAAGGATGGACAAAAGAAGAACAGAATACAAACGACCAAATAAAGTATCGAATGGATAAAGAATCAAATTGATTAAATGAAGGATGGACAAAAGAAGAACAGAATGTCAAACGACCAAATAAAGTAACGAAAATGGACAAAGAATCAAATTGATTAAATGAAGGAGGACAAAAGAAGAACAGAATGTCAAACGACCAAATATAGTATCGAATGGACAAAGAATCAAATTGATTAAAATGGAAGAAGAACAGAATGTCAAACGACCAAAAGAAGAAAAGAATCAAATTGATTAAATGGAAGGATGACAAAACAAACGACCAAATAAAAGTATCGAATGGACAAAGAATCAAATTGATTAAAATGATGGATGGACAAAAAGAAATAGAATGTCAAAACGAAATGAATGGCAAAAGACCAAATTGATTAAATATATGGACAAAAGAAGAAACAGAAGTGTAAACGACCAAATCGAATGGACAAAGAATCAAATTGATTAAATGAAGAATGGACAAAAAGAACAGAAATGTCAAAACGACCAAATATAGTATCGAATGGACAAAGAATCAAATTGATTAAATGAAGGATGGACAAAAGAAGAACAGAAATGTCAAACGACCAAATAAAGCATCGAATGGACAAAGAATCAAATTGATTAAATGATGGATGGACAAAGAAATATGGAAATGTCAAAACGACCAAATATAGTATCAGAATGGACAAAGAATCAAATTGGATTAAATGAAGAATGGACAAAAAGAAGAACAGAAATGTCAAACGACCAAATATAGTATCGAATGGACAAAGAATCAAATTGATTAAATGAAGGATGGACAAAAAGAAGAAATAGAATGTCAAAACGATCAAATAAAGTATCGAATGGACAAAAGAATCAAATTGATTAAATGAAGGATGGACAAAAAAGAAACAATGTCAAAACGACCAAATAAAAGTATCGAATGGACAAAGAATCAAAATTGATTAAATGAAGAATGGACAAAAAGAAGAACAGAAATGTCAAACGACCAAATATAGTATCGAATGACAAAGAAATCGAAAATGAAGGATGACAAAAGAAGAACAGAATGTGATCAAATATAGTATCGAATGGAATAAAGAATCAAAAAGAAGGATGGAAAAATGAAGAAAGAATGTCAAACGACCAAATAAAGTATCGAATGGACAAAGAATCAAATTGATTAAATGAAGGATGGACAAAAGAAGAACAGGAATGTCAAACGACCAAAATATAGTATCGAATGGAATCAAAGAATCAAATTGATTAAAATGAAGAATGGACAAAAAGAAAAGAATGTCAAACGACCAAATAAAGTATCGAATGGACAAAGAATCAAATTGATTAAAATGAAGGATGGACAAAAGAAGAACAGAATGTCAAACGACCAAATATAGTATCGAATGGACAAAGAATCAAATTGATTAAATGAAGGATGGACAAAAGAAGAACAGAAAGTCAAACGACCAAATAAAGTATCGAATGGACAAAGAATCAAATTGATTAAATGAAGGATGGACAAAAGAAGAACAGAATGTCAAACGACCAAATAAAGTATCGAATGGACAAAGAATCAAATTGATTAAATGAAGGATGGACAAAAAGAAGAACAGAATGTCAAACGACCAAATATAGTATCGAATGGACAAGAATCAAATTGATTAAAATGAAGGATGGACAAAGAAGAACTGAATGTCAAACGACCAAATAAAGTATCGAATGGACAAAGAATCAAATTGATTAAATGAAGGATGGACAAAGAAGAACAGAAATGTCAAACGACCAAATATAGTATCGAATGGACAAAGAATCAAATTGATTAAATGAAGGATGGACAAAAAGAAGAACAGAAAGTCAAACGACCAAATAAATTATCGAATGGACAAAGAATCAAATTGATTAAATGAAGGATGGACAAAAGAAGAAATAGAATGTCAAACGACCAAATAAAGTATCGAATGGACAAAGAATCAAATTGATTAAATGAAGGATGGACAAAAGAAGAACAGAAATGTCAAACGACCAAATAAAGTATCGAATGGACAAAGAATCAAATTGATTAAATGAAGGATGGACAAAAGAAGAACACGAATGAAAACGACCAAATAAAGAAGAAAAGGATCAAAGAATAAAAAGGATGGACGATTAAATAGGAATGTCAAACGACCAAAATAAAGAATCGAATGGACCAAAAGAAGAAATAGAATGTCAAAACGACCAAATAAAGTATCGGAATGGACAAAGAATGAATTGGATTAAATGAAGGATGACAAAAGAAGAACAGAAACGTCAAAACGACCAAATAAAGTATCGAATGGACAAAGAATCAAATTGATTAAATGAAGGATGGACAAAAAAGAAGAACAGAAATGTCAAACGACCAAATAAAGTATCGAATGGACAAAGAATCAAATTGATTAAATGAAGGATGGACAAAAGAAGAACACAATGTCAAACGACCAAATAAAGTATCGAATGGACAAAGAATCAAATTGATTAAATGAAGGATGGACAAAAAGAACAGAACAAACGACCAATGTCAAACGACCAAATAAAATGAAGGATGACAAAAGAAGAATATCGAATGGACAAAGAATCAAATTGATTAAATGAAGGATGGACAAAAGAAGAATAGAAATGTCAAACGACCAAATATAGTATCGAATGGACAAAGAATCAAATTGGATTAAAAATGAAGATGGACAAAAAGAAGAACAGAATGTCAAACGACCAAATATAGTATCGAAATGGACAAAGAATCAAATTGATTAAATGAAGGATGGACAAAAAGAAGAACAGAATGTCAAACGACCAAATAAAGTATCGAATGGACAAAGAATCAAATTGATTAAAATGAAGGATGGACAAAAGAAGAACAGGAATGTCAAACGACCAAATAAAGTATCGAATGGACAAAGAATCAAATTGATTAAATGAAGGATGGACAAAAGAAGAACAGAATGTCAAACGACCAAATATAGTATCGAAATGGACAAAGAATCAAATTGATTAAATGAAGGATGGACAAAAGAAGAACAGAATGTCAAACGACCAAATAAACTATCGAATGGACAAAGAATCAAATTTATTAAATGAAGGATGGACAAAAAGAAGAATAGAATGTCAAACGACCAAATAAAGTATCGAATGGACAAAGAATCAAATGATTAAATGAAGAATGGACAAAAAGAAGAACAGAAATGTCAAACGACCAAATATAGTATCGAATGACAAAGAATCAAATTGATTAAATGAAGAATGGACAAAAAGAAGAACAGAAATGTCAAAACGACCAAATAATAGTATCGAATGGACAAAGAATCAAATTGATTAAATGAAGGATGGACAAAAAGAAGAAACAGAAATGTCAAACGACCAAATAAAGTATCGAATGGACAAAGAATCAAATTGATTAAATGAAGGATGGACAAAAGAAGAACAGAATGTCAAAACGACCAAATAAAATTATCGAATGGACAAAGAATCAAATTGATTAAATGAAGGATGGACAAAAGAAGAACAGAATGTCAAACGACCAAATAAAATGGACAAAGTAACGAATGACAAAGAATCAAATTGATTAAAAAATGAAGGATGGACAAAAAGAAGAACAGAATGTCAAACGACCAAATAAAGTATCGAATGGACAAAGAATCAAATTGATTAAAAAAGGATGGACAAAAAGAAGAACAGAAATGTCAAACGACCAAATAAAGTATCGAATGGACAAAGAATCAAATTGATTAAATATTAAAGAAGAACAGAAATGAAGGATGGACAAAAGAAAAACGAACAGAAATGTCAAACGACCAAATATAGTATCGAATGGACAAAGAATCAAATTGATTAAAAAATGAAGGATGGACAAAAGAAGAACAGAATGTCAAACGACTCAAATATAGTATCGAATGGACAAAGAATCAAATTGATTAAATGAAGGATGGACAAAAGAAGAACAGAATGTCAAACGACCAAATATAAGTATCGAATGGACAAAGAAATCAAATTGATTAAATGAAGGATGGACAAAAAGAAGAACAGAAATGTCAAACGACCAAATAAAGTATCGAATGGACAAAGAATCAAATTGATTAAATGAAGGATGGACAAAAAGAACAGAATGTCAAACGACCAAATATAGTATCGAATGACAAAGAATCAAATTGATTAAAATGAAGGATGGACAAAAGAAGAACAGAATGTCAAACGACCAAATAAAGTATCGAATGGACAAAGAATCAAATTGATTAAAATGAAGGATGGACAAAAAGAAGAACAGAATGTCAAACGACCAAATAAAGTATCGAATGGACAAAGAAATCAAATTGATTAAATGAAGGATGGACAAAAAGAAGAACAGAATGTCAAACGACCAAATAAAGTATCGAATGGACAAAGAATCAAATTGATTAAATGAAGGATGGACAAAAAGAAGAACAGAATGTCAAACGACCAAAGAATAAATTGATTGTAAGGATGGACAAAAGAATGGACCAAAGAATGACAAATTGATTAAAATGAAGGATGGACAAAAGAAGAAACAGAATGTCAAACGACCAAATAAAACTATCGAATGGACAAAGAATCAAATTGATTAAAAAGGATGGACAAAAGAAGAATAGAATGTCAAACGACCAAATAAAGTATCGAATGGACAAAGAATCAAATTCATTAAATGAAGGATGGACAAAAGAAGAACAGAATGTCAAACGACCAAATATAGTATCGAATGGACAAAGAATCAAATTGATTAAATGAAGAATGGACAAAAGAAGAACAGAATGTCAAACGACCAAATAAAGTATCGAATGGACAAAGAATCAAATTGATTAAATGAAGGATGGACAAAAGAAGAACAGAATGTCAAACGACCAAATAAGTATCGAATGGACAAAGAATCAAATTGATTAAAAAATGAAGGATGGACAAAAAGAAGAACAAATGTCAAACGACCAAATATAGTATCGAATGGACAAAGAATCAAATTGATTAAATGAAGGATGGACAAAAAGAAGAACAGAATGTCAAACGACCAAATAAAGTATTGAATGGACAAAGAATCAAATTGATTAAATGAAGGATGGACAAAAGAAGAACAGAATGTCAAACGATCAAATATAGTATCGAATGGACAAAGAATCAAATTTATTAAATGAAGGATGGACAAATGAAGAAACAGAATGTCAAACGACCAAATAAAGTATCGAATGGACAAAGAATCAAATTATTAAATGAAGGATGGACAAAAAGAAGAACAGAATGTCAAACGACCAAATATAGTATCGAATGGACAAAGAATCAAATTGATTAAATGAAGAATGATGGACAAAAAAGTAGAACAAAGAATGTCAAACGACCAAATAAAGTATCGAATGGACAAAGAATCAAATTGATTAAATGAAGGATGGACAAAAAAGAAGAACAGAATGTCAAACGACCAAATATAGTATCGAATGGACAAAGAATCAAATTGATTAAATGAAGGACGGACAAAAGAAGAACAGAATGTCAAACGACCAAATATAGTACGAATGGACAAAGAATCAAATTGATTAAATGAAGGATGGACAAAAAAGAAGAACAGAATGTCAAAAGAAGAACGACCAAATATAGTATCGAATTCAAATTGATTAAAATGAAGGATGGACAAAAAAGAAACAGAATGTCAACGACCAACGACCAACAAAGAATCAAATTGATTAAATGAAGGATGGACAAAAAGAAGAACAGAATGTCAAAACGAAATAAAGAATGACAAAGAATGATTAAATGGAAGGATGGACAAAAAGAACAGAAATGTCAAACGACCAAATAAAGTATTGAATGGACAAAGAATCAAATTGATTAAATGAAGGATGGACAAAAGAAGAACAAAGAAGAATGTCAAACGACCAAATAAAGTATCGAATGGACAAAGAATCAAATTGATTAAAAATGAAGGATGGACAAAAGAAGAACAGAATGTCAAACGACCAAATATAGTATCGAATGGACAAAAGAATCAAATTGATTAAATGAAGGATGGACAAAAAGAAGAACAGAATGTCAAACGACCAAATAAAGTATCGAATGGACAAAGAATCAAATTGATTAAATGAAGGATGGACAAAAGAAGAACAGAATGTCAAACGACCAAATATAGTATCGAATGGACAAAAGAATCAAATTGATTAAATGAAGGATGGACAAAAAGAAGAACAGAAATGTCAAACGACCAAATAAAGTATCGAATGGACAAAGAATCAAATTGATTAAATGAAGGATGGACAAAAAGAAGAACAGAATGTCAAACGACCAAATAAAGTATCGAATGGACAAAGAATCAAATTGATTAAATGAAGGATGGACAAAAGAAGAACAGAATGTCAAAACGACCAAATATAGTATCGAATGGACAAAATAAAATTTATTAAAATGAAGGATGGACAAAAGAAGAACAGAATGTCAAACGACCAAATATAGTATCGAATTGACAAAGAATTTATTAAATGAAGGATGGACAAAAGAAAAAGAACAGAATGTCAAACGACCAAATAAAGTATCGAATGGACAAAGAATCAAATTGATTAAATGAAGGATGGACAAAAAAAAGAACAGAATGTCAAACGACCAAATAAAGTATCGAATGGACAAAGAATCAAATTGATTAAATGAAGGGATGAATGTCAAACGACCAAATAAAATCGAATGGACAAAGAATCAAATTGATTAAATGAAGGATGGACGACCAAACGACCAAATAAAGTATCGAATGGACAAAGAATCAAATTGATTAAATGAAGGATGGACAAAAGAAGAACAGAATGTCAAACGACCAAATAAAGTATCGAATGGACAAAGAATCAAATTGATTAAATGAAGGATGGACAAAAAGAAGAACAGAATGTCAAACGACCAAATATAGTATCGAATGGACAAAGAATCAAATTGATTAAATGAAGGATGGACAAAAGAAGAACAGAATGTCAAACGACCAAATATAGTATCGAATTGACAAAGAATCAAATTGATTAAATGAAGGATGACAAAAAGAAGAACAGAATGTCAAACGACCAAATAAAGTATCGAATGGACAAAGAATTAAATTGATTAAATGAAGGATGGACAAAAGAAGAACAGAATGTCAAACGACCAAATATAGTATCGAATGGACAAAAGAATCAAATTGATTAAATGAAGGATGGACAAAAAAGAAGATGTCAAACGACAAATATAGAAAAGAATCAAATTGATTGTGGACAAAAAGACCAAATGTCAAAACGACCAAATAAAAGTATCGAATGACAAAGAATCAAATTGATTAAATGAAGGATGGACAAAAAAGAAACAGAAAGACCAAATAAAGTATCGAATGGACAAAGAATCAAATTGATTAAATGAAGGATGGACAAAAAGAAGAACAGAATGTCAAACGACCAAATAAAGTATCGAATGGACAAAGAATCAAATTGATTAAATGAAGGATGGACAAAAAAGAAGAACAGAATGTCAAACGACCAAATATAGTATCGAATGGACAAAGAATCAAATTGATTAAATGAAGGATGGACAAAAGAAGAACAGAATGTCAAACGACCAAATAAAGTATCGAATGGACAAAGAATCAAATTGATTAAATGAAGGATGGACAAAAAAGAAGAACAGAATGTCAAACGAATGGACAAAGAATCCAATTGATTAAATGAAGGATGGACAAAAGAAGAACAGAATCAAACGAAATGGACAAAGAATCAAATTGATTAAATGAAGGATGGACAAAAGAAGAACAGAATGTCAAACGACCAAATAAAGTATCGAATGGACAAAGAATCAAATTGATTAAATGAAGGATGGACAAAAAAGAAGAACAGAATGTCAAACGACCAAATAAAGTATCGAATGGACAAAGAATCAAATTGATTAAATGAAGGATGGACAAAAGAAGAACAGAATGTCAAACGACCAAATAAAGTATCGAATGGACAAAGAATCAAATTGATTAAATGAAGGATGGACAAAAAGAAGAACAGAATGTCAAACGACCAAATATAGTAAATGGACAAAGAATCAAATTGATTAAATGAAGGATGGACAAAAAAGAAGAACAGAATGTCAAACGACCAAATAAAGTATCGAATGGACAAAGAATCAAATTGATTAAATGAAGGATGGACAAAAGAAGAACAGAATGTCAAACGACCAAATAAAGTATCGAATGGACAAAGAATCAAATTGATTAAATGAATGGACAAAAGAAGAACAGAATGTCAAACGACCAAATATAGTATCGAATGGACAAAGAATCAAATTGATTAAATGAAGGATGGACAAAAAGAAGAACAGAATGTCAAACGACCAAATAAAGTATCGAATGGACAAAGAATCAAATTGATTAAATGAAGGATGGACAAAAGAAGAACAGAATGTCAAACGACCAAATAAAGTATCGAATGGATCGAATGGAAAGAATCAAATTGATTAAATGAAGGATGGACAAAAAGAAGAACAGAATGTCAAACGACCAAATAAAGTATCGAATGGACAAAGAATCAAATTGATTAAATGAAGGATGGACAAAAAAAGAAGAACAGAATGTCAAACGACCAAATAAAATATCGAATGGACAAAGAATCAAATTGATTAAATGAAGGATGGACAAAAGAAGAACAGAAATGTCAAACGACCAAATATAATGGACAAAAGAATCAAATTGATTAAATGAATGGACAAAGAATCAAATTGATTAAAATGAAGGATGGACAAAAAAGAAGAACAGAATGTCAAACGACCAAATATAGTATCGAATGGACAAAGAATCAAATTGATTAAATGAAGGATGGACAAAAGAAGAACAGAATGTCAAACGACCAAATAAAGTATCGAATGGACAAAGAATCAAATTGATTAAATGAAGGATGGACAAAAAAGAAGAACAGAATGTCAAACGACCAAATATAGTATCGAATGGACAAAGAATCAAATTGATTAAATGAAGGATGGACAAAAAGAAGAACAGAATGGACCAAATAAAGTAAAAGAAAAGAATCAAATTGATTAAATGAAGGATGGACAAAAAAAGAACAGAATGTCAAACGACCAAATAAAGTATCGAATGGACAAAGAATCAAATTGATTAAATGAAGGATGGACAAAAAGAAGAACAGAATGTCAAACGACCAAATATAGTATCGAATGGACAAAGAATCAAATTGATTAAATGAAGGATGGACAAAAAAGAAGAACAGAATGTCAAACGACCAAATAAAAGTATCGAATGGACAAAGAATCAAATTGATTAAATGAAGGATGGACAAAAAGAAGAACAGAATGTCAAACGACCAAATAAAGTATCGAATGGACAAAGAATCAAATTGATTAAATGAAGGATGGACAAAAAAGAAGAACAGAATGTCAAACGACCAAATATAGTATCGAATGGACAAAAGAAATCAAATTGATTAAATGAAGGATGGACAAAAAGAAGAACAGAATGTCAAACGACCAAATAAAGTATCAAATGGACAAAGAATCAAATTGATTAAATGAAGGATGGACAAAAGAAGAACAGAATGTCAAACGACCAAATAAAGTATCGAATGGACAAAGAATCAAATTGATTAAAATGAAGGATGGACAAAAAAATCGAAGAACAGAATGTCAAACGACCAAATAAAGTATCGAATGGACAAAGAATCAAATTGATTAAAATGAAGGATGGACAAAAAGAAGAACAGAATGTCAAACGACCAAATAAAGTATCGAATGGACAAAGAATCAAATTGATTAAATGAAGGATGGACAAAAAGAAGAACAGAATGTCAAACGACCAAATAAAGTATCGAATGGACAAAAGAATCAAATTGATTAAATGAAGGATGGACAAAAAGAAGAACAGAATGTCAAACGACCAAATATAGTATCGAATGGACAAAGAATCAAATTGATTAAATGAAGGATGGACAAAAGAAGAACAGAATGTCAAACGACCAAATAAAGTATCGAATGGACAAAGAATCAAAATTGATTAAATGAAGGATGGACAAAAAAGAAGAACAGAATGTCAAACGACCAAATATAGTATCGAATGGACAAAGAATCAAATTGATTAAATGAAGGATGGACAAAAAGAACAGAATGAAACGACCAAATATAGTATCGAATGGACAAAGAATCAAATTGATTAAATGAAGGATGGACAAAAAAGAAGAACAGAATGTCAAACGACCAAATAAAGTATCGAATGGACAAAGAATCAAATTGATTAAATGAAGGATGGACAAAAAAAGAAGAACAGAATGTCAAACGACCAAATAAAGTATCGAATGGACAAAGAATCAAATTGATTAAATGAAGGATGGACAAAAAGAAGAACAGAATGTCAAACGACCAAATAAAGTATCGAATGGACAAAGAATCAAATTGATTAAATGAAGGATGGACAAAAGAAGAACAAAAACGACCAAATAAAGTATCGAATGGACAAAGAATCAAATTGATTAAATGAAGGATGGACAAAAAGAAGAACAGAAATGTCAAACGACCAAATATAGTATCGAATGGACAAAGAATCAAATTGATTAAATGAAGGATGGACAAAAAGAAGAACAGAATGTCAAACGACCAAATAAAGTATCGAATGGACAAAGAATCAAATTGATTAAATGAAGGATGGACAAAAGAAGAACAGAATGTCAAACGACCAAATATAGTATCGAATGGACAAAGAATCAAATTGAAAATGAAGGATGGACAAAAGAAGAACAGAATGTCAAACGACCAAATAAAAGTATCGAATGGACAAAGAATCAAATTGATTAAATGAAGGATGGACAAAAGAAGAACAGAATGTCAAACGACCAAATAAAGTATCGAATGGACAAAGAATCAAATTGATTAAATGAAGGATGGACAAAAAAGAAGAACAGAATGTCAAACGACCAAATATAGAAATGGACAAAGAATCAAATTGATTAAATGAAGGATGGACAAAAGAAGAACAGAATGTCAAATAAAGTATCGAATGGACAAAGAATCAAATTGATTAAATGAAGGATGGACAAAAGAAGAACAGAATGTCAAACGACCAAATAAAGTATCGAATGGACAAAGAATCAAATTGATTAAATGAAGGATGGACAAAAAGAAGAACAGAATGTCAAACGACCAAATAAAGTATCGAATGGACAAAGAATCAAATTGATTAAATGAAGGATGGACAAAAGAAGAACAGAATGTCAAACGACCAAATAAAGTATCGAATGGACAAAGAATCAAATTGATTAAATGAAGGATGGACAAAAAGAAGAACAGAATGTCAAACGACCAAATATAATCGAATGGATGGACAAAAAGAAGAACAGAATGTCAAACGACCAAATAAAGTATCGAATGGACAAAGAATCAAATTGATTAAATGAAGGATGGACAAAAAGAAGAACAGAATGTCAAACGACCAAATGTATCGAATGGACAAAGAATCAAATTGATTAAATGAAGGATGGACAAAAGAAGAACAGAATGTCAAACGACCAAATATAGTATCGAATGGACAAAGAATCAAATTGATTAAATGAAGGATGGACAAAAAAGAAGAACAGAATGTCAAACGACCAAATAAAGTATCGAATGGACAAAGAATCAAATTGATTAAATGAAGGATGGACAAAAGAAGAACAGAATGTCAAACGACCAAATAAAGTATCGAATGGACAAAGAATCAAATTGATTAAATGAAGGATGGACAAAAGAAGAACAGAATGTCAAACGACCAAATAAAGTATCGAATGGACAAAGAATCAAATTGATTAAATGAAGGATGGACAAAAGAAGAACAGAATGTCAAACGACCAAATAAAGTCGAATGGACAAAGAATCAAATTGATTAAATGAAGGATGGACAAAAAGAACGGAACAAACGAAAATGTCAAACAAAGAATCAAATTGAAAAATAAAGGATCGAATGGACAAATAAAGTAAATGGACAAAGAATTGATTAAATGAAGGATGGACAAAAGAAGAAGAACAAACGAAAATGTCAAACGACCAAATATTAAAGAAGGATGGATCAAAAGAATGGAATGGAAAAGAATCAAATTGATTAAATGAAGGATGGACAAAAAGAAGAACAGAATGTCAAACGACCAAAATAAAGTATCGAATGGACAAAGAATCAAATTGATTAAAATGAAGGATGGACAAAAGAAGAACAGAATGTCAAACGACCAAATAAAGTATCGAATGGACAAAGAATCAAATTGATTAAATGAAGGATGGACAAAAGAAAGAACAGAATGTCAAACGACCAAATAAAGTATCGAATGGACAAAGAATCAAATTGATTAAATGAAGGATGGACAAAAAGAAGAACAGAATGTCAAACGACCAAATAAAGTATCGAATGGACAAAGAATCAAATTGATTAAATGAAGGATGGACAAAAGAAGAACAGAATGTCAAACGACCAAATAAAGTATCGAATGGACAAAGAATCAAATTGATTAAATGAAGGATGGACAAAAAAGAAGAACAGAATGTCAAACGACCAAATAAAGTATCGAATGGACAAAGAATCAAATTGATTAAATGAAGGATGGACAAAAAAGAAGAACAGAATGTCAAACGACCAAATAAAGTATCGAATGGACAAAAGAATCAAATTGATTAAATGAAGGATGGACAAAAAAGAAGAACAGAATGTCAAACGACCAAATAAAGTATCGAATGGACAAAGAATCAAATTGATTAAAATGAAGGATGGACAAAAAAGAAGAACAGAATGTCAAACGACCAAATAAAGTATCGAATGGACAAAGAATCAAATTGATTAAATGAAGGATGGACAAAAAAAAAAACGACCAAATAAATGGAATCAAAAAAATGAATCAAACGACCAACAAACTTGATTAAATTGATTAAATGAAGGATGGACAAAAAAGAAGAACAGAATGTCAAACGACCAAAAAAGTATCGAATGGACAAAGAATCAAATTGATTAAATGAAGGATGGACAAAAAGAAGAACAGAATGTCAAACGACCAAATAAAGTATCGAATGGACAAAGAATCAAATTGATTAAATGAAGGATGGACAAAAGAAGAACAGAAATGTCAAACGACCAAATAAAGTATCGAATGGACAAATTAAATGAATCAAATTGATTAAATGAAGAATGGACAAAAAGAAGAACAGAATGTCAAACGACCAAATAAAGTTTGGACAAAGAATCAATTGATTAAATGAAAGAACAGAATGTCAAACGACCAAATAAAGTATCGAATGGACAAAGAATCCAATTGATTAAATGAAGGATGGACAAAATTTTCAGAATGTTCAAATAAACTAAAATGGACAAAGACATATCGTGCAAAAAGAAGAACAGAATGTCAAACGACCAAATTGTCGTTTCTAAAGAATCAAATTTTAAATGGCATGGACTGAAGAACAGAATGTCAAAAACGACCAAATGACGAGCTACTTTTACTGGTTCACAGACTGCATTAATTTAAGCGTGCTACTAGGTTGACATCTTGATCTCATCTTTTCACTGACGAAACCACTATATATAGCAATCTCTTCTACTCCAACAGCTTCTTATCTCTCATCTACCGTTAATGGAACTCCCTTCCTATCACTTGCTCCCCTGATAGCTATAATCTTTAAATATTCAAATGTAATGCCAATCGACATCATCTGATGCCTTGACCTTGATCCCTGTCCTTCTCTTTATCCTTTTCCCAAACACCCCTTTTTTACTCTTACTTCCACCCTCTGTAAACCCATGCGTGCTAGTGACACGTCTACCTTGTTTCGGGTGATTTGCTTAAAAAAAAAATATCGACATATCGACATGATTTTAAAATGTCGGTTTAAATAATCGATACAGAAGAATACAAAAATATACAATTGGAAACAAAAGATTAAAAAGCAATTTTGATAGCTACGACAGAATCTTTAATTATATATGGCTACATTTGTATCTTCCTCAAAAATAAAAAAAAATATTTTTTATTTTTACCACAATTCTAATTTCTCGCGATTAAAAATTTGAACTCTTTACTGTAGTTTAAATGCAGATCCTTGTTCAAAAAAGTTACCAATTATGTAGAAAGTTTTGTTTTTTTTAATCGGACGTTTTTATATTAGTTTAAAATTTAAAAATATTGATTTATCGGATTTCTTATTATGTCTTAATGTTATGTTGTTTATTGATATGCAATTTAATTGTTATGTTACTTTTCTGTTCAAATATTACCTGGAGCTAAAAAATTGATCTTAAATTTAAATAAATTAAACAAAAATCTGAAGGTTTCTAATCGAACTTGCTTAAATTAATAATTGTGTCCAAATATAACACACACACACATATATATGTGTGTACATATATATATATATATATATATATGTGTGTGTGTGTATATATATATATATATATATATATATATAATTATTGCTGATATATATATATATATATATATATATATATATATATATGTCAGCATATAAATATATATATATATATATATTTCAGCAGCAATAATTGTCTTCCGGATTACTTTCGAATGTTGCTACATTCTTTTTCAAGGATTGTTCTGTGCGTGGTTACACGGCCGTTTTTATTTGTTTAGTTTTTTTAACTCCGGTATCCACAGATTTAATGGAGGAATTTCAATTTAAACAAGCTGACGTCACATCCTATACGGAACCGTCATATAGCCTGACGTGCTTTTACCGATTTCGCCACAGAGGAGCGTTTCGGTTAGCAAGGTCGATTTTACTGTTTTTAAACTACAATTTTCCATAATTTTAAAAAGATCAAAATCGACCTTGCTAATAGCATACAGGTTCGATTCCTGTCGGAGGACACCATATTTTCTAATACAATTTCTCGGACATTCAGGCCGGTAAATGTTAATACTGTTTATTATAAACAGAGCATTTACTTAAATATTTGTATCTATAAAAAAGAATGTATAAACATAAAATATCTTAAAACAATTGTCGGACTTTGTCTATGTCATAATATATATATATATATATATATATATATATATATATATATATATATATATATATCAAAAAATGATAAAAGTCACTAATTTGCCAGATGTAAAGGGTTTCTGGAAATAGAGATTACAATAAAAATTACAGGATTTCGGGAGACAGAAGACGATTGACGCTGCATTTAAATTTGTAAAGATTGTATTTGACAGGAAATCAAAAAACCGGAAGAGAATTCTCCAAGCGAAAAGAGCGGGAAAACAGCGGGATAAGAACCTATTAGCATTGAACATATGGTCACAGCTTGCAATTTCAACGGTGAAATTATGAAACTGAGCTGTGAATCTAGACCGGCGCTTAAATTCGAGAAGTCGAGCCCAAGAGGAAAGCTCATCAGAACAATTACCACTAAAATATTTACAGAAAAGGTCATATGGAAGCTACATTACGGCGTCGTGAAAGTGATTAAAGCAGGAACGACAACCCAATTGAGATTTTTCTTTCGATATTGTCAAGAAATTGTAGAAATACTACACCAGATTTGGCAGGAATATACGCATCACACACATATATAAACACATTTTTATGTTTATACATTCTTTTTTCATAGATACAAATATTTAAGTAAATGCTCTGTTTATAATAAACAGTACAAACGACATTTACCGGCCTGAATGTCCGAGAAATTGTCATAGAAAATATGCGTCCTCCGACGTATGATATACGGAACCGTCATATAGCCTAACGCTTTTACCGATTTCGCCACAGAGGACCGTTCGGTTAGCAAGGTCGATTTTACTGTTTTTAAACTACAATCTTCCATGATTCTCTCACGTACATTCATATCTGCTCAATGCGTATCCAAATGTAAACAAATAACGTCACACATTACGAAATGGACAAAATATGCCTCCTCCGAAAATTTCTCGAACATTCAGACAGGTAAATGTTGTTAATACTGTTTATTATAAACAGAGCATTTACTTAAATATTTGTATCTATAAAAAAGAATGTATAAACATAAAAATGTCTTAAAATAATTGTCGGACTTTGTCCATTTCATAATGTTTGTATAAAGGTAAAAGACAATAGGAAAACTGTATTATTAGCCGACGCGTTTCGTCCAATGTGAACTTTTTCAGCACAAAACGAAAAGAATTTATTGAAATCAAAGAAACTATTGACAACAAACTGTCCTTAGCAACTAGAAGAATTTCGAAAAGATTATTGTATTCATATTGTCAACTGAAACTTACGTCAAGTACTGTCACGTGTGGAAATATTGTTTTTATTGTTGTGTTGACGGATTCAACCATTTTCTTTCGATTTCTTGATATAGTTGTGTACATTGGCTTTGGAGAGAATTAGTTCTGTTACCTTGTTTTCAATAAATTCATTTAGTTTTTGCCTTGAAAAAGTTCACATTGGACGAAATGCATCGGTTAATAAAACAGTTTTCCTTTAGTCTTTTACCTTTATACATATTGTCTTTTTCTACAGGTTAACTCTGAGAAATTTTTCATATATATATATATATATATATATATATATATATAGATAGATAGATAGATAGGCAGCATATCGAATAATATACACATTGTATCTATTTATTTTATACTATATTTTCCCGTTGTCTAATCCATTTCTTGAAGAAAACAGCAACAACATATTAATTGCAATAAAATTTGCATTCCTTTATAATGGTGATTTTTAAAACACACTCTGTAGTTATTTTAAATTTTAACTTTATTTGTTGTATCTATGTACTTTTTTTTGAAAAACAAGCGTTTCAGGATAAAGCAACAAAATTAAAATGTATATACCATTTAATACATTTGACACAAGCCTTATACTGTACGGAATAAATTATTTAAAATGGACATTTGAAAACAATAAGATGAAATATGCCTTCTTTGAAAAACAGGACATAAAAGTCATTAGAGATTTATATTTATAAAATTAAAGCAAGAAATACATTGACTATTAAAGGATGTCTAAAACTCAGACCTACACAGCCCGACTATCCAAGTTAATTTTTATTCATTCTTTACTTTCTTTCTTTGTATTTTTTATTTCTTTTTTCTTTATTATGAACAATATCAACGTAAGTAATTTCAGTCAATATTTTGAGGCACAGAATTCAAACAATTAATTTTGCATCCAGCAGAAGTTAAGAACGAAAACGACGGACTACGAAAGATTTTTATTGCTTTGAAATATATATATCAATGCCGACTAACATGGGATAGGCCCGACAAGTCCTATCTCCGCTATCGCTATTGCTATATTGCATGTTCGGTGAAGATTAGAAAATCAATCAATATATATATATATATATATGCGTGTGTGTGTTTGTATGTATGTGTGTGTGTTAGTGTGACAGATTATTTGCGTTAATAGAGGCCAAAGTTAATGATCTGTGCCATTTTTATGTATTAATGTGTGATGCAAGGCCAAAATTATGAGGCGTTGCTGGAAAGTTCTCGCTTCGACTAAGAGGAGATTTCCCACCAAACCCAGCCATTATGCTCTACCGGAATGTATCCATTCTACGTAGGTATCGTATACCACTGACTTTATAAGTACTCGAATGTGAATATAATTAAAGAAATATCATTTTTGGAACAATATCCTAAGTGGGTAAAAAATTGTCTATACTGAAAATTCAAAAGAGTCTTCTCGGCCTAGTGGATAATGAATTATTCCCCTTTTCTACGACCCTTTTCCTCAGACGAAACATCGCAAGCCAATCGCTAATTGTACAGCTATATCCATGGAAAATGTTGTGATGCGCTATATTCCTTAGTTCCACGAGTTCAGTACTTTACAGCTAAGATCCACTCCGTCATTTACACGGTGTCGAATTATCCTCATGTCCCTCCGTTAAGAAGTTCCAGTTATAATATTGTCTTCTTATATATAAAATCCTGTTCGTCCGTCAGTCCGTCCATCAGACCCTCTAAAATAGCCATACATCAACCGATCGAAACCAAATTGCGGAGAGAAGTGCGAACAGGTAAGGGGGTACAAATTACAGTTGATTTTACTGGGATGCGTAGCTTAGAACAATAAATTTTTCATTAATTTTTTGGGAAAAATTAAGTTTTATTATTTAACAGACAAAACGCTCCCACTATTTAATGAACAATTTAATGATTAAAATAAGAATATACTTATTTAATAATGTTTTCTTTAAGTTTTTATATACAAGAATCAAGTTTCCAATTCACACTGCGTTTGCGAGAACTATAAACAAATCACAAGGCCAAACGCTTCAAAATTTGGAATTTTGTTCAAAAAAAAATATTTACGCATGGCCAGTTTTATGTTGCTTGCTCAAGTATAAGAAATCCTAAGTATTTATTGTTCGCTTTTAAGAAAAGAAAATGGAGAAAAAATAAATTTTCTTAAAACGTTTACGACGAAGTCCTATAAAATTAAATTAAATTAAATTAAAGAAATTATTAAACCGTGAAGCAGAGTCTTTGTCAAAGTATTTTTCCAAACAAATCAGCTTATTCAAATTTCATCGATTGATTTGCGAAATTGAACGAAATGTAGAGTTTGTAGATCTCGACAAAAATGTCAGCGATAACTTCAGCATTACTTAACACTGTGATGATTTCAATATGCGTCAGTGTGCTGCCAAACAATTTTTAGTTCAAATTAGCCGAGAATTAGGAATGCCGTAGTTAGAGAGAGCATCGAAACAACAGAAGACTAGTTAGAGAAAAACAGAATTTATGGTTTATCAAATACGCATATATAGAACGGAAATACTTAAATACAATTCAAAACCTTCTCTAAAGTGGCTACATGCCATATTTATAAGTAGGAGAAGTAGATTGTCATAGTATCAGGAAAGAGTATGAAGTACTCAACAAAATACATGTTCTTCCCAAAAGCCAGTGCTTTGCGGAATATGATCCTGACTTGGGTATCACCATTCACTATAATCTTAACCCCTTTAAGTCAATGCTACATTTCCTTTTAATCGGCACGTCTCACTTCCTACTTTTGACTCCATAAAACAAACTTACTCGGTGTCTCTCTATCTAGAGTGGCTCTTGGGTCTTGTGGAGAATCGTATAAAAGAAACATTCGCAATCGTAACATTAGAGGAATCAGATGAAGTGAAAAATACGATTACATACAAATTTGTATTTTTTTATCCTAAATGTCTGTTATTCACCAGGCACCTAGTGAAAAATCGATCTTGCTATCAACGACAGCACATCAAAAAGTACTATTTAACACAGAAAATTGAAGTTTACTTTTCCTTTCTACTTGTATATGCAACATTGGAATAGGAAAAGATGCCTTCCAAAATCTAAGCAAACTAAGAAACAGCAAAATTTCGTGAGAAAAAAGAAATGAGAGCTGAACCGTGATGTAATATGAAGCCTCTTGAATGCCAGTGACAATTTCCTCGCAGATGGAGGAAATACTGGAGGCAACAAAGACGTATCTCTACATGAGGATGTTGAGAATATCAAGCACAGAGCGCGTGATCAACAAAGAAGTTTGAAAGAACATAAAAAAAAAACACTAATGCTCAGTGACAGAAGTATCTGACACATAATGAGGAAAGTAGCCATGGAGAATTTGACACTCACAAGAAATATTGAAGCGGTTAGAGGAAGCATACTGCACCTACCTGACGGGATGGAAGCTGGAGTGATGGTAGAAAGACAAACGCTACTAAGATATTCAAAGGGATAGGAAGTTGTGGAGAGGTATGAACGCCCACGCCCAGGAGGTGCACGGCACAAAGAAAAAGAAGTCTATCATATACATAATGAAATCGGAACCATTAACAGTTTTGACGAACTATTACGGATATTTTCCGCATCAAAGGACAGGTTGAAGCTGCTGGACTTGTAAATGTGCATGTGTTTCACTGTGTTTTAAGAGCTCTAAATTAATAATATCCCAACGCTTCCTCCACCCTCACAACATTTTACTTCTTTCAACAAACTCAGCTTTTCCGGCCGGTTGTGGGAATTTATCAGTGTCAAATACCTTTTGTGATGAACATTGTTGTATGTAATCCACTTTTCATCACCTATTACGAGATATTTAAGGAAAAGTTGTTAGCATTTATATATTCGCACCTCGTATTTTCAACCTTTTCTATATTTCTTCGGATTATTTTCTTTAAAATATCAGATACTGCAACCACTCGAGAAAGGTTATAAATAGCTGCTAAAATATTTATATTATTCGGACTATTGTCCTCGTTTTGTTGCCATGTTTATTACAACGTTTCGGCCGTTGTACGGTCTGGCCTTCTTCAGGTGTTTGAAATGTCGCTCGCTGAGGTAGACTGTTCTAGTTCCACGTGCCATGTCTAATGGATGTCAGTTATCTTCTGTTAATTCCCCTCTGAATGTTCTCCACTGACTTAACCAGGTATTGAACTCACACTCTTTGGGTTCTGTTACTGGATAACGCCATTATCCACTGTACCATGTGTCAGAGGGGGATTAACAGGAGATAACTGACATCCATTAAACATAGCACGTGGAACTAGAACAGTCTACCCCAGCGAGCGAAATAAAGGGTTCAGTTCGACATTCCAACCACCTAAAGAGGGCTGGAGTGTACAACGGCTAAAGCGTTGTGATAAATATGACAACAAAGAATATGGCGACAAAGATGATGACATTTGTCCGAATAATGTAAATAGTGTACATAATATCTCATCTCAGAAATATAGACAGATACTGATGGGTCGAAACGTTGTAATAAATATGGTGAAAAAGATGAGGACAACAGTCCGAATAATGTAAATATTGTACATAATACTTCATCTCAGAAATATAGACTGATAGCTGCTAAAATGTTTTATTGAAATCAACAAAATACAAATATCAGCAAGAAAAACATATCGAATATTTCATTCCTGTCCTTGTAAAATCTTTGACATTTCAATGTTTTTTTTTGTTTTTGTTTTTGTTTTTTTAAATGCGTTTTGCATGCTTTGAGGGCACATCAGTAGCGTCTTCTCTTCGTTGCTAATAAGGTTTTAAATTTTAAATTTAGCAAATTGATGTTTTATCCCCGAGAAATTGTTTCTGATAAATTTGACGTGATGCTAAACCCGGCACAAGAAAATAAATATTAAAACAGTAAATATAAATAATATAACCTAACGTATGTCCCTGTAGCTAAAGGTCAAAGAAAATTAGTGGCAACACATAATAAGCTAAAATAATTCTTTCCGAGAAAATTAATGAACAGTGGGATGCTCAATATAGTGGCACATAAGGACTCTGATTTTTTCAGCTAATAAAAATAAAATCATATACCGTATGTACTTGTCTATAGAGCGAGTTTTTTTTTTATGATCAGATTCAAACGAAAAGATAGGCAGTTAAGAGGTTAAAATTATTAGTTTTCAGTGACAGGTTGCACTACATACAAGTATTTTTTCTAGAAAGTTTAAATTCATGCATTTAATAATTGTGTTCTGTAAGTGCCGAGAATGTACAAATAAATGTCCATCACTATAGGCTAAACAACAACATTATACATTTAAACAACCTCAGCCAAAAGAAACATATGTATAAAGCATTTTTACATAGAATGACTTGAATTATCATAAATCAAAGTATTTACATCAAATCATGGGACACCTTGCATTATGTATAGTTGGCTACTCGTATTCTAGGATACCCGTCTATTTGAGCAAGATCCCCGTCTATTTGAGCGACGGGGGGTGGTTTATTATGCAGTATAAACCACAGTTTATACTGCATAATAAACAGTTTCTGGAAATCAGTCTGATAACATCAGGAAGCGTCCTTTCTGATAAATCGACCATGGTGAGATTCGAACCTGGGTCTCATGGTCAGAATGCGAACATGTGCCCAGGTATAGGTAACTCTGGTAATAACGTTTGTCATTATCAATACCTCAACGATGTAAACACTTGCGAAACGAAAATGAATGCAAATATGAGATAGGAAAAAAAATCTATTAATTCTTCATTTATGTAAGGTATTTGTGGATTTTAAGTGGCAAATGTTTTTCTCTTCATGTAGCGACAAAAGGGGAAAAAACTTATGCTATGTAGGAGGCAGGTCCACGGTAAAGTAGCTACTGTAGCCAAGCATGGACGAAACTAAATGAACGGTTTCTAAATCATCGTTTCAAATATTTTAGGGTAAAAGATTTTTCTTACCTTTTTTTTTTGAGTGGCTTCGTACAAAAACGAATGAAGACCATTTATCAGCTATAAAACATGTCCAGGATGATGCCCAGTATAGCAATATTAAACCTATTAGTTTTTTTTTTTTTCAGAATATCAGAATTGGTCTCATTAAGCATGAGCTATAGAAATATCAGATTTTTCACAAAAAACAATTCAGGTGTTCCACTATACATGAAGTAATCTTAGATAGAAGTATATAGGGTATACCTGGTCAATCAAGGCTTGTATTTCTTCTTCAATATCTCTCTTGAGGACGTAGGCGATTATAGTTCTACACTACTTCCTATTTTAGCTTTTAGTAAGATTTGTGTTATATAAGTGTCGCTTCCGATCCCATTATTGTATTAAATTGACCACGTGACCCTAGAGGAAACGCATATATAGGAAGTCGAGTGATGTCTAGATTGATCTCTGTTCTAGTCTATCCTCTATTACTATTCGGATCGCTATTTCTATTCTATCCTCTATTACTATACGTACCGCTATTTTCTACTCTATTCACTATACTATTTCTCTATTCAGACCACTATACGGCGATTACTATTAGAGCGAGTATTATCGAGCAAGTACTATTAGTGCGAGTGTTATTCGAAGGTGTCTGACACCAGTATTGTTCAACGGCGTTACTATAGTTGTATCTGCGATTACAAAGTCTCTACTAAAACGAGCATTGCGAAAATGACAACGAGTGTTCGTTGTCATCACAAAAATGTGTCTTTTTCCCATTTCCTGTTCTTCCAACGATTTACACTACCTCTTGACGCTGGTTATTCACTGATTTCTTTTATCTCCCATGTCTTCAATATGTGAGTGTCAAAATCACCGAGCACCCTTTCCTTGACATGCTTCCTATGAATTTCGAGTGACTTTTTCTGATTCTAAGTCTAAATTTCGGTTTTGTTTCCTTTTCCCCCAAAATTTCATATTACTCGTACTTTCCAGCCATTGTGTTTCCAACATCCTGATGTAGAAGAGTATCAGTGTAGCCTGATATTTCCTTTTTCATCTAACACGCAATGGGGTTACAGGGTGTGGAGAAATTAGTAACAGAAATATTAGTAACAGAAATTTTAGTAAGGAGTAGAAAGAGAAAATAACATCCTAGAGGACAGTAGATTGCAATTGACATTGTATTTAAATTTTGGGGGATTAAAGTTGGCTGGAAAGCATGGGACCCGAAGGGAGTTCCACAAGCGAGAAGTGCGAACAAAGAAACTCTCAGCATAAAAGTTACGGCTACATATCGCCAGATTCACTGTAAATTGAAGAGATGAGTCTAGTATTTCGTTTAAATTAATACAGTCTAGGTATCACAGTGAAGAGTTCATCTGAACAATTACCATGAAAGAATTTATTAAAAAAAAGAACAGAGAAGCAACTTTACGGCGGTGGGCAAGTGACAGAGGGCGAGCTGCCAGATCAAGACTTATAATATTGCTGATTCTTCTTTGAATCTTATCCAGAAACTCAAGGTAAATAGCAGAGACACAGGACCATATATATGCAGCAATATTCAAAGCGAATGATAGACTTAGAGATATGAAAGAGAGATTTCGAAGCGAAAAACTGTCTCACCCGGCGCAGTGAACCGACTTTCTTAGCAACTGGCGTAGCAGTGGATTTAATATAGCCATTCCACTTTATGTCAGCTGAGAACGTTAGCCTGCCAAGGTGCAACCAGTCACTTTCGTGGATGTTAGCATCAATTAGTCAGAGAAGGCTCCCTGAGATGATTGATGAAAAGTTTAGTTTTGGAGGCTTTATAATTGACAAGTCATCTTTTGTCCCAGTTAACAACGGTCTTGATGTCGTTTTGGACATCAGCTGCCATTTTGACCTCGTCGGACTGATCAGGCTTACTATCGAGGCAGGAGTAAATGGTAGTGTCTTCAGTGTAGATGTCATGTTGAGAAACATACAGGGAATTTAAATTTATTTAATCTACCGGGGTAGAATGTTCTGGTCCCACTGCCCATATCTAGAGATATCTTGTCTAGTTATTAATCAGTTAGTACGGCTCAGTTATTGTTCACCCTGTTTTCTACTGGATCCAAGTACACACCGCCCGGCTCAGGGATTGAACTCACAATTACTATGTCACCAAATTCACCAATCCGTGTTTTAATTCCATAGGCTGTTATCCTATGGATTTTTTTCATCATTTCACCCCAACCAAGGCGGAAGTACCAATAGTACGCAAGGGGTTAAAGAGAGTGAGGGCAAGGGTAAAGAGACGTGATTGAGGAAAGGATAAAGAGTAGAACGGGGAATTAGATGAAGGCATCAGATGTCGATTGACATTACATTTGAATATTTGAAAACTATAAATCTCAATGAAGCAAGTAAGAGGAAGGGAGTTCCACAGACGGGAAGTGCAAGACATGAAGCTATTGGAGTAGAAGAGACGACTACATTTAACACTTTCGACAGTTAAAGGTTGGAACCGAGATGCCAGCCTAGTAACACGCTTAAATTCCTGCACTTTGGGAACCAGCGAAAATAGCTCGCCAGATTAGTTACGTTAAAAGTACTTGTAGAAATCACAGAGGGAAGCGACGGCATGTCTGTGAGAAAGTGACTGTAGACGAGATGCCAGACAAGGACTAGCAACATTGCATATCCGTCTCTGTGGAGGGTTTGAAGTCTTAAACACAGTTTTTAAGATGGATAACTACAACTATGATAGTAGTCATGTAAATAGTATAAATGATGATAACTTCTCATCCTAGAAATTCAGACAGAAATTACTTGATTTTGGGAGCTCCAATTCAAAATCCGTGTCTTGTGTTATTTTAATAGCGAAGGTTAAAAACTAGGCTACATCTGCTTCACCTGTGGGTGGTGGTAACGGCGGCATTTTTCAGAAAATCAGGGATAGGCATTCTCAATGTAGGCGGCTATTTTCATTTATCCGTTCCATTTTAAAATCAGGAAAAATCTACTCTTACTACTATAATAACGCATTCTTTACATATAACCAAATTTTCAGAGTACGACCCGTCAATTATAATATAATTATGTATTATCTTCTCTGTAAGTTACTTATTATCAAAATATTATATAATGTATTCCACTATTGCTTTATTAAAGGTAAATTATTACCTTTAATCCAGGAGAATAGGTGAGTTTTCACATCGTCAGTAATGCCTATCACTTCTTGGTAAATGTGAAAAACGTTCCTGAGAAGTCTTAGTGTTTCTGGGGATTTCTTTATGTATTGTTCGAGTAGACATCTCTGTGTATCTAAATGGGTCAGTTTATTACGCGATGAGCTGACCCCTACAAATACAAAATGATGTAAAGATCAAGAGACATCATGACAGATTAAGGTCATCGGTAATTAATTCGATCTTCTATAAACACGTCATAAATGTTGGTCATGTGCTCCAATAATATCTAATTATGATTTGATATTTAATAAGAACCTGATTTAAATACAAATTATATACATATATGCACGCACACACACACACATAAATAAATATATATATATATATATATATATATATATATATATATATATATATATATATATATATATATTGTAGAAGCCCTGAAAACCGCACTAAGATGGCCTTCCGAATATGAGGAATTGGTTACAAAATCTGGATATGAGGGGTTATATTTAGATTAAAATAAAAGAACTGAAATCAGGTTTACCATTTATTTTCAAGAGGACTCTGCACTATACATCTTGTAACACCAAGCATGAACTGAAGGCAAGGATTATGGCAGAATTCACCAACTTAACAATGAGACCGTCCAGAAGTTACAGGAGTGATTGAAGCCAATGCCGATTTTATTAAATAAATTTACTCTTCCTCATTTCAAGATATTTTTGTGTAAATATATCTGTCAAAACGGGATGTCAGTGTTATTTTCATTTTTGCGTAATTTAGACAATAACTTATCCATCGCGCCCTATATATGAGGGTCATTCAATAAATAAGATGAATTTTCGGTATAAGGACTTCTAATACAGATAGAATCTTACTTTTTTTTCAACGTAGTCTCCCAGCACTGTCACACACTTTTCCCATCTGTGCACAAGCTTCCGTATTCCCTCGTAAAAATCTTTGGACTGATGTCTCAGCCAGTCGCTCACAACACTTTTGACTTCATCGTCACTTTTAAACTTCGTGCCACTCGTGAACACTTTCAAGGGACCAAATAGGTGAAAGTCTGAAGGGTCAAGGTCTGGGCTGTAAGGGGGATGAAGGAGCAGTTCCCAGCCCAGCTGGTTGATGGTCTGCACCGTTTGGGCTGCTGTGTGAGGCCTTGCGTTGTCATGATGCAAGATGACTCCTTCTGACTGATGACCCCTGCGTTTGTTCTTTATGTCTTTCTTGACCTGCCTCAGCAGTTCACAGTAGTTCTTCTGTCAGACTGAATGAGGTCATTGACTGATTCGATCACCTCAGGAGACCTCACTTCTGTAGGCCTCCCAAGGCCTGTCTTCATCCTCAACACTGCTCCGTTCTTCTTTAAACAATTTAGCCCACTTGTAGACATTTTTTTGGCTTAAACATGTGGCACCATACACCGTTGACATTCTCCTATGAATTCCAACTGGTTTGCAACCTTCAGTAACCAAATACTTGATAACTGGCCGCTGTTCAATCCTGGAGCATGCTTCTTAGTTCACCATCTTTGTTAATAGCCAAAACTCTCAAAGTTTGTTTTTTTTTATCTGCAAAAGAAATTAAATAAAATAAAAAAAGTAAGCTTCTATCTGTATCAGAAGTCCTTATACCGAAAAATTCACCTTATTTATTGAATGACCCTCGTATATATATATATATATATATATATATATATATATATATAATAGCAATGATCTTATAAATATAAGAAATTATACTGTCGGGAAAACCTTGGGTACTTTGATATGTAAATAAACAGACCAATATCCAAGGGGAAAAATGGTACAAAAAAGAAAGAACAGAGAACATGTAAGCCAGCCGAAGACAATCGTCTAACATGTAAGTTCAGAGTCTAAAGAAAAAAAACCGCTACGAATAAGCCAGTATTCCCTGACGATCCGCGTAGCTGAAACCTTGGTAGGTTTATCTGGCTCTCTCTCTCTCTCTCTCTCTCTCTATATATATATATATATATATATATATATATATATATATATGAAGAAGGCGTACGAGTCGGTTATAGCATTTACAGTGTTTCATCATTTCTACTTTTGTATCGGACACTATTATTCATCATACAAATATACACGCAATGAATGAGCGTATTTTAACACTAATTTCGTAGGCCATCATGACCGTGGGTTTGAGTCCAATGGCTTTGTTCAACTGTTGATCACGCCAGAGGATGCGCTCTCTCCAAGTCTTATACATAACATCAATATATTCGCTGTGAGTGTTGAAGAAACACTAATGTGTCTGTGCAAGATTCTGCAACAAGGATTTGCTTAGAGGAAGATAGGTTAGAAACTTTAGAGCACAGACAGAAGTTGGAGACCGCTGTTGGTCAAGTAGATCATTCCTTGGTGACATTAGACTAACCATGGAGTATAGGATCACAACCTCACTCCGCTCGGTGTCGCTGCTGTGGTTTTGTAGAAATTAGGATTTCAACTGTTGATTATCTCTCACAGTTTGCCAACCACAGATGAAGAGACACAATCTGCCGTAGTATTTAACCCCTAGTAGGGGGATAACAGTGAACTCCATACCATTCAAAACGGAATTTAAGCGAAAGTGAAAGGAACGAATTCGGTCGGAATTTTAATCAGGCACGCCGATTTCATATTTCCCGCCGTTGAACTGTACGCTACGCGGGAAACATGAATGTAGATTCTGCATTGTAAATTTTGACTCTCACTGGTACCCCACTAATGTAACCTATATCTTTTTCTTTTTATGTGCTGTGTCCTTTCATGACGTTGGCGATCATGGCTCTCCCCACCATCTATCCCTTGCAGCTCTCAACAAGTTCCTTCTTCTGCTTCCTCCCCCAGACCACGTTCTGTCATCCACTTGCTTATGCCCGTCAAGTATGTCACGAGTTGTTTTCCCTTGCCTCTCTTTCCCTCTATTCGAAACCATGAGTATCAGTTTCTCCAGACCCTCTTTTTTCATTATGTGTCGCAGAAACTTCAGCTGTCTCTTCCTGGTGTTAAGTATAAGCCTCCTCCTTGTTTGAAATCTCTCTAAGACCTCATCGTTGCTCACATGCTCGGTCCATGTTATTCTTAGCATCCTTCTGTACCACATTTCTGTCGCTTCAAGTTTCTTGTTCATCTGTGAAGAAATCGTCCAACATTCGCTGCCGTAATGAAGGGCAGATATCACGTAACAACTCAGTATTCTTTTCTTCGTTACCAAACAAATCCTCCTGTCTGCCCAGCTATTGGAATGCGTCCTTGGCCAACCCAATGCGTCTACGGATCTCAATATCGCATTACCGCCCTCTGTCAAAACGCTTCCCAAATATTTAAACTTCTGCGTCTGCTTGATTCTAGTGTTCCCGACCTGCAACTCGCATTTCGGGCTCATCCTCTTACTGATGACCATGCATTCTGTCTTCTTGTAGTTTATGCTTAGTCCTTTCTTCTCACTCTCCGTCGCTACCTTCTGTAGGAGATTTTGTAATTTCTTTTCCTTGTCTGCTATCAGTACTGTGTCATCTACGTATCTTATGTTGTTAAGATTGTGGCCGCCAATGCTAAATCCCGGTAGGGTTTCCAATTCTCTCAGATTTGCCTCGCTGTATAGGTTAAACAGGTCGTGTGAGAAGACGCATCCTTGCCTTACGACCCTTTCTAAATTTGTATATACACTGATCTGGTTCCCTATGCGCATGCATGCTGTTTGCTGCCAGTATAGGTTCTTGAATATTCTGATATCTTTCCCGAATATATCAAGGTTATTGAGCAGTTCCATCAAATCCTTATGGCGTACTTATATCACGCTTAATAAATAAGCAGAAACACAGTGAATGACATTTAATTTCGGATTACACTATGCTTTCGACATTCAATATATATTCATTGCATATTATTACATTTTCTTAATTTTTTTTTTCATATTTAAAAGTATTTTGGCCAATATATTTTAATTAATTATCCTACTTTGTCTAAAATCATATATTTAACATATGCACTTTGCCTGAAGTATCAAGTCTTGGCGCGAAAACGATAGCATAAATATCTTCCGGGTATTGATAGTTTCACGTAACTTAATTAACTGTATTACTTCGGAATCATCAACTCATATATATATATATATATATATATATATATATATATATATATATATATATATATATATATATATATATATATAAACAGGAATGTCCCCCAAAAGCATGTGTATCCTCTAAATATAACCTTTGTAGTAAAATGGCTGATTATAAATAAAATCCACGAATTCCTTAGAAATTAAGTAACAACTCCATTTTATGAACAGGGCGTATCAGAATATGAACTGAGCTCTACGATCCCACTGTCAGCACCGATAGTCCTTACGCTACCAGCTCATGAATTCTTCTAATCTAATGGGTTTACGGCCGTTGATACACCGGTTTAAGCAACCTTGTCACTGTACCAGGTGCTCTATGCTTGAATGCGCGAATGGTATAATGTACAACGGCTCTGAGTGAGAAATCGGAGAACTGAGTTCGAATTTCAGTCGGTTTCGTTATATTTACTTACGCGCAAAATATCTTTGGGAAAGGTATGAGACCACCTTTTCGTCCCCAGCTATGGATTAAATAGTAAGTCGTGTATCAGAAAATCATTATTATCGCCTGAAAGCGGTTAATAAACCTTAAAAAAAACTAGTCATTCAATCAATCTTATACAATAACCACAAACGTAATTAAGATCAATAAAAAATAAGATATATGGACTGAAGCGGTTGGAACTGCCCGGAAAATTATTTATATACCAATTGAGAAAACGAAAATCCAGAAAGAATTGAAATAAACCTGAAGATTATTGAATATTCAAGTCATAACTTGAAGGACAGACATTTTTTAAATGACTCCCGTAAAATCCGTACCAATAAACGAAAATTATAATTTTTATTGAACAGATATTTCTGCTCAGACACGTGCATCCACTAACTATAGCGTATTTAGTAATAAGAAATACACATCCTGGGCATGACGATAAACTACATCTGAAATCAGGGCCCCTACTCTGGAGATGTTGATAAGCGTGGAACCACCTCTTAAGTGCTGTTGTTACTAGATCAATCCTGACTCGGGATAGTAGCACCTGTTAAGGTCCCAGCTATGGGTAAATAATTAACCCCCAACCTTCGGTAAACAAACTATAAAAGTATAAAAAATATAGTTTTATACTAAAAAAAAACACGTTATACCTTTTCATAGTTAAAAATTACCAGCAATACATAAAAAAATGTTCAAGCAATACATTTTTTGTTAAAGGAATTACTAAGACTCCAAAGAAAATAATATTTTCTCATTAAATAGTCCATAATGACTTGATATGGTCTAAAAAAAAAAACAGATAAAAATTAGTGTCTGGTATGCACCCATTTTTCTCCTGCAGCTATACCTTGAATAGCATAGCAGTTTGGGTTGTATTGCCTTGGGTGGCAATCCAGTCTACTGCAAGAACGAAAGGCAACCTACTGCGGGAATATCTTCTGCCTAGTCAGTCATGAATCGAAAGTGACACCTATGGCACTTAACTGATTGACGGTCTGCTTAGAAATGAAAATCCATTAATTCCATAGACTATTTTATTTACATTTCAGATACGAAAATAAAGTTAACAGTTTTCAAGATGACCTATGTCCCTTTTCTTAATAAGGGTAACTGACATTTTCGTGAAGACTTTAATGACTAAACGGCATAAACTTGGCTCGAAGTGGTTTCCCCAATACATGGGGACGCAGGTTCGAACCCTGTCGGAAGGAATATTTTGTTTATTAAGACTCCCAAAAGCCAAGGTGTAACAGGAAAATTGTCCAAATCGTGTTATAACAAAACTGTCCATTTGTTAGATTAAGCTTTGAACTTTTGTATCTTAGAAATGATTAAAGATATATTACTGGAATTCTCCAAGATTTTTATAACACTATTGTACTCTACTTTGAGCAATAAGAATGTATAATTACTGTCTAAGATTAACTGAAGAATCGTGAATCATAAACGAAAATGACATATTAATGATGAATTAATCATAGCTAAAGAAGCTCACGGAGGTTTGAAATTAAGTTCATATATATATATATATATATATATATATATATATATATATATATATATATATTCCAAGATCATTTTCCAACTTATTCAACTTTCTGCTCTGGAGTAACAAGATGCTTCCCATGTTTCACGTACGATTTTATTTTAAAATCTTTTTTGACTACTCTTTGGACTGTAATTGCTGAAACTCCTCTCTCGCATGCCAAACGTCTTATGGATTGAGTTGGATCTTTTTCTAATTAATCTCTTTATCTCTAAGTTGAAATAATGATCCATCTTGCTGTTGTGACCTCCTGATCCAGTTTTGCTCTCTATTGAGTAAATGCTTCCCCAAGAAGAAAGAATATATGGTTTTCAACAAAATAAAATTCCAACATTACCAATTGGAGATACGAAAATCAATCAAGTATAAATATTTAAAAGTGTATACAGAGATGACGGAAAATGCGACACCGAAATCCTGAGTCCCATTGGGATAGCGAAAAATGTCTTCCAGATGCGGCGCAAAAGGATCCCATCTTGCATGAATATGAGATCATTGATTGATCTATATTTCTGAGATGAAGTGGTGTTACTATTTACACTATTTACATTGTTCGAGCTGTTGTCATCATCGTTATTGTCATATTCACGACGTTTCGGCTGTTTTCTGCTCCGGCCTTCTTCAGATGATATAAGTTGGAATTTCGAACCGAGCCCTTTATTTCGTCCACTGGAGTAGACTGTTCTAGTTCTACGTGTCATGCCTTTAGTTTCAGTTATTTCCCTTTAGTAACTCAATTCTCTAAGTTTGTGTTCACCTCTACTGTGTTCAGCTATCGAACTCACAACTCTTTGCGTCAAGTCACTGGATTTACTCCAACCAACGCATTTATCATCTGGGTCGTTGGATGTAAAATTGTTGTGAGTTAAATTCCTGGTCACAACAGAGGTGAAGAAAAAACTTAGAGTATAAGGTTATTAAAAGGAAGTAACTGAAAACGGAGGGTACAACGGTCGAAACGTCGTGAATATGAAAAGATGAGGACAAGAGTCTGAACAATGTAACTTATCTAAAGAGATCATTGATATTGTCCAAACTGGTCAGTCTTTTTGCAGCATACTAGGTAACAAATTGTATCCCGAATAAATATTAAGTCCACAACCTGTCTGGAAGTCATGCCTAACCACACTGTGAGCTTAGGGTTTAGGGCAATTTTGCATCTTTTCAACAATTGCGATTTTTCACAAGTCCTCCCGTATGAAAAACAGGTTCGTCGCTCCGAAGGATTTGTTTCTTTTTTTTTAATGTCAAACTGTACAGCCTATCAAAGAAAATTGTCATATCAAGATTGTAACTTGAATATTTTTTCTTTTTTTAGAATGACGCCCAACATATACAAGGCCGGAGAGTCACTCGAGATAGAGGGTTGCAGAGAAGTGGTACAGTTTATGCGGATATATTTAGAAAGGTTTAGTAATCGGAGAAGCATCCTCCGGGTAATCGGTTCCACAAGCAGCGGTTCGTCTAAGAAGCTGTATGAGTGGAAAACCTGGGCAAAACGACGGGAATGCTGGTGGTTCGGCATGACGGATTTTAACCGTGAAGCTAAGAATTGGATTGTAGTTCATCTGAACACTCTCATGAAAATAGCGATAGAGCAGCGATGGGCCTGCGACGACTCGTCTGCGAGAAAGCAGTTGCAGTGTAAAAAATAATTCATCACCTACAAGGACGCGGAGACGCTTTTGGACACTGTCGAGAATGTTAAATATAGACTGGGAAGCTTCCGCCCATATATGACATCAGTACTCCATTTTCGGACAGTTCTGGCTCTCATAGAGGTAGAAGATAGCAGGAGTGTGGTACTAGCTGTAGCAATATAGGGAGACGAAAATTTTACCAGCATCTTTAGCGATGGAGCATATGTAAGACTTCCACTTGTGGTCTGGACTGAATTTAAGTCGCAATGGAAGTTCAAGTCACAAGGTTTCCCCGAGAGAACATCCATTTATGATGATTGGTGAATGTTCAGCGTCAGATCGGCGATGATGGAAGACAGCTAGCTTGGTTTTTCAGGCATTGAATATGACCACCCAGTTTTCCGCCCACTGAGCTGTTAAAGCAACGTCAGAGGAAATATCAACTTCTAGACTCTGATTATTTAGAGTTTGCACAAAAGATACATTTTTATCTACAGCATAGATATCATTATAAAGTTGTGTCATCAGCATAGCTATTCACAAAAGATCGGAGTATACTCTTAGGCTGATCACTATAAAGTTGTGTCATCAGCATAGCTATTCACAAAAGATTGGAGTATACTCTTAGGCTGATCACTATAAAGTTGTGTCATCAGCATAGCTATTCACAAAAGATCGGAGTATACTCTTAGGCTGATCACTATAAAGTTGTGTCATCAGCATAGCTATTCACAAATGATCGGAGTATACTCTTAGGCAGATTTTTTATGTAGAGTAGGAGGAGGGTTTGACCGAGAATTGAACATTGTGGGACACCCCTATCATCGTCTAGAACTGCGTACCAATCAGGTATGGTCTCCCCCAACTCCATCGCAATCTTCCGCTACTAGTCACTGGCAATAAAGACGCTTCTAAAGACGCCATTTTAACGCCTTTAAAACAGTTCGTACAGTGTGGCGGGATAGATTACTTTCAGTAGTGGCTTGGCGTGTTGACTCTTGGGGAAATTAGTTCAACATTTCCTGTACATTTTGCTCATTTTCTTCCATCTGGATGTTGAAGGCCGACCGTTTCCATTAGTATCTACCACTGATCCTGTACTCATTAGCTTCGAATGATAATTTCTGATGGTATTGGCACGTACCGAATCAAGATGTCTATGAACACTGCGTCATCATCACTGCACCGGTACCACGGACTGCCATACTTCATAACGGGATGCAAACTGAACACCCTCGCACATATGGCAGGCGTTGTGCCATTCTGGTCTACACTTGTCACTAAAACCAAAAATTAACAATTAAATTCTTCGACTTTAGGGATCACAATATATTTTATTTCATAGAAAAATGTGATGATATAAAAAAAGGATTTTTCGGTATGTCGTTTCTTTTCGCCCACACAGTAGTTAATTCATTCTGCCCTCCGCCCCCTAAATGTGGAACGACCATCCTAACCTTCTCAATAGGATTGAGAATTACAGCGACGTGGACTTTTCTTTTCCTATAGACAGGGAAAAGACAGAAACTCATTTTCTGCCGGGGGGGTGCAGATTCGTTGCCTATCGAGATTAAGACTTAAAATCGGCCATATTGTAAAAATTCGTTCATAGTTTCTGACATGGTGTTGGACAGATCGTTATCTGGTGTCAGGATGGTATTTGATCGATACAAGCCGGGTCAGCTGGATCAAGGGCTAGGATTCTGACGGAGCCGTAACTCCATTATGATCAAAGGATTACATCACTGATAATATGACCAGCTGCATCATCCCGATGTATCTTTAGTTAAAATGACCCTTATGGAACAAACTACCGTATTTGAACCTTATATAAAACGCACGGCTGTATAAGACGCACCCCAATTTCAGCAGAGCAAATCAAGAAAAAATTACTAATTAGTAAAATTAGTAAACCTACATATGGCATATAAGACACCGGGGAATTTTAAAAGATAATTTTAGTAAAAAATAATGTGCGACTTATACGCAGTTAAATACGGAATATATAATGAAATACTTAAATTTGTGATTCAGTTGTCAATGTTTCGTTTAATAAGGATATCGAAGAAAAAATAATATCGTTACCAAGGCAAATTTGTATCTGATAAACGCTGTGGTCAAATTCGACATTTTTTAAAATGCCAATGCACTCCACTATTTACATTATTAGGACTATTGTCCTCATCTTTGTCGCCATTTTTATTACAACTGGGAACCAGTAATAAGGAGTGCCAGAGAAAAGCGATAATAACAACAAAAATTGCAATATGAGCTCTGGTAAAAATATGCGATAGCAGCAAAAATTGCAATATGGGCACTGGTAAAAAATGGTTGCTGAAGACATTAAGTTTATAATACCCAGAAATTCATACACAGATGTCCTCAAGGACACATGGCACAGTGGATAAAGGCGTTGGTTAGATTCGGTGACAGGACTCAAAGAGTGTAACCGGTTAAGGCTGTGGAGAAATAGGAGAGGGGAATTAACAGGAGATAACTGATAACTGACTTCCATCAAAACTTGGCACGTGGAACTAGCACAGTCTACCCCAGTGAGCGAAATAAAGGGTTCAGTTCGACATTTCAACCACCTGAAGAAGGCCGGTGCGTACAACGGCCGAAATGTTGTAATAAAAATGGCGACAAAGATGAGGACAATAGTCCGAATAATGTAAATAGTGACGAAATCTAAAAATTTTCTATGTAATTTTAAGCTTTCAACTACAAATATAAGTACATAATTTTATACATTCGGGATAAGCATATATCTTTTAGATTTATAGTTTATACATGATAAAATGTATTTTAAGATTGTAGAAATATAGACAGATACTGAAGGGCTGAAACCTTGTAATAAATATGACGACAAAGATGAGGACAATAGTCCGAATAATGTAAATAGTGTACATAATACTTCATCTCAGAAATATAGACAGATACTGAAGGACCGAAACGTTGTAACAAATATGGCAACAAAGATGAGGATAATAGTCCGAATAATGTAAATAGTGTACATAATACCTCATCTCAGAAATATAGACAGATGCCGAATGGACTAGCATTTACTTTATTTACAAATATTTATTATTGATTTTATTATTTCTTAATTTTTCAAATACATTTCCAATTAGCAACAGCATTTGTCATTAGCAAGTTTGCCATTTTAATACTTTTTTTATTAGTTTCTGTTGTTCTGATGTTGTTATTACTGAACGAAACATTAACAACAGAATACAAAATATCCAATTGCTTTCCCTATATTCCACCTGAAATATAGCATTATGTTAACAATATTTTCTATCTGGATTTCTTGAATGAAGAGTTCTCGTTATTTATACTATATACATTTCTGACTATTAACCTTTATCTCTGTTGTTGCATTTACAATGTTTCGGCCGTTGTACCCATTGGCATTCATCAGGATCATACCGGTCTATGCCCAGGTAATGGCCAACACCGCAATCCGAGTTTCCGACAAGAGATTCCGAACTGAACTCTTTATTTGATGTAAGACCTTTGTTTAATCTAAGAGCTTTATTTGATCTAAGAGCTTTATTTCATCTAAGAGCTTTATTTCATCTAAAAGCATAGCTGTTTCTCGCTCTTCTTCACATATCTAGGGTTATGTGGGCACTTCTACGTGGCGTAATGTTTAGCGAGCCTTTGTGACGTCGTCCCCCGGTCGCAGCGTCGACTGTGTCGTTCGATCCCGGTCGCGGCGCCAATTGTGACGTCACGTGCTCCCCAGGCTCTGATATCCTGGTCACGGACAGCACCAACTGTGACGTCTTCGCCGCGGCGTCAGCTGTTCGCTCCTCGCTGCTCCAAACGTGACGTTCTAACCCTTTGGTTAGATTGATACCAGCCTCGCCGTTCCCAACCCGCTTCCAACGCCTGGTTACCAGGGTAACTGCACTGATCTCCAGTCTGCCTACCCACGTTGTGAATTGATCTTAGACAGACGAGATCAAACAGGGTTGGGGCCGTAATCAAGTTGAGTCCAACGGGGTGATAACACACAATTATGTATAAAAGAAAATAAAATAAAAACTCACAAGGTCCAACGTATCAAAGAAAAAGGTAACAAACTTTTTATGTCTATTTGCTCGGTACATAGGGACTATGTCTACTTCCCCGACCCGTTCTGTGGATTGTAGCACAACGCTTTTACTAGGCAACTTTAAGGCTTCAAGTTGTCTGCTCTCTCTAGAAATTTGTGTTTCGGTGTGTCTTTGGACGAAAGTCGAAAAAAAAACTTATTTCTGTGGTCTTGATTCTAAGTCGCTCTTCAAACTACTTGTTCTTGGTTGAAGAAGAGTCCAGAAGTGTGCGTGAATCTTGGTCAGCTATCTTGACGCGGTTTCAACACTGGGCGCTCATCTCTGCTTGTCTTCCAGGGTTCAAAATTTCTCGCCAGGGTCCGCGGCTCAATCTGACTTCTTCTCTCCGGCTTGGGTCGAACAAACTGAACTGAACTCTTTCTCTCCAGAGTCTGAATTACTGGTCACTCATCTCCGCCGTCGGTGCGCGAACTAACTTCTTCTCTTCGGTTTGGGTCGGACGAACTTCTTCACTTAGGCCAAACGAACTGGCCTCTCTTGCCCGCAAAGTGGGTGACCGAACTCGGGCCGCCGTCCGCGGTTCCACTCCGCTTGCCGTCCGCGGCTGAACTCTGATTTCTGTCGGTTGGGGTCTCGCTTTTATTGACGCAGTCAAAACTGGGGTGGGTCTGTCGGAGCCAGGGGTTCTTCGATAATTCTAAATACGTATCCACCCTTCTTATTTCTGGTTAGGGATTTTTCATTCTTTTCCATTTTCGGTAACCTACTCTCACTCCCACTCCCTTACTGTGCCTCTGAGGGGCATGTACCCGCTTCCCCGCTTCTTCGTATCGGCTCCTTACACTTACACTCCTGACAGGGGCGTCAACCGATTCTCCTCGTGCGTCACGTGACCGCTCTCGGCCAATGAGGTCCTGGTTGGGTATCTTTCCTCCTCCTTCGTGTGTCATGTGATCTTATTTAGCCAATGACGTCCTAGTCGGGCGTGGACAATCCGTGGCTTTGTTTTGGGAAAGAAATACCTTGCTTAAAAAACAAAAATATTAATTTAAATCGCCCTTATCATGAGCGACTGAGGTGACACTCTCGGCTTTTTAACACGTGGTATTTGTCAAGCAGTTTATCGCTAATTGGATATGATCTAAGAAAGGAATTTCTCAGACTCGTTGGCGTTTCTGAAACGGAATAAAAATATTTCATTTTCCCTCCGCTCGAAGGTCTGATAATAAAAATCTTTATTATCTCAAAAAAAATTTTGCCAGAGACCACCTTGTGTGGCTTTTTCTAATTCTGAAGACTGTCTGTGTTTTCGTATTAATGGTTTGTCTTCATATCCTTAGATACACTTCCCCACCCACTTAAACCTTTACTATCATTCCAATGACACACTTTCCCACTTTGTTACTTATCAATATTTTCATTGTCCCTAAACTTCGTTTCTTCTTTTCCTCTGGGTGACAACCAACTGATAACACACTTCAATTTTTGGCGGATCCTCGGAAATCGGTCAGATGCTTGACCTGAATACTTTTCGACACCTGTTATCTGTCAGCCGTGCGTGTGTGTGCTCGCCTATTACCTGTTTTCGTATTATTTTTTCTTTCTTTCACTTTCGTTTTCTCTTTCCTTCTCCCAGATCGCTTGAATGTAAAGAAAGAATTATTCTTAAAACCCCAAATATTTTTTGGCCTTAAATAATTATTAAATGGTTGATAAACCGTAAAAAACAAATCATATATCTATGAATATTTCTCTCAGCTCGTCAGGTATGCATGGTGCCACACCTTTCTAGCTAGTTCATTTGCATTTAAGTAGAGCGTTCGATCCTCACTGATCGCCCCATACTTTCGGCTTTGTGCCACATCTAAGCTACGCTTAGAAAATCGCAATATTTGTCTAGTTGATTAAAGCGTTGGTTCTAGTTGATTAAAGCGTTGGTTCTTGAATTTGTCTCTTATTTTGTAAACCTCTACTTCCAGAGGCTTTGGGGTCTTGTACAGGTTGCACATGCTTGTAAGGAAGAAACAAATATTAAAGTGACAAGTTCGACATGACACTTGTCTTTGACAGTAGGCACAATTCGAAAATATTGAAACTAAGAGAAATACAAGGGAAACCTCAAGGAACATACGAGCTTGGAAAAATGAATGGAAGAAAACTTGGGGTTATAGAACGGGGACAAACATTGCTTAGAGCTACAAAGGATAGGAAGTGGTGGCGAGCTATGAGCAACCTATTTAACGAGCATGTGAAAATGTATGGTAGAACAAGGGAGGCATATTAAAGAGACAAACAATGTTTAGAGCTACAAAGGATAGGAAGTGGTGAAAAGCCATTACGAACCTATTTACGACTTTGTGTAAATGGATGTCAGAATAGCAGCTGGGAGGCATAGTAAAGAGACCTACTTAATGAGCTTGTGCAAATGTATGGCAAAACAACAAGACAGCAACTGGGAGACGCATAAGGAGACAAACATCGTTTAGAGCTAAAAAGAATAGGAAGTGGTGGACAGCCATGACCAACGTACTTAACGGACTTGTGTAAATGCATGGTAGAAGAGCAACTGGGAGATAAACAATCCTTAGAGATAGAGAGGATACGAAAGGGTAGAGAGCCATGACCAACCTATTTTTCCATCATTCCACTTTTCGGTTAAAAGTCATTCATCTTCTCTTTCTTGCCCTTCATTTTCCGACTATCAGTCATTTATTTCCTACTCCTCCTTGCCCTTCATTTCATTGTTCAGTAAGCAGCTATTCATTTCCTTCTCGACCTTGTCCTTCATTTCATTTTCGAATAGCAGTCATAAATTTCCTTCTCTTTAAGAGTCATCATTTCATTTTTCGGATAAGAGATATACATTTCCTTCTCGTCTTTGCTCTTCATTTCAATTTTTGTATAGCAGATTTTCATTTCTTTCTTTCCCTTTCCCTTCATTTCATTTCTCGGATATCAGTCTTTCATCACCTTCTCCTGCTTACTATTCATTTCATTTTTTTCTTATAGCAGACATTAATTTCTTTTTCCTCCTTGTCCTTTGATTTCATTTCTTCCGTTAGCAGTCAATCATTTCCTTCTCTTCCTTACACTTCATTTAATTTTTCAGTTAGCAGCCATTAATTTCCTTCTTTCCCTTAACCCACATTTTATTTTTCGCATAGCAGTCTTTCATTTTCTTCAATTCATTGCCATTCATTTCATTTTTCATATAGCAGTCATTCATTTATTTCTCTTCTTTACAACCATTTATCTCGTTCATTTCATTTCATTTTCGAATAGCAGTCAATCATTTACTTCTTGTCCTTGCCATTCATTTCTTTTTTCGGATAGAATTCATTCATCTCCTTCTCTTTGCCCTTCATTTTTCGGTTAGTAGTCGTTGATATCATTCTCCTGCATCCGTTTCCTTTTCAGGATAGAAACCATTCATTTCCCTCGCGTATTTGCCCTTCATTTTATTTTTCGCATAGCAATCATTCATTTCAGTCACATCTTTGCCATTCATTTTATTTCTCATATATCGTAACTCAACTTCTTATTCACATCTCCTCCGCATACTAAATCTACATTCCTTTCTTCTTATACTTGTCATTTATTCCTTCTTCTCATGTCCATTATTCACTTCCTTCTCCAGAGAGAAGACATTCATTTTATTGTTCTCATAATCACTATTCATTTACATATTCCTCCACCCCTACCTTTTTTTCTGACTTCGAATTTATTTTTAGTTATTGTCATTGCAATTTTCTTCTAATCTTTCCAATTTGAATTATTTTTGCTTCTTCTTCGTCATCATTATCATCATCATCATCATTATTTTTTTATTTCCTTTGATTTCTGGCGTGTACACATTTCTTTCCGGGTCCCGCTCTGAGAGGTAAATTTAGAAATTTCATCATGACACTTTCCACTGACAAAAAGAAAATTTGCATAGATAAAGCCCTTCGTAAAGTGTGAGCTGTACTTGTGAGAACAATGTTTGTATTTCTTTCACGCATGGACTTCCAGGAATCCCTTCAATTAGTCTACTTGAATCTTTTCGAACCATTCCTAGGGCTCCAACTACGACAGTGATTGTTCCTCTTCCCATGTGCCACATTTTTGAGATTTCGATTTCAAGGTCCTTGTATTTTAACAGCTTTTTGTATATCTCCAAAGATACATTGCAGACTGCAGGGACTGACATATCAATAACGAAGCACTTGTTTGTGGTCTTTATTATATCCTTGGAATTCTACTGTGTACATATTTCCTTCCGGATCCCAACCAGAGACCTAAGGTCAGAAATGTCTTCATGACATTTTCCACTGATCATTTTTGTATAATAAAAACAAAAAAAAACCTAATATCACACACGTTTTGCATAGATAAAGCTATTCATAATGTGTGAGTTGTAATTATGAATATAATTTGCTTTTATTTCTTTAAGGCATCGGCTACCAGAAATGGCTTCAGTTAGCCTATTGGAAACTTTTTCAATCAATACGAGGGCTCCAACTACAATGGTAATCATTGATGTTCTCATGTGCTATATTTTTGAGATGTCTACTTCAAGATACTTGTATTTTAATAGATTTTTGAAGATCTTCAGCGATACAATCTGAAAGGACTGCTATGTCAATAAAAAAGCACATTCTATTTTTGTGGTTTTTGATTATGATATCTGGGCCATTATCTTTGATTGTTTTGTCTGTGTATATTGCCAAGTCCCATAAACTAGTTAGAGAATCTATCTTTGTAACTGGATGATGTCTTTACCAGTTTCTCGCAGTTTCCTTACCGTAGAAGTTGCATATTTTCCAGTATAGATATTGGCTCACTCTATCATGCGGAGTTTTATATTCAATGGGCACCTAACACTGTGTGTAGTATTTTCTAGTTTGCAAGCATTGGTCCTGTGCAGCAAAGATAGAACCTTGGTTTCAGCTTTTAACCATGCACTGCATAACTAATGATGGGTACGAGTCTTGTTTACATCAGTTTGTTTTGTACGGGCAGAGTGTTGATTATGAAGAGGCTTCTCGAGTCATCATTTCTTTTTCGAATTTGTTGGCATCTTTTATTAATGAAGTTTAATCTCCTTTAAGTATGTCACGCGTTGCTTTCCCTTGTCCGTCATTCCCTCTATCCATCCTGTGAGAATCAGATTTTCCAGGCCCTCTTTTCTCATTTAGTTTTTCATTTTCATTTTCTTTGACACAGATCATCATCCAGTCTTCTGTAGTTTCCAGTTATCTTTGAAGTCCGATTGTTGTGGTTTTCTTGTTGAACTAATCCTCTACCTCCTTCGGATCTGGACACATAGAGACGATCAACATCATCAGCCTTGCCATAAGATGATTCATGCGGTGAGAAATATATAATTATATAAAGTATAATATTATCATCAAACATATGAAAACATTCTTTTTTATTAAAAATATTTGAAAGGTAAATAATAGAAGAAATAGACTATTTTGAAACAATAATAAAAGTAGTAAATAAAACAAAATAAAGTTTACGACTTGAAAAACTTTTCCTACAAATTTGAAAATACGCCCTCGTCCGTAAAAAAATTTTACGTTACAATCGATAAGAAAAGGATAAATGAATAAAATTATATGTTGTTAAAAATGTTTGAATAATAAATGACAGAGAAAGAAATCGGCGATATTGAATCAATATTCAGAGATAAACAAAACAAACAATTATCATTATTATTACTTTTTGTTATTCATCTACAAAAGAGTAGAAGTCTTTATTCAAACTTTGCTTGTCTTTTAATGAAATAAAAAACAGCTTGGTAATAAACGCGCCAAAACGAACGAAATACCGACCACGTGAATGCATGAAACTGACACGTGCGTAATATGACGGTGATCTTGTTGATCTTGAAATTTTCCGTTTGTTGATTAAAGAGGAATTAATCAAACAGCTGAGTATAAAACTTATAGAATTCTACAGTCATTCTGCCCATTCCCCCGGGGTCCACAGTTAGTAAGTTGCATACCTAACTATTCTCATCCTTTTTAAGGGTCCAAAGATCGGTAGATTCTGAATATTTTTACAGAATATCTTCCATAATATTCTTGTCGAAATTGCAGTCGTGTGTGATAAAAGGTTCTACGAGCTCCGTTGACGTCACACATAACAATGTGACATCAATAATATTTTACAGATTTATATATTTCTATACTTGATTTTTTTTTTTTAAATATAACTTTAAAACGGAGAGATATTCTGTTCAAATATTGTTTGACATTGTATTAATATTTCGCTGGTTCCCAAATTTCATGAATTTAAGTGTTCAACTCGGCTGGCATCTCGCTCACACCCATTCACTGTCGAAACTGTTAAATGTAATCGTCTCTTCTACTCCAATAACTTCATGTCTCGCACCTCTCGCCTGTGGAACTCATTCCCCTCTTCCTGTTTTCCAGATAGCTATAATCTCCAACTATTCATATATAATCTCAATCGACGTCTCCAGATGCCCTGATCTATCCCCTATCCTTCTCTTCATCCTTTCCTCTATCACTCCTATTTGCTCTCGCTCCAACTCTCTGTAACCCCTTGCATGCTAGTGGCTTCCCGCCTTGCCTGGGGTGAAACGCTTAAAAAAATTGTGTTTTTCTTTTATTTTTTCTTTTCTTAAATAGCGTTCTTCTCTTAACTGTGGAAAATATTGGAAGTGTTACGTGAATCATTTTGTTTTTTACTGTTATTATTATTATTATTATTATTATTATCTAAAATTAATGACATTTCATAATTCTTCGCTTGCGACTTATTTTATCTATTTCGGGAATATTTGTCAACATTTTTAATTCGGTCTTTCTTGCTCTATTACAAATGACGACATTCAAAATTAAGCAAATATTTTTTAAACTCTTTTCATTTTTATTTCTTCTTTATGTTTTCATTTTATGAGCTTTTTTACATGCATTTATTTTTCCGCCCCATTATAACGTTTTTCCATCTCGTTAAAATACTCTCATTTTTTAATTTTTTAAATCATTTCTTTCGTTTTATGTGCCATAGAAAGTTGATTTGGAATTTCACACCAAACAGATCCAAGCAAATATGGCGCCTGTTTTCTGCCTATTAATTAACAGCACTTTTTCCTCATTCATTCTTCTCTACCCACAATCCGCTCCAACAAACAAAAATGTTTGTTTCTTCTTCTAAACAAAAATAGCACGTATCACTTACAAGATTTACTCATAATTTCATTAATATCATTTTTGATGTTTGAAATATATACTCCGTACTTTTTATAAGTTCACAAATTACGTTGCTCGCATTGAAAAATAAAACAAATGTAAGTAAGGCTATTTTAATGCAACTTTAAGAAATCCGATCTTTCAAAAGTTTTTCATTATTAGGCCACGTGCAATTGAATCAGTTTTCTTTAAGTTTCCCTTGAAATTGTCTCAAGCATTTTGGTGCAAAGGCACAAGGACGTTGATTTGGAAGAGAAAACTTACTGCAACCTACTAAATAAAACTCCACACACCTTGTTTCTTTCTCTATTCCCATTTCTTCTCTCTCTCTCTCTCTCTCTCTCTCTCTCTCTCTCTCTCTCTCTCTATTTATTTTTCTCTCTTCCTTTCTTACTCATTCACTCTCTTATACGGACACACAGAATGATTCAGAATGTTGAATTTACATCCAGAAAGTAAATATACACGCATCCGGGTGCAAAAATATGCTGACTAGCTGAAACATATGGTTTTGAATTACACACAGGTAATGGTTGGTAGTACCACCGTATCCTGACCACCGGGAAATGTTCATACTTCTACATAAAATCTGTATCATCTACCCAGTGTTTAAAGGTACTTACATGCCGGGTAGGGTTTATCATCTCTCAGTTGCGTCGCTCTCTTCGGGCAGAGTGGGACTCAGTTATGGCTCTGTCCGTGGACAGAGAGGCAGCCGAGGAAAATAAATACGGTGAGGTGCACAAAACCTGGAGAACTACTGCACCATCCACTGCGCTAGAATGGGCGATCGGTAGTCATATCTATGCCAGTGGGACCAACGGTTTCGGGGCCTGGGTAATTTATGTCCTTGACCCAGGTGTATGCGTTCGTGTTCCCCACATTAAACCTGACAATGTGACACATTTTATCTCAGTGGCGAGACTGGGATAAATGACCAAGTGTTTCAAGAAATAGGACTCAAGATAAACCTTTTCAAAGCTGAAATTATGATCAAGAATTGGATTGAAAGAAGTGGTGATACATAAAGTGAATCCATTATAAAAATGTGGAATTAGTAAATACAAAACACTTCAAAAACTTCGGTGTATGGTTTAGGTATAACATATTTAGTACGAGAAATAAAGAATATGATGCGCCAGGGGTAATTTCGCTCAATGTCACAAATTGCAACGACACCAAAACGTTAACCAGAAAACTCGGCTCATTTTCTTTTTCAGAAGTCTCGTCAGATCAAGACATTGATATGGATGTCATGGCACCAATCTAGTTTAGAAATATCTCAACTGTCAGCAGCATATAACTGGGTTTTTTTTCGGATCAATGGCTAAAATATAGACTTTCTGTGTTAACGAAGACAACACTTCCTCGAACTTTGTTAACTGGCGCTACAGAATCACTGTACCAAATAATAGAAAAGAAATCGTTGAAGACTTTCAACAGCAAAACTAAATTTATTTCTTGAAGTATCAAATGCTTTTTTTCTATTTTAAATGCTAAACTGAAGTCCTCAACCCGAGATGTAAATGAATTTTCGTGCAAATGTCAATTTAAATTTTCAATCAACGACAAGTGCAGATATAAAATAATGAAATATTTACAATCCTGTGATCCAGAAATAAATCAAATAGTAGACAGATCCAGATGAAACCACGTCAAAAACTACGTTCGGCAAATTATCAAAATCCACACCAGATGTAAATGTTTTTTTTCTCCAGATTTAAATTATCAAATGACAATTTTAATTTTTAATATTCGCTCAGGCTTGATGTAATCAATATAATGTTTTCAGATCCAGATTTAAAATACCACTTTCTATTCAAGACAGCCCTCGCTGTAATACATTAATATTATTTCTTTCTAATTCGCCAGATAAAAATTATCTAATAATGCTTCTCTATTTTAGATAGTCGACTGCTGCTGAGGTAAAGTGCTATAATTATTACTTTCCACTTCCCTAGATGAAAATATTAGGTTGTCCCAAAAGTTCGTAAACACTTGCGAAAAATTGAATTGATGGAGACTTGCAAACCGGGTTGGACATTGCGCCTTCATCGAGCACTCGAGAATTGGCTGATGAGCTTGAAGTTGGCAAATCGACAATTCACCGATACTTGAAGCAACTTGATTTTGTTCACAAAAAGACGCGCCAAGATCCGCACAAACTCACCGAAGCACAAGCCAACAGACGAGTTGAAATTTGCCGTCAATTGCTCAGCAATCCATTGGAGGAGCGTTTTTGGAAGCGCATTGTGACATCGGACGAGAAATGGGTCTATCTGGTCCAGCACAATCGAGACAAGCGATGGGTTCAGAAAGGGCAAGAGACACTGTCGGTTCCAAAACACAGATCGATTCGGCAAGAAAGCCATGTTGTGCGTTTGGTGGAACTTTGAAGGAATCGTGCATTTTGAGTTGGTTCCGAATAGTCGTGCCATCAGTGCCGAACTTTACTGTCAGCAACTGGAGCAGGTCTACGAAAAGTTGAAGCAAAAGTAACCCGCTGTGATCAACCGATAGCGCGCTTTGATGCAGCAGGACAATGCCAAGCCACACATCGCCAGGAAGACCAAAGACAAGTTTGAAGAGCTGGACGGCGTTGAGGTTCTGCCACATCCAGCCTACAGTCCTGACTGTGCTCCATCAGATTACGGCCTTTTCCGCTCAATGCAACACTTTCTGAAGGGCCGCCGATTCGACTCGTTTGATGAAGTCGAGGAAGCGTGTCAAGAATTCTTTGATTCGAAGCCGGATGAATGGTACTTTCACCAGATCCGAAAGATTTCAGATCGATGGCAGAAAGTCTTGGAAAATGATGGTCTTTATTTTGAGGAATAATTTTTGTTGTTTTTGTTATTACTTGGCGAGTAAAATTTCAATTTTTTGCAAGTGTTTACGAACTTTTGGGACAACCTAATATCAATTTTCTCTCCATCTGGTAGACAGTTCCAGGTGAAAAGTATATATTTTCCTCCTAGAGAGGTAAATTTTCAAGTTACTTTCGTTGAATTGTTAAAAATCACACCAGATGTAATTCTTCTTCTCCAGATATGTCAAATGTCAATGTGAATTTTCAATCAACAAAACAAACCTGATATAAAAATATAATATTTACTATCCTATGATTTAGATATAAAATATAAAGAAACTATATCCATATAAGATAAAAGATTGCTCCAAATGGAAATATATCTCTCTCCATGTCTTAACATGAAAATATCAAATGTCTCCTTCTACTCTAAATAGTCAACAACTCCAGATGCAAAGCAGGTTTATTTTCCTACAAAATTAAATTGTCAAATGTCACATTCCATTTGAATATTCTAACACTCCACATGTATATATAATTATTTTTTCCAGATACAAAGTATTAAATGTCAATTTAAATTTTCAATATACTACCAGGCTAGATGTATGGAATGTATTTTCTGATCCTGATGTAGAGGATAAAATATTCTCTTTCTTTTTAATTTATAATTCATTTTAATTTTTATTTATGTTCTATACAAGAGAGACCCAGATATAAAGGCTTAAAATTACTTTCTCTTTTCTCCAGGTGCAAATATCAAATGTCTATTCTATTTTTAATATTCTACAGCTCCAAATGAAAAAATACATTTTTCTACTAGAGATAAATCGTCAAAAGCCACGTTCAGTATTCGATCATTCCAAATGTAAAGTATCAAATGTAAGTTTATATGACTGTTATTCGACTAGGTCAGATATAAATAATATATTTTCTAATCCAAATGTAAAGTCTAAAGAGACTCTAACCATTTAAAGTGAAGACAGCCCCGAGGATTAATAATAATCTTTTAAGATGAAAATATCAAATGTTATCATTCGACCGTAGTCGGGATCATAGAACCAATGCGAACGATCCTTTCTTTAACTGTATGGTATGTGCTACGCCATAGCTACTTGCAGTTTTGAATTTAGAGTTACTTTCTCCGAGACCAAAGGCTATAGAACCCAGTTTGTTAATGGTCGCCCTTTGTCGGGATCATCGAGCCAAGGCGAACGATCCTTTCCTTAGCTGTATGTTATATGCTACGCCATAGCTACTTGCAGTTTTGAATTCAGAGTTACTTTCTCCGAGACCAAAGGCTATAGAACCCAGTTTGTTAATGGGTCGCCCTTTGTCGGGATCATCGAGCCAAGGCGAACGATCCTTTCCTTAGCTGTATGTTATATGCTACGCCATAGCTACTTGCAGTTTTGAATTCAGAGTTACTTTCTCCGAGACCAAAGGCTATAGAACCCAGTTTGTTAATGGGTCGCTCTTTGTCGGGATCATCGAGCCAATGCGGACGATCCTTTCTTTAGCTGTATGGTATATGCTACGCCATTGCTACTTGCAGTTTTGAATTCAGAGTTACTTTCTCCGAGACCAAAGGCTATAGAACCCAGTTTGTTAATGGGTCGCTCTTTGTCGGGATCATCGAGCCAATGCGAACGATCCTTTCCTTAGCTGTATGGTATATGCTACGCCATAGCTACTTGCAGTTTTGAATTCAGAGTTACTTTCTCCGAGACCAAAGGCTATAGAACCCAGTTTGTTAATGGGTCGCTCTTTGTCGGGATCATCGAGCCAATGCGAACGATCCTTTCTTTAGCTGTATGGTATATGCTACGCCATTGCTACTTGCAGTTTGAATTCAGAGTTACTTTCCGAGACCAAAGGGCTATAGAACCCAGTTTGTTAATGGTCGCTCTTTTGTCGGGATCATCGAGCCAATGCGAACGATCCTTTCTTTAGCTGTATGGTATATGCTACGCCATTGCTACTTGCAGTTTTGAATTCAGAGTTACTTTCTCCGAGACCAAAGGCTATAGAACCCAGTTTGTTAATGGGTCGCCCTTTGTCGGGATCATCGAGCCAAGGCGAACGATCCTTTCCTTAGCTGTATGGTATATGCTACGCCATAGCTACTTGCAGTTTTGAATTCAGAGTTACTTTCTCCGAGACCAAAGGCTATAGAACCCAGTTTGTTAATGGGTCGCCCTTTGTCGGGATCATCGACCCAAGGCGAACGATCCTTTCTTTAGCTGTATGGTATATGCTACGCCATAGCTACTTGCAGTTTTGAATTCAGAGTTACTTTCTCCGAGCAAAGGCTATAGAACACAGTTTGTTAATGGGTCGCCTTTGTCGGGATCATCGAGCCAAGGCGAACGATCCTTTCCTTAGCTGTATGGTATATGCTACGCCATTGCTACTTGCAGTTTTGAATTCAGAGTTACTTTCTCCGAGACCAAGGCTATAGAACCCAGTTTGTTAATGGTCGCCCTTTGTCGGGATCATCGAGCCAAGGCGAACGATCCTTTCTTTAGCTGTATGGTATATGCTACGCCATTGCTACTTGCAGTTTTGAATTCAGAGTTACTTTCCGAGACCAAAGGCTATAGAACCCAGTTTGTTAATGGGTCGCTCTTTGTCGGATCATCGAGCCAATGCGAACGATCCTTTCTTTAGCTGTATGGTATATGCTACGCCATTGCTACTTGCAGTTTTGAATTCAGAGTTACTTTCTCCGAGACCAAAGGCTATAGAACCCAGTTTGTTAATGGGTCGCCCTTTGTCGGGATCATCGAGCCAAGGCGAACGATCCTTTCCTTAGCTGTATGGTATATGCTACGCCATTGCTACTTGCAGTTTTGAATTCAGAGTTACTTTCTCCGAGACCAAAGGCTATAGAACCCAGTTTGTTAATGGGTCGCTCTTTGTCGGGATCATCGAGCCAATGAACGATCCTTTCTTTAGCTGTATGGTATATGCTACGCCATTGCTGCTTGCAGTTTTGAATTCAGATTACTTTCTCGAGACCAAAGGCTATAGAACCCAGTTTGTTAATGGGTCGCTCTTTTGTCGGGATCATCGAGCCAAGGCGAACGATCCTTTCCTTAGCTGTATGGTATATGCTGCCATAGCTACTTGCAGTTTTGAATTCAGAGTTACTTTCTCGAGACCAAAGGCTATAGAACCCAGTTTGTTAATGGGTCGCTCTTTGTCGGGATCATCGAGCCAATGCGAACGATCCTTTCTTTAGCTGTATGGTATATGCTACGCCATTGCTACTTGCAGTTTTGAATTCAGAGTTACTTTCTCCGAGACCAAAGGCTATAGAACCCAGTTTGTTAATGGGTCGCTCTTTGTCGGGATCATCGAGCCAATGCGAACGATCCTTTCAGTATGGTATATGCTGCCATAGCTACTTGCAGTTTTGAATTCAGAGTTACTTTCTCCGAGACCAAAGGCTATAGAACCCAGTTTGTTAATGGGTCGCTCTTTTGTCGGGATCATCGAGCCAATGCGAACGATCCTTTTTTTAGCTGTATGGTATATGCTACGCCATAGCTACTTGCAGTTTTGAATTTAGAGTTACTTTCTCGACCACCAAATATATAGAACCCAGTTTGTTAATGGGTCGCCTTTGTCGGGATCATCGAGCCAAGGCGAACGATCCTTTCCTTAGCTGTATGGTATATGCTACGCCATAGCTACTTGCAGTTTTGAATTCAGAGTTACTTTCTCCGAGACCAAAGGCTATAGAACCCAGTTTGTTAATGGGTCGCTCTTTGTCGGGATCATCGAGCCAATGCGAACGATCCTTTCTTTAGCTGTATGGTATATGCTACGCCAGAGCTACTTACAGATTTGAATTCAGAGTTACTTTCTCCGAGACCGGTTGCCACCAAAGTCTAAGAAAATCTGTTAAGGAGTAGACCTTTGTCGGGATCATCGAGCCAATGCGAACGATCCTTTCTTTAGCTGTATAGTATGTTCTACGCCAGAGCTACATACAGTTTTGAATTCAGAGTTACTTTCTTCGAGACTGATTGCAGCCCAGTCTGTCCTGCTATTTACCCATAGCTGGGGGAAGAAGATTATCCGTAACTTTACCAAGGGTATTAGCACAAAATGAATGTAATGGATCCGACTGGAAATCAAACTCGTCTCTCCGATTCCTCAATCCGTGAGGCTATCCATTACTGCCCCTCGTTTCCTATTTTGTACAGTCGACAGCTCCAGATGTAAAGAATAATTTTCGCCTACAGAGAATCAATTTGAATACTCGGCCACTGCAGATGTAAAATTTATCTTTTTCTTTCTTCTCCCGATTAAATTTCATTTATTTTTTGCGACATTCGAACAGGCCAGATGTCTTTACAATAGTTATCACCTCCAGATGTAAAGATTATAATGCTTACTTTCGTTCATCTCCTCCAAACAACGCTTAAAGAATAGTTTTCTTTTCTTTTCTTTCAATAAGAATAAATTGTTTCTTTTCTTCATCCCTATGTGAATTTGCCAATTTATTTTCATCGATAATATTCTACAAAGAAGCCAACTTATTTAAAATGGTTTCATTTGATTTTGATTATATCACTCCTGCAAATTTAGAAAATGACAAACTATATATGCAGTTTTGCTTTTCAGTCTGAACGTTTACACCCCGCTAGATGTAATGAAGTCAAATTAAACGGAATTTTTTACGATTCTTCGCCTACAGATGAGAATAATGGAAAATAAATAATTACTTTCAATACTTTTTTTTTTAAATCCAGATGCAAAGAATACATCTAGGATATTTCTGTTTTTTTTTTTTTTGTTTTTTTGTTTTTCGATTCTCCCTCTTCTCCAGATGTTAAGGAAACAAAACTAAATTCATCCTGCGGATGAGGTCTTCCTATTGTACCTAGACTTTTTGAATTTAAGTCAAGTATTAGATTGGCAAGTAATCAATTTGCAGTTGAGCTGGATAGATGCAACCATAAATTCTATGCTAACAATTTCTTTTCCTTCCCGCACTTCTCACCTGTTCCATGCTTTCCAGCTAACTTTTAATATGCAAAATTCAAATGCAATGTCAATCGATATCTATTGTCCTCCTGCTTGCTTTTCTTTTGTTTCTGATCCTTGACAATGTTTCTGTTTTCTACACACCCAGTAACTCTTTGCGTCTCAGTGGCTTTTCTGCCTTGTTTTGGGGTGAAATCAATTAAAAAGAATTAAACTTTTCTTTCATTTTGAATATTCAACCCATCCAGACGTATAAATGCAAATTATTAATCGAACATCTTTTCATTTCCATTCCTCTTCTTCTCCAGATGTGAATATACTATTTAGAATAAATGACCTCTTCACATATGAGGAATGTAAAATAATTCATTTGATTTCTCTTTTCATTTTGATTCTTTTTTGTTCTCTATATACGCTGAGAAATATTAAAACTCATATTTTTATTTTCATTCTTCTTCCAAATATGAGAAAAAACATTTTCGTTATTCACGTGACGTATCTTTCTCCTCCACAGAAAGTAATATTTTCAGGCATTTACTTCATTTAGAGTTTTATTCTTTCTAGTAATGTACTAAGTGAAGTATTAGGCCCGTGGTTTCCAGATGTAAATAGAGAAATTAAATATTCAGATATTTTTAATTTCTCTCTTTTTTCTTTTTCAATTTTTTTTTTTTTTTTGCAGATCTAAAATTTTCTCCAGATGTAAAAATGAAATAATTTATTCATTATTTCTTAATTCAGTTCTTCTCCAGACGTAAAAAAGAGAATTTAAGCCATCATTTATTTTATCTTTTCATTTTCTCATTGTCTGTGAGAAAAGAACCAAGCCTCTTTTTCGTTTCAATACGTCATCTCCTGATGTAAAGAAGTCCAATTTGGAAATAACTTTTTAATGTACATCTAGAAATCCATAAGGTTAGCTACTTATTTGTCACTTCCCTGCTCTTTTCGAACGTGACGAGCAAACGTTTAGATGTTACAAAACCTAAGGGGTACAAAACTTGACGTGCCAATAATCGTTACACGACGGGAAAAATGCTAGTCGAAGCGTTATCTGGTTGGTGCCTTATGGCACATAGGGTCTCTGGTGAGGGCAATGTAATCGAATTGTCCAACAGAGCTGAGTGATTAGCACCACGCGTAACATTTGTACTCTGTGGAAGGGTCCGATTTCTTTTGGGGTTTGCCTTCCATTAGACAACCACGTGTTGCCACACGAACAATTTCTATCTAACAATGTTTAGAATTACATTTTACTTCTCCTAATGGTTGTCAACTGAGGGGGAAAGGCTACACTCTCCTGTAGTATTTAACCCATAGGAGAAAAGATGGATTCATACCTTTATGTTATTTCCGCGGAAGCGATTGGCTAAAATTCGGACATGTTTCTTTGATTTCACGTTTTTGAGTATCATTTAATTTGGTCTTCCTTGTTTATTAGATGAAACCACGTCAGCAGTTAGTATTCATTTTTGACTAGTATTTACTTTCATCTTCATTTTTTATTAGATGAAGCCTTGTCAGCCATTATTATTAATTTTTGACTATGTAATTTCATCTTACTTTTTTTTTTAGATGAAGCCTTGTCAGCCATTATTATTAATATTTTATTAGCATTTACCTCCATCTTCGTTTTATTAGATAAAGCATTGTCAGCCATTATTATTAATTTTTGACTAGTATTTAATTTCATCTTCATTTTTTATTAGGTGAAGCATTGTCAGCCATTATTATTCATTTCTGACTAGTATTTACTTTCAACTTCATTTTTTATGAGATGAAGCATTGTCAAGCATTATTATTCATTTTTGGCTAGCATTGACTTTTTATCTTCATTTTTTATTAGATGAAGTTTTGTCCGCCATTAGTATTAATTTTTGACTAGTATTTACTTTCATCTTCATTTTTTATTAGATGAAGTATTATCAGGCATTATTACTAATTTTTGAATAGTATTTACTTTCATTTTTATTTTTTATTAGATGATACTTTGTCAACTATGTTTCGTTGTTTTGTATATTTCTCAGTCGCTACTTATTAATCCAGTTTCATCATTATTAAAACAATACTTACATGAAATACTTTTGTCATATAAATTTTGGTTTTAACATTTGACCATATATAATATTTTGCTTGGGCCCAGGATGGTTTTGTAATTTTCAATTCTTTTTAGCAAAAAAAAATAAGCGTCTTTATTTTCGTCTCAAAGAATATTCATTTGTTATTTTCATTAGAGTCGGAAAAAATTATGAAATACAATCTGTCTAAGGTAAAATGAATCCCTTTTAGTCTGGATGTATGGGCAAATTCTGACGCAACATTATTTTCATCGCTTATGTTTAAACCTCCGATGAAAAGATAAATACTTATTTTCTCTTTTCGGTTTTGATTAAAGAGAATTTACATAAACGTTCAGACTCTCAGATCACCGAGCGTAAATATGTTGGAACATCTCATAGTAAACATTTGGTAAACTGTAATGTTCTTTTCTTAGATCTCCTTTATAAATGCTTTCATATTTATTGTTTCCTGTTTTGATTTTCTTTTTCTTTTCTTCATCTGGCGCCAGCATTCAGCGTTCAAATTTACACAAGGGCTAAATTTCAGATTTTAAATTCCTGGGTTGGTTCGTATAGCGACAAATTATATGCTTTTAACGGTTTTTGAAAATCGACAATTTGTACTGGTCGAAAATTCATTTTAGCCAAGAGACAGGTTATATAAAGCTATTTATTTCCGTCTCCATTTGCTATTATATGAAGCATTGTCAGCCATTATTATTTTTGAGTAGTGTTTTCCTTCGTTTTCAATTTGTATTAGATAATATATTGTGAGCCATTATAATTCATTTTTGTATTTAATTTTGTCTTTATTTGCTATTCAATAAAGCCTGACATCGCAGATTCCCCTTACACCTCTTGCATTCAAAGAGTCCTATCAGTGTTAAAATCTCCAAGGGATATTTCTTTATTATGTGTCCCGGAAACTTCAACCCTGTCTTTATGATTGTTACAATCAGTTTCCATGCTGTTTCTATTATCCAACGATTTTTATCCCTTATTTACTGAGCATACACAATATTCGTCTTTGGAAACACCGCTTTTTTACATCATTATCTATAAAGAGATTGCCCAGCATTCATTACCATTGGGTGTGGCCGATCATTTTAGAAACCTATAATTAATTACGATTTGTTTAGAAATCTATAATTAATTACGATTTGTTTATAAAAGTATAATCAGTCCCGATTTCTTTAGAAGCCTATAATTAATCCTGATTTGTTTAGAAACCTATATTTAATTCCGATATTTTTAGAAACCTATAATTAATTACGATTTGTGTAGAAACCCACAGAATTCGTACTTCATTTTTATTATTATCAGAAATTATGTTGGGCGTTAATGGGGTAAGTTGTTCTATTATCGAAGTTATTTTTTACTATAAGCTTCAATAAACAAAGAATTGAATAGAACTATTTTTTACGAAGCACATTTAATTAATGTAACTGTAACAGAGATGATACTTAATTATTGCATTATTATTGTTACTGTTATTATCATTATTATTACTATAAGTAGTAGTAGTAGTAGCATTGTGGATGTGTCGAGAATGAGGAATTCAAGTGGGAATCGGCAGTTGTCTAATCACCATTTATGACGAATGGCCATAATTTTCTTGTTGATGCTAATGATGACAACGTTGAAAGTCAACGACGTGTTTACCCTCGTTTTGCTGACTGTTTATCTAAGACACTGTTTGCCGCTTAACAGCATTCCATATTGTAAAACCCGCTGATCCAGAATCAAAGAAAGGTGGATGAAGAGAATGTCATCGCCCGCGTTATTTGTCTCTGATGATCGTGATGGTAACCAGGATGAATTTAAAGGATGCTGAGGGGGAAATCGAGGCTTGTGAGGTAACTTCAATTGAGGTAATGATGAACTGGGAGTGGTTGGTATAGATGATCACAAACACACACACACACACACACACACACATATATATATATATATATATATATATATATACATAGAGAACGTGCGATGAATAAATTGTCATCTAAGTTACATAAAAATTGAAATAACACTGGCATCTCAATTTAACAAATATATTTACCAAAACGACACAAAAATTTCTTGAAATACTGAAGAGTAAATTTAATCAATAAAATTGCCATTGGCTTCAACTACGGCCTCCAGACGACTTCGGGATCTCCTGTAACTTTCTGGGACGGTCTCCTTGTTCAAGTTGGTAAATACTCACTTAATCCTTGTCTTCTGTTCACCTTTGGTGTTAAAAGGAGTTTTGTTGGTCAATCACTCAACTGCGCCTTACACATAATAATCAAGTGTCTGTGGAGATAGGTAACCAGATGTAAGGGGTGATGTCGTCTCAGAAACTATCTAACAGCCAAAATTAGGTTCTTCTGCTTGTGTAACACGGTGCAGAATCTTGTTGCCAGACATAGGGTCTTCCAGCAATTTTCCTGACCCAGGGCACCACGACCTCCTCAAGACACTTGATGTAGCCCTCCGTGCTGAGTCTGAGGCCGCCACCAAAACATTCGGTCGTTCTTTTCTTATCAGAACGATCAGAATGAGTTTTCCGAGTTGCCGTCCCTTTGTTATTGTCATTAAACTCATCCAACCTTTTCTAAATCCTCTGCACTCTCCCCAGATTGCCAGCCAAACTCTGAAATGTTTGTATTGGAACTTCCGGCGCTAATGCCAAGAAATACAGAATACCATTTCAAAATTTCAGGCAGAGTTAATTAGTTCATTGTGCTTGCTCTATGTCTCACAGTTGGTTCTCAACTGATTACTATACTGTGATGCTAACAACAAGTATTAATATAAAATAACGACAAATATATCTACCTTATATATATATATATAATATATATATATATATATATATATATATATATATATATATATATATATATATATATATATATATATATATATATATATATATATATATATATATATATATATATATATATATATAACATATAATATATATATATATATATTATATATATATATATTATATAATATATATATATATATATATATATATATATGTGTGTGTGTGTGTGTGTGTGTGTGTGTGTGTGTGTGTGTGTGTGTGTGAGCAAATATATGGATATAGATCCGACAGTATGAAGAAAAAAAGAACGGAAAAAAAACAAAAATCCTATGCAATTATGCTGTTTTATATCATATTAACATTAAAACAGCATAATTGCATATTAGATTTTTGTTTGTTTTTTCCGTATATTTTTATTCATATATATATATATATATATATATATATATATATATATATATATATATATATGTTTAACAAGGCCTGCTTTACTTACTTTATCGAGCACTTTATTTAGTTATTTTGCCTACTCGTATCGGTGTTTTTTTTTCTTTGGGCTTTGGATTTGCATGCTAGACGATTATTATCGGCTACCATACATGTTCTTGGTTCTTTCTTTTTTATACCGTTTTTTCCCCTTGGTATTGGTTTGATTATTTTAAATCAAGACACCGAAGGTTTTCAGAACGAGTATAATTTCTTATACTTATAAGATTACTAATAATAATATATATATATATATATATATATATATATATATATATATATATATATATATATATATATATATATATATATATATATACGTACAATAATTATCTGCAAATGTCATTGCTCCTGACCTGGAATCTTGGCATCAATCCCTGCCATAATTTATGTTCCCTCTGATCTTTCTGCAAATGTCTAGATTCGCAGATCAGTTTCATAATTTCACCGTCGAAATTGCAAGCTGTGACTATGTATTCAATTCTAATAGTTTCTTTTCCCGCTCTTTTCGCTTGGAGAAGTCTCTTCCGGCTTTCTGCTTTCTGCGTCAACTACGATCTTTACAAATTTAAATGCAACGTCATTCGTTATCATTTTTTCTGGTGCGGTTTCCTCATTTGTACCGCGAATTTATATACGGTACTGGATTGGCTGTTAGGTTTCATCATGTTGCAGTTGACACTGACAGATGCAACCATAAGGTCTCTGCTAACAGTTTCTTCGATCGCACTTCTCACTTGTGGAATTCTCTTTAAGCGTCTTGTTTCCTAGTCAACTTTGGTACTCACATCTCTAAATGCAATGCCAATTGATATTTCCTGTTTTCTTAATTCTTGTTCATTATTTGTTCTTTCTCCTTATTTCTCTCTCCTTTTCTCCTAGTCTTTCGCATTTAGTAACTCCTTGCATTTTAGTGGCTTTACTGACTTGCTTGAGGTGAAATGATTTTAAAAAAATACCTAACATATGATGATAGCCGTGGCAGCAAATTATAATTATGTTGAGGAGGGATTGAAAAGTGACTGTTTTGATTGTAATAGTGCATAGCAGTGTTGATTTGTGGATAGTATGATGATGATCTAAATGGCGACGGTGATGATGGTGATATCGTTTCAGATACGAAAGTATTTACGATGTTAATCATGATGATAGATGTGATGATGATGGTTTACTGTATACTACAAAGAAGCAGTTGGTGAATGCAATGGTAACGATAATCGTAAGGTTGTTGGTTGTAACGTCGGAGTTGGTTGTGGTTATGACTTGATATTGGGATTGGTAAGAGTAATGATGGAGTTTATATAGTAATGCTGATGAAAGAAATTCTTGGAATGAAAACAATGAATATTAGAGTGACAGTCCATCAATTATCTGATTATGGTCGAGTTAAAGGAAATAATAAACGTTTCTTTAATCACTGCCGATTATCAGACGCTTACAGAATTAAGATGTTGATGAGCGAACTTGATTTTGTCACGAATCTCCTCTTTATTCAAAATTATTTCACTTTTAATATCAGGATTGTTTTTCTTCTTTCGTCGATTTTCAATTCTTCCAAATAATTTGCAAAATTTTCCAAATGTTGTCGCTAAATATTCTAATTATTTTCATTAATAATATCTGGGTGGTCTTGTCCTTTCTTGGATGTTCAATTCTTGCATATATTTCGAAAACTTTTTCAGGTACATTTCGCCCCCGCCCCCTACTCTAAATGATTTCATTAATACTATCTGGATGATGTCCAATTCTTCGAGAACATTTCAAATGTTGTCTTCATTATTCTAAGCGATTTCCTTTAAACTAAGTCTCTTCAGAAATAAGGTTCAAATATTTACAATGATACATTACTAAATAAATAAATGATTATGCAGATATGATTACGACTAACAGATTGCTTTTTCTGCTACTCACCACCGTGACTGATGCACTAGTCCCATCAGAATCGTCCTCGGAGAATATAGCTTCAAGCGACGGAAATAAACACTGCACCTATTCGACAACGGCTACATTTGGGTTGAAGTGCTACACAAAAAATGTCTTTTGAATAATGTAAAAAGGATTATAAATTAAAGGAACCTAATATGGTGCACACGGTGGTTACGATAATATATTACAATCAAATCGATGAACCAACTCTTTTGGGGTTTTGTTGTGTATGTTGTAGAACTACATGTGATGACATTTTCTGATATAACGCGTTCATGATCTACAGACATCGAAACGTCAAGTTTTACAGCCATGTCCCAATGTTTGAGACGTGTTCTCATCATTCTCTGTATCGCTCTACATGTGCTTCTGGTATCAAGGTAGCTTAGCCCTGTCTGCCGCATCGTCAGGTAGCACCAGTCGCAGGGTTCAGTCATAGGCAGCTAAAATGGTTCCTTCAGCAGAAAAGGGTGACCAGAATTAGAGGATGAGATTATCAAAGACCGGTCAAAAAGCGGTTGAGCAACGGCCATCTAGCAGAATGGGGAAGACTCTGTAGCTAGGAATGCAGCCACTACGGTGATTACATAACATCGATGAGTAGACTCTATAGTCAACGGCCAGAAGGGTTACCTGGCTGGGATCAACGGCAATGTGTATGTGACCCTCGGGATCTTCAAGTTGGAGAACATCGGCTGTGGTTTGATCTGGAAAGGGATTAACGCCGATAGGTCCGCATGCTCTAAACACGCTACGCATGAATGAATATCACTCCGGATGTCAATCCATATCTGGGGAGTCCACTAGTTAAGTACACAGTTGCGCAGTGACCCTAGGACCACACGCAGTTATGGAACAGATGGATGCTTTTGATAATCAAAACGTATTCACTGCACTGTTGCCCTCTGATGTCTATGAAAATGAACGCTTTGTTCGAGGCTCGTCCTGCAGGAGCGTACACCTACCTGTGAATACGCACTCCCTAGACCTATATCCATTACTTTCTCGTTGGATAGTCACCACACTCTACTATAAGTAATAGTGGTTTTTTGAGCTTCATATGCAATTTTTTATACAAATTGGCACTTCTATTTTCACCTAACGTTTGATGGTGTCAATAATGTTCTGCCTTCTCATGCGCATGCGTCCAACATTAAGGCTGTTCTGACTGTTACAAGAAATATCTTCTCCTCCCTGTTGTTTCTCAATGTTTTCACTACGGTTTATTTATATCATGGGTCTCACTTTTCGGTTGTTTCTGGATAATTCTTGCATTACTAATTATTCCAATAATTTCCCAAGTTTATATGAGACCACCCCCGTCAATTTACACATTATTCCAAGCGATTCCACTAATACCATATCCTTGCTTTTCATTCTTCCCTAACTTTGCAGTTATTCCAAAGAGGTTCATGACAGAAAGATGCAGAGTATATTATGGACGGTGCTTATAAGCAATGAAGTCTTAAAGAAAATGGAAGCAAAAGCTAGATGGAATCAAAAAGGGGCATAATAAAGAAAGAGTGCTTAGAGAATTTTGCACTCACATGGCATATCGAACGGAAAAGGGAGATGAGGTATCAGCCGGACAATTACCTAGCGAGCTAGTGTCAATAGATGATTGAACCGGGTTCGGGACGCTTAGCAAACGGACAAAGGTTACTAAGAGCTACATGATTGACGACTTACTGAATGGAAATGGCGCATGTGTATGAGATGTCTAAGAGCTACATGACTGACGACTTACTGAATGGAAATGGCGCATGCGTATGAGATGTCTAAGAAGAATGTTATCTTACTTTTTCGGTGGAATCGTATTTGCCACAAAACTTTTCGAAAGTTTAATCTTCGAGATCATTCAAGGGTTTTCGGCATTATTCTAAATGATTTCCTTTATTTTATCTCTATAGCCTTGATTATTTCCCAGATTTTCACAAGGATTTTCAAGATCATTCCAAGCGTTTTCTTCATTAACTACTTTCAGTAATACAATTTTTATGTTTTTTCTGGAATTCTAACTTCTCATAATCTTTGCCAATCTCCTCGAGACCATTCGAATCGATTCCGTTTCTATTCTAATTGATTTCAGCAAGACTATGTAAATACATTTCGTTCTTTCTCGCATTTACAGTTTTTCCACGCTTGTTTAGAATGTACTTTAAGACAATTACAGATATTTTCCTCGCTGTTCAAATTGATTCCAGTAATACTATCCGAATGGTTTCCATTCTTCCTCGGATTCCACTTCTTCCAATCTTTTCAGAAGTGTCTTCAATTTCAAAGCGCTTTCTTCCATATTCTAATTGATTTCAGTAATACGATCTGGATGATTTTCTTGCGTTTTCGAACGTCTTTTGTTTCGTTAATAATATCTTTCAAAACATTCCAAGCGCTTAGCACATTATTGTAATTTGCTTTCATTCTTTCATGTAATTTGTAATTCTTATTTTTTCTTTCTTGCAATCATCGGCCATTCTCTTCCAAAAACACCAGTTTTTTTTATGTACAGAGCTGTCGTCCTCTAGTTTCCCTAACAATTCAGTTCCTATGGAAACAAAAATGGCGCTTATACTTAGAATCAGAAAATGGCAGTTTGAATTTCAGGCAATTAATGAGGGACAGAGAACCTGGAGAATCTGACACTCATAGGACATGTTGACGATAGGAAGGACAGAAGAAAGTAGCGAGTAAAGAGATGGCTGAACCGGGACTGTGAAAACACCAGTTTTTTTATGTACACAGCTGTCGTCTTCTAGTTTCCCTAACAATTCAGTTCCTATAGAAACAAAAATGGCGCTTATACTTGGAATCAGAAATTGGCTGTTTGGAATTTCCAGGGAAATTAATGAGGACAGAGGACCTGGAGAATCTGACACTCATAGGACATGTAGACGATAGGAAGGACAAAAGAAAGTAGCGAGTAAAGAGATGGCTGAACCGGGACTGTGAAAACACCAGTTTTTTTATGCGCACAGCTGTCGTCTTCTAGTTTCCCTAACAATTCAGTTCCTATGGAAACAAAAATTGCGCTTATACTTAGAATCAGAAAATGGCAGTTTGGAATTTCCAGGGCAATTAATGAGGACAGAGGACCTGGAGAATCTGACACTCATAGGACATGTAGACGATAGGAAGGACAGAAGAAAGTAGCGAGTAAAGAGATGGCTGAACCGGGACCGTGAAAACACCAGTTTTTTTACGCACAGCTGTCGTCTTCCAGTTTCCTAACAATTCAGTTCCTATGGAAACAAAAAATGGCGCTTATACTTAGAATCAGAAAATTGCAGTTTGGAATTTCCAGGGCAATTAATGAGGACAGAGGACCTGGAGAATCTGACACTCATAGGACATGTAGACGATAGGAAACAAAGGACAGAAGAAAGTAGCGAGTAAAGAGATGGCTGAACCGGGACTGTGAAAACACCAGTTTTTTATGCGCACAGCTGTCGTCTTCCAGTTTCCCCTAATAATTCCAGTTCCTATGGAAACAAAAATGGCGCTTATACTTAGAATCAGAAAATGGCAGTTTGGAATTTCCAGGGCAATTAATGAGGACAGAGGACCTGGAGAATCTGACACTCATAGGACATGTAGACGATAGGAAGGACAGAAGAAAGTAAGGAGTAAAGAGATGGCTGAACCGGGACTGTGAAAACACCAGTTTTTATGCGCACAGCTGTCGTCTTCTAGTTTCCCTAACAATTCAGTTCCTATGGAAACAAAAAATGGCGCTTATACTTAGAATCAGAAAATGGCAGTTTGGAATTTCCAGGCAATTAATGAGGACAGAGGACCTGGAGAATCTGACACCATAGGACATGTAGACGATAGGAAGGACAGAAGAAAGTAGCGAGTAAAGAGATGGCTGAACCGGGACTGTGAAAACACCAGTTTTTTTGCACAGCTGTCGTCTTCTAGTTTCCCTAACAATTCAGTTCCTATGGAAACAAAAAATTGCGCTTATACTTAGAATCAGAAAATGGCAGTTTGGAATTTCCAGGGCAATTAATGAGGACAGAGGACCTGGAGAATCTGACATTCATAGGACATGTAGACGATAGGAAGGACAAAAGAAAGTAGCGAGTAAAGAGATGGCTGAACCGGGACTGTGAAAACACCAGTTTTTTATGCACAGCTGTCGTCTTCTAGTTTCCCCTAACAATTCAGTTCCTATGGAAAAAAAATTGCGCTTATACTTAGAATCAGAAAATGGCAGTTTGGAATTTCCAGGGCAATTAATGAGGACAGAGGACCTGGAGAATCTGACACTCATAGGACATGTAGACGATAGGAAGGACAAAAGAAAAGTAGCGAGTAAAGAGATGGCTGAACCGGGACTGTGAAAACACCAGTTTTTTATGCACAGCTGTCGTCTTCCAGTTTCCTAACAATTCAGTTCCTATGGAAACAAAATGGCGCTTATACTTAGAATCAGAAAATTGCAGTTTGAATTTCCAGGGCAATTAATGAGGACAGAGGACCTGGAGAATCTGACACTCATAGGACATGTAGACGATAGGAAGGACAGAAGAAAGTAGCGAGTAAAGAGATGGCTGAACTGGGACTGTGAAAACACCAGTTTTTTATGCGCACAGCTGTCGTCTTCTAGTTTCCCTAACAATTCAGTTCCTATGGAAACAAAAATGGCGCTTATACTTAGAATCAGAAAATGGCAGTTTGGAATTTCCAGGGCAATTAATGAGGACAGAGGACCTGGAGAATCTGACACTCATAGGACATGTAGACGATAGGAAGGACAGAAGAAAGTAGCGAGTAAAGAGATGGCTGAACCGGGACTGTGAAAACACCAGTTTTTTTATGCGCACAGCTGTCGTCTTCTAGTTTCCCTAACAATTCAGTTCCTATGGAAACAAAAATGGCGCTTATACTTAGAATCAGAAAATGGCAGTTTGGAATTTCCAGGGCAATTAATGAGGACAGAGGACCTGGAGAATCTGACACTCATAGGACATGTAGACGATAGGAAGGACAAAAGAAAGTAGCGAGTAAAGAGATGGCTGAACCGGGACTGTGAAAACACCAGTTTTTTTATGCGCACAGCTGTCGTCTTCTAGTTTCCCCCTAACAATTCAGTTCCTATGGAAACAAAAATTGCGCTTATACTTAGAATCAGAAAATGGCAGTTTGAATTTCCAGGGAAATTAATGAGGACAGAGGACCTGGAGAATCTGACACTCATAGGACATGTTGACGATAGGAAGGACAGAAGAAAGTAAAGAGTAAAGAGATGGCTGAACCGGGACTGTGAAACACCAGTTTTTTATGCGCACAGCTGTCGTCTTCTAGTTTCCTAACACCAGTTCCTATGGAAACAAAAATTGCGCTTATACTTAGAATCAGAAAATGGCAGTTTGGAATTTCCAGGGCAATTAATGAGGACAGAGGACCTGGAGAATCTGACACTATAGGACATGTAGACGATAGAAGGACAGAAGAAAGTAGCGAGTAAAGAGATGGCTGAACCGGGACTGTGAAAACACCAGTTTTTTATGCACAGCTGTCGTCTTCTAGTTTCCCTAACAATTCAGTTCCTATGGAAACAAAATTGCGCTTATACTTAGAATCATAAAATGGCAGTTTGGAATTTCCAGGGCAATTAATGAGGACAGAGGACCTGGAGAATCTGACACTCATAGGACATGTAGACGATAGGGAAGGACAGAAGAAAGTAAAGAGTAAAGAGATGGCTGAACCGGGACTGTGAAAACACCAGTTTTTTTATGCGCACAGCTGTCGTCTTCTAGTTTCCCTAACAATTCAGTTCCTATGGAAACAAAAATTGCGCTTATACTTAGAATCAGAAAATGGCAGTTTGGAATTTCCAGGGCAATTAATGAGGACAGAGGGACCTGGAGAATCTGACACTCATAGGACATGTAGACGATGGAAGACGATAGGAAAAGGACAGAAGAAAAACGTGAGTAAAGATGGCTTTCCTAACGTTCAACCAACAAAATTGGGACTCAGTGAAAACAGGGCAATTAATGAGACAGTTTTTATAGGACATGCACAGAAGAAAGTGGCGAGTAAAGGATGGCTGTCGTTTTTTATGCTGTCGTCTTTTTTCCCTAACAATTCAGTTCCTATGGAAACAAAAATTGCGCTTATACTTTAGAATCAGAAAATGGCAGTTTGGAATTTCCAGGGCAATTAATGAGGACAGAGGACCTGGAGAATCTGACACTCATAGGACATGTAGACGATAGGAAGGACAGAAGAAAGAAGCGAGTAAAGAGATGGCTGAACCGGGACTGTGAAAACACCAGTTTTTTTATGCGCACAGCTGTCGTCTTCTAGTTTCCCTAACAATTCAGTTCCTATGGAAACAAAAAATTGCGCTTATACTTAGAATCAGAAAAATGGCAGTTTGAATTTCCAGGGCAATTAATGAGGACAGAGGACCTGGAGAATCTGACACTCATAGGACATGTAGACGATAGGAAGGACAGAAGAAAGTAGCGAGTAAAGAGATGGCTGAACCGGGACTGTGAAAACACCAGTTTTTTATGCGCACAGCTGTCGTCTTCTGCTTTCCCTAACAATTCAGTTCCTATGGAAACAAAAATTGCGCTTATATACTTAGAATCAGAAAAATGGCAGTTTGGAATTTCCAGGGCAATTAATGAGGACAGAGGACCTGGAGAATCTGACACTCATAGGACATGTAGACGATAGGAAGGACAGAAGAAAGTAGCGAGTAAAGAGATGGCTGAACCGGGACTGTGAAAACACCAGTTTTTTTATGCGCACAGCTGTCGTCTTCTAGTTTCCCTAACAATTTCAGTTCCTATGGAAACAAAAAACCAGTTGCACAGCTTATACTTACAATCAGAAAATGGCAGTTTGGAATTTCCAGGGCAATTAATGAGGACAGAGGACCTGAGAATCTGGACACTCATAGTACATGTAGACGATAGGAAGGACAGAAGAAAGTAGCGAGTAAAGAGATGGATGAACCGGGACTGTGAAAACACCAGTTTTTTTATGCGCACAGCTGTCGTCTTCTAGTTTCCCTAACAATTCAGTTCCTATGGAAACAAAATGGCGCTTATACTTAGAATCAGAAAATGGCAGTTTGAATTTCCAGGGCACTAATGAGGACAGAGGACCTGGAGAATCTGACACTCATAGGACATGTAGACGATAGGAAGGACAAAAGAAAGTAGCGAGTAAAGAGATGGCTGAACCGGGACTGTGAAAACACCAGTTTTTTTATGCGCACAGCTGTCGTCTTCTAGTTTCCCTAACAATTCAGTTCCTATGGAAACAAAAATTGCGCTTATACTTAGAATCATAAAATGGCAGTTTGGAATTTCCAGGGCAATTAATGAGGACAGAGGACCTGGAGAATCTGACACTCATAGGACATGTAGACGATAGGAAGGACAGAAGAAAGTAGAAGAGTAAAGAGATGGCTGAACCGGGACTGTGAAAACACCAGTTTTTATGCGCACAGCTGTCGTCTTCTAGTTTCCCCAACAATTCAGTTCCTATGGAAACAAAATGGCGCTTATACTTAGAATCAGAAAATGGCAGTTTGGAATTTCCAGGGCAATTAATGAGGACAGAGGACCTGGAGAATCTGACACTCATAGGACATGTAGACGATAGGAAGGACAGAAGAAAGTAGCGAGTAAAGAGATGGCTGAACCGGGACTGTAAAAACACCAGTTTTTTATGCGCACAGCTGTCGTCTTCTAGTTTCCCTAACAATTCAGTTCCTATGGAAACAAAAAATGGCGCTTATACTTAGAATCATAAAATGGCAGTTTGAATTTCCAGGGCAATTAATGAGGACAGAGGACCTGGAGAATCTGACACTCATAGGACATGTTGACGATAGGAAGGACAGAAGAAAGTAGCGAGTAAAGAGATGGCTGAACCAGGACTGTGAAAACACCAGTTTTTTATGCGCACAGCTGTCGTCTTCTAGTTTCCCTAACAATTCAGTTCCTATGGAAACAAAAAATTGCGCTTATACTTACAATCAGAAAATGGCAGTTTGGAATTTTTTATGCCAGGCAATTAATGAGGACAGAGGACCTGGAGAATCTGACACTCATAGGACATGTAGACGATAGGAAGGACAGAAGAAAGTTTTTTTAGCGAGTAAAGAGAAACAAAATTGGCTGAACCGGGACCAGAAAATGACACCAGTTTTTTTATGCGCACAGCTGTCGTCTTCTAGTTTCCCTAACAATTCAGTTCCTATGGAAACAAAAAAATGCGCTTATACTTTACAATCAGAAAATGGCAGTTTGGAATTTCAGGGCAATTAATGAGGACAGAGGACCTGGAGAATCTGACACTCATAGTACATGTAGACGATAGGAAGGACAGAAGAAAGTAGCGAGTAAAGAGATGGATGAACCGGGACTGTGAAAACACCAGTTTTTTTATGCACAGCTGTCGTCTTCTAGTTTCCCTAACAATTCAGTTCCTATGGAAACAAAAAATTCTCGCTTATACTTAGAATCAGAAAATGGCAGTTTGAAATTTCCAGGGCAATTAATGAGGACAGAGGACCTGGAGAATCTGACACTCATAGGACATGTTGACGATAGGAAGGACAAAAGAAAGTAGCGAGTAAAGAGATGGCTGAACCGGGACCGTGAAAACACCAGTTTTTTTTCCCTATGCGCACAGCTGTCGTCTTCTAGTTTCCCAACAATTCAGTTCCTATGGAAACAAAAAAATTGCGCTTATACTTAGAATCATAAAATGGCAGTTTGGAATTTCCAGGGCAATTAATGAGGACAGAGGACCTGGAGAATCTGACACTCATAGGACATGTAGACCATAGGAAGGACAGAAGAAAGTAGCGAGTAAAGAGATGGCTGAACCGGACTGTGAAAACACCAGTTTTTATGCACAGCTGTCGTCTTCTAGTTTCCTAACAATTCAGTTCCTATGGAAACAAAAATTGCGCTTATACTTAGAATCAGAAAATGGCAGTTTGGAATTTCCAGGGCAATTAATGAGGACAGAGGACCTGGAGAATCTGACACTCATAGGACATGTAGACGATAGGAAGGACAGAAGAAAGAAGCGAGTAAAGAGATGGCTGAACCGGGACTGTGAAAAACACCAGTTTTTTATGCGCACAGCTGTCGTCTTCTAGTTTCCCTAACAATTCAGTTCCTATGGAAACAAAAATGGCGCTTATACTTAGAATCATAAAATGGCAGTTTGGAATTTCAGGGCAATTAATGAGGACAGAGGACCTGGAGAATCTGACACTCATAGGACATGTAGACGATAGGAAGGACAGAAAAGTAGCGAGTAAAGAGATGGCTGAACCGGGACTGTGAAAACACCAGTTTTTATGCGCACAGCTGTCGTCTTCTAGTTTCCCTAACAATTCAGTTCCTATGGAAACAAAAATGGCGCTTATACTTAGAATCAGAAAATGGCAGTTTGGAATTTCCAGGGCAATTAATGAGGACAGAGGACCTGGAGAATCTGACACTCATAGGACATGTAGACGATAGGAAGGACAGAAGAAAGTAGCGAGTAAAGAGATGGCTGAACCGGGACTGTGAAAACACCAGTTTTTTTATGCGCACAGCTGTCGTCTTCTAGTTTCCCTAACAATTCAGTTCCTATGGAAACAAAAATTGCGCTTATACTTAGAATCAGAAAATGGCAGTTTGGAATTTCAGGGCAATTAATGAGGACAGAGGACCTGGAGAATCTGACACTCATAGGACATGTAGACGATAGGAAGGACAGAAGAAAGTAGCGAGTAAAGAGATGGCTGAACCGGGACTGTTATCTTAGAAAACACCAGTTTTTTTATGCGCACAGCTGTCGTCTTCTAGTTTCCCTAACAATTCAGTTCCTATGGAAACAAAAATGGCGCTTATACTTAGAATCAGAAAATGGCAGTTTGGAATTTCCAGGGCAATTAATGAGGACAGAGGACCTGGAGAATCTGACACTCATAGGACATGTAGACCATAGGAAGGACAGAAGAAAGTAGCGAGTAAAGAGATGGCTGAACCGGGACTGTGAAAACACCAGTTTTTTTATGCGCACAGCTGTCGTCTTCTAGTTTCCCTAACAATTCAGTTCCTATGGAAACAAAAATGGCGCTTATACTTAGAATCAGAAAATGGCAGTTTGGAATTTCAGGGCAATTAATGAGGACAGAGGACCTGGAGAATCTGACACTCATAGGACATGTAGACGATAGGAAGGACAGAAGAAAGTAGCGAGTAAAGAGATGGCTGAACTGGGACTGTGAAAACACCAGTTTTTTTATGCGCACAGCTGTCGTCTTCTAGTTTCCCTAACAATTCAGTTCCTATGGAAACAAAAATTGCCCTTATACTTACAATCATAAAATGGCAGTTTGGAATTTTCAGGGCAATTAATGAGGACAGAGGACCTGGAGAATCTGACACTCATAGGACATGTAGACGATAGGAAGGACAGAAGAAAGTAGCGAGTAAAGAGATGGCTGAACCGGGACTGTGAAAACACCATTTTTTTTATGCACAGCTGTCGTCTTCTAGTTTCCCTAACAATTCAGTTCCTATGGAAACAAAAAATGGCGCTTATACTTAGAATCAGAAAATGGCAGTTTGGAATTTCCAGGGCAATTAATGAGGACAGAGGACCTGGAAAATCGGACACTCATAGGATATGTAGACGATAGGAAGGACAGAAGAAAGTAGCGAGTAAAGAGATGGCTGAACCGGGACTGTGAAAACACCAGTTTTTTTATGCGCACAGCTGTCGTCTTCTAGTTTCCCTAACAATTCAGTTTCTATGGAAACAAAAATGGCGCTTATACTTAGAATCAGAAAATGGCAGTTTGGAATTTCCAGGGCAATTAATGAGGACAGAGGACCTGGAGAATCTGACACTCATAGGACATGTAGACGATAGGAAGGACAGAAGAAAGTAGCGAGTAAAGAGATGGCTGAACCGGGACTGTAAAACACCAGTTTTTTATGCGCACAGCTGTCGTCTTCTAGTTTCCCTAACAATTCAGTTTCTATGGAAACAAAATGGCGCTTATACTTAGAATCAGAAAATGGCAGTTTGGAATTTCCAGGGCAATTAATGAGGACAGAGGACCTGGAGAATCTGACACTCATAGGACATGTAGACGATAGGAAGGACAGAAGAAAGTAGCGAGTAAAGAGATGGCTGAACCGGGACTGTAAAAACACCAGTTTTTTTTATGTACACAGCTGTCGTCCTCTAGTTTCCCTAACAATTCAGTTCCTATGGAAACAAAAATGGCGCTTATACTTAGAATCAGAAAATGGCAGTTTGGAATTTCCAGGGCAATTAATGAGGACAGAGAACCCGGAGAATCTGACACTCATAGGACATGTTGACGATAGGAAGGACAAAAGAAAGTAGCGAGTAAAGTGATGGCTGAACCGGGACTGTGAGAGATAACGAAAAGAGAAACCTTTTCTAAGAGCTACAAATTGTAAGAAGTTGAACAGAGCCATAATCACACACATCGTCTATTATTTAACGTTACTTGATGTGCTTTCCTGATGCGGATCGGCTGATTATTTTGACTTCAAGGCCCCTAAGAAGTGTAGATTTTTATATTCACTGGGGAAACTCTGACTATTTATAAGCATCTAATTATCCTACTTTTCTTCCCGAGTCCATTGTACTGATCAAAAGGCGGGCTTTGCTGATGACATAGGGGTTCATGTTTGGAATCAAGAACAAAAAATTTCTACCGATATTTACATCATTTATATTCGGTCTATTCTATTATCCTAGTCTTTGTTGTTTTTTATCACAATGTTTCTAATGTTGTGCCCTCCGGCCTACCCCCAGATGTATATCGATCTGGGTAATCAACAAGTAATTCTGAACTGAAACTTTTATTTAATCTACAGGGTTTAAACAGTTATCGTTCCACTGTTCATTTCTATGGACATCGTCTATTTCATATTTGATTTAGAACTGCTCAGTTGTTGGTCCTTCGTTTCCACTTTAGTGCAAGTACACACTGCCTAACTCGGAGATTGAACTCACAACGTCTATAACACAAAATTCACAAACCAGCGCTTTGCCCCATACTGATTAGTCCAAGAAATAGGACACAAGATAAACTTTCCAAAATAGAAACTAAGATCTGTAATTTTTAAAAAAATGAAGCTGCCTACAGTAAACCCATCATAAGAATTCAGGTCAGTAAATCTATTATCCAATCATTTTGTTCATTTTTGATTTGATGAGGCTCAGTTTCCTATATGGTCATTGTAAGTCTCAGAATTCATGCTACTTTTATATAAATCCATCTTCATAATTGACCATAGATTTTAGATCGGATTCGAAACGGTACATATTATCTGGTTTCCATTTGCGCCCAAGAAACTCACTGATACTAGTTAGATTGGAAGAATCATTTGGATTTGTATCATTGTTTTAACCTAAGGAAGGTTACTGAATAGTATAATCACACGAAGGTTGATAACGGCGGGTAGTAGTAGTTAATTGCTAAAAGTGAGTCAAGTGAATTCCACAATGAATCTCCAACTGCAGGATATCTACCAACCACCCACGCTGTCAGATGTTGCACAAGGCCGAATTTAATGTGGGTACCCGAACCCATAAGCTTGGCCAAAAAGTCCACGTAGAACCCATATAAAACGGGGTCAGGGAGCTATTTTCCCAGACGAGACTGCCTTTCGACAGAGCTTCGTCTGGAGATCCTCTCTGCAGGATATCTACCAACCGCCCCACGTGGTCAAATGTGGCACAAGGCCGAATTTAATGTGGGTATCCGAGCCCGTAGACTCGGCCAAAAATTGCTCGTACACCCCGTATAAAACTGGGTCTGGTAGCTGTTTCCCGAGACGAAATTCTGCCTTTCGATATAACAGGTCTGGAGATCCTCTCAGCCCGGAAGAAGAGAGTTTGATCAGCACAGCTGGAGACGAATCTCTGACTATAGACCAACATACAGTATTTACTACTGTATTTATATGAGTGGGGACATTATCGTCCGTAAGTATGCTACAACAACCATTCAATGAAAATCCTTTCCATGAAATCGCAATAGTCGCCACTGTTCTGTTTCAATCCTTCATTGACTGTCAGTGAAGTAAAAATGATCTGATCGACAATTCCAGCCCACATCATCATATCGCCATTTTCAAATCAGTGATTAAAAACGGTTTCGAGCGAATGAAGAATATAGTTCTTAGCGAGGACCATCTTTCTTTTAACATTGTGTGCTGGCGCTAGACAATCACAAGGTACTGTAACAAATAAGAGAAACTACATTACGTGAGGTCTGTAAACAATATTAGAAGCTAAAAACAATCTCTTCAAGGTACTTGATTTATGCCTCCGTGCTGTTTCTGAGGCCCTGTGGAAATATGAATGGAGGCATAACGTCGTCCTTACTAGTGATCAGTTCAAACCCCTTCGTAATCACCATTAAACTCATTTGGGTATTTCCACGGGTAATATATTGTCATATAAATCGTAAGGATTTTATTTAATCATGAAATAAAAAGTTTAGATTCAAACAGCAAAACCATAACATTTTCCCGATTATTTATAACTACTTTAAATAAGTCAATCTCGTTTCTTTAAAGTATTTTATGAAGCCATAACATTCAGCTATTATAGAGATGTTTTCCATCTTATCTCCGATTAGATTTTTTCTATAAAAAAATGAGTGAACATCCTTTCAGTCAGTTATGTGATATACACTTGGGCGACCATGTTTCTTTCGATTTTTGACTTGCTAGGCAGAATATTTTCCCGATGTAGGTTGCCTTTTCTATCTACGATGTACTGATTGCCAACCAAGGCTATAGGACCTAGTCTATCCTTCTACTCAGCTCATATCTGGGGGAAGAGGAGATGGATTCGTAACTTTCCTAAAAGTATTTGAACGTTATGTATGTAATGAACACGGCAAGAATTAGGACATTAGCCCTCAGATTTCACCCTCTGATCCGTTCTCTATTATACAACAACGCATATAGGCACCTCTGGTGTAATGGTTAGCAAGCTTGTCTTGCTAGATCAGTTACTACTGAAAAGTGAGTTCGATACTTACTAGATGCCCCATACTTTCGACCTTGTGCCACATCTAAGCTACGCTTGGAAATCTCTACCAGAACGCACATCCGGTAAGTGCGCTAAATCCGTCATTTTTGCCGAGGTCTCTAATAAAGGCTTCATGAGAGAAATAACAGCGAAGTAAATCACACACACTCTGGCAAATTTTCAAGCGCAAAATCGAGAAACACATGAAACCTATTTTACTGGAAGATTTTGACCTTTTCAGTTAACTCACCAATGAAAAGGAAAACTCTTAGTAACCCTTTTCATACGGCCTGCATCAAATCCTTAATTCAATGTCGCACTTCAATCGAAGTTTTAAACAAAAAAAGATGTGAAAGTAAATGATGTAACTTTTTTTCGGAAATAGAGGACATTCTCGAAATCTCACAAGCAAAAATGGCAACAAAAGATGGAAAATCATTAAAAGAAAAAAAGCATAAATTCTACGAAATAAAGCAAATATGAAGAAAATATTTGAGTTTTAGTGTCACCCGACCTTCCATATATTACCCACCAATGAATTTTCACTTAAAGGTTAACTGTTATAGTAGTAGTAGTAGTAGTAGTAGTAGAAGAAGGAGGAGGAGGTGGAGGAGGGGGAGTGTTGATAATGATATCCGGAGATTGCAGTTAACCACTTTACCAATGTAAGCGGCGCTAGTGTCGGAGGTAGTGGCAGGGTTTAGTAACTCTGCACATAGTGCTAGTGTGCCGGTAAATGGCGCCGCTGGCATGTTTATCTGTCGGGATAAACATGAAGATGACTAATGCATTGGGTATTCCATCTACATTAAATGATGGGCCAGGCCCAACGAGAAAATCTCTCTTTCTTCTATCTATATATATATATATATATATATATATATATATATATATATATATATATATATATATGTGCGTGTGTATGTTTATGTGTGTGTGTTTGGTGTATATGATTATGGATATGCATTTTTCTGTAAGCTTTTGTATATCCGGATGTTTGGTATTGCTGGCTTAACTTCTCTTTCACTATTTCTCTCTTTATTTATCTCTATTTATCTATCTATCTATCTATCTATTTATCTATCTCATTTATTCGAGAGACCCTTAGCTAGATATCCCACTTAGTTGTAACACTTTCAAAGTTTCTTTAGAATTTCTTTCTTCCGAATATGTTCTTGATTTTCACACAACGACACAAGGTATGTGCATATATATATATATATATATATATATATATATATATATATATATATATATATATAACAAATATTGTGATGTTCATTTGTCTTGCAATAAACAATACTCTGATGATGACATTGTGCAATGTCGAAAGTACTCGTAATAAAAGAAATATGTATCAACGAATTTCTGTCGTCCTTCAGTAACGACACCAAAAACTTATCCGTGAATATGAAAGGATCCAGTTGAAAATAAATAGACAGAACGTGTCTAAATTATTCAAAGATCTATATATATATATATATATATATATATATATATATATATATATATATATATATATATATATATATATATATATATATATAATTTTGTATAATTTTATATATTAACAAAAAGTATTTAGAAAAATATGACAAACTGGAAACTGTTTTTGTGACGCGTTTCATCAGTTAGGATTTCGTTGGACTTTCCTTTTTGACGTTGCCACGTCTTCACATGTGCAAGAACGAGAAAAGGCGATTGAGGGTTAACAGAATACAGATTAATTTGGCTAAATGAAAAACAAATATTCTTTCAAAAATATTCTTTCAAAAAGAATTTGAAACTACCTGTGTCTCTCGTCTCGTCCGCATGTGTAGACGTGGCAACGTCAACAAAGCCCAGCCCGATGAAGCCCTAACAGTTGAAGCGCTTCACAAAAACAGTATCCAATTTATCATTATATATATATATACACATTATATATACATATATATATATATATATATTCTGTTTTACGTCGTTTTTGTTGATACAAATATTTAAGTAAATGCTCTGTTTATAATAAAAAGTATTAACATTTACTGGCCTGTATGTTCCCGAAAAATGTGTCCTCCGACAGAAAAATTACTGTTTTTAAACTACAAATTCCCTATGATATCTCTCGATCGCTCATATATGTTCGAATCGTATCTTAACTTAAACAAATGACATGATATTATGAAATGGACTAGGTCCGACAATTATTTTCATATATTTTTTGTTTATACGTTGTTTTTTTTTTTAGTAATTCGTCCTTGCTAACCAGACGCTTTCTCGGTAGCTACATGGTACAGCACGTCAGGGTATGTCACCGTTTAGAATACAAGTTCGATTCTTATCAGAGGTCATATATTTTCTATGAAATTTCTCGGACATACAGGCCGGTAAATGTTGTTAATACTGTTTATTATAAACAGAGCATTTACTTAAATATTTGTATCTTTAAAACAAACGACGTACAAATAGAAAATATATTAAAATAATTGTCGGAATTAGTACATTTTATAATATATTAATGTATATTTGGATGGCAACTTCTGTTTAAACATCTTACGTTAAGCATAACGGAAAATTTTGTTAATTATTTTTATTTAGTTTTTTCTAGTGTTCTTACATTCCATTTGGTGAGAGTGAGCGAGTACAAACACTGTATTCAAAACAACGCCAAAGATACGCCCCAGACTGTCAAAACATGAAAATAAACTAACAACACCAGAACAATATCCTCTTGAAAATGCATAAGAGAATCGCCGAAATCGCTTGGGACAATGAATGGTACCGACAGTTTGTCTACTCCATCACTCCCACAAACGGAAGAGTGTAAAAATGCTGGAATAACGAAAGCAAAAATTAATAAAATGTCCGTTATATCTCGTCTTCCGACGTCACAACGGTTTCCGATGTTATTACACCTTCATACCTTTTCAGTGGGGGAAAGAAACAGAAATGTCTTAATGAAGAAGTTTTCTTCGTCTTTATCTAAATTAATATAAATGAGAATTTGCTGCCGAAACACGCCCAGAATAAATAGATAGATAAATCCGAAAGGTGCCGAAAAGCGAACCTGCCGGCACATTTCTCATACCTGTAATTAAATAGCCAAACTTTAGGACAAAGATTATGCGAAGTAGTTCGGACCGATAATATTTCAGTAATCTCATGCGTGTGCGTGCAAGCACACTCACTCACACACACGCATATGCACACACATACACATACAGTACACACAATGACTCGCACATACACACACACACACACATATATATATATATATATATATATATTAAAATTTTCTCAGTGTTAACCTTTAGAAAAAGACAACATGTATAAAGGTAAAAGACAATAGGAAAACTGTATTATTAGCCGACGCGTTTCGTCCAATGTGGACTTTGTCAAGGTAAAAATGAAATGAATTTATTAAAAACTAAGTAACTATTAACAACAAAACAAAATGTCCTTAGCAACGAGAAGAATTTAGAAAAATGCTATTGTATTCATATTGTCAACTGAAAATTATGTCAAGTACTAACGCGTGTGGAAATATTGTTGTTATTGTTGTGTTGACGGATTCAACCATTTTCTTTTGATTTCTTGATATAGTTGTGTACGTTTGCATGGGAGTGTAGTAATTCTTTTAGGAAATATGATATTGGGAAAAGGCCTGGGCATAGATTAATATTTGGATAATATTCAATGGTGGCACTCTCGAGGAATTAACTTCGGAGTGAGTTATTTTCGTTTTTATGAGTGTAGCTTTTTTAAATCAAAATTGAGGTTGAATTTATTTCTATGTATCACTAGTGCATTAATTAAGTTGTTTTTGTGAGGTCTCTTTTGTGCTCATAGATGCGTTTTTGTAATGGCTAATTTTAATGATAATGTCTAAAAGTATAGCCGGAAGCTCTCGGAAATGCAGAACATCTGGACAGCTTCTACACTCTAGGTCCAGAAAAGAAAACACTTGTAGGAACTGTGTCACCAGTGCTCTGGACTGAGCGGCTTAGGGATAGTAATCGTAGCTCATGGAAGCACAGTCCTATGGGCAAGGGAAACTCGGATGAGTTCCACCACGGAATATGTGATCGAACGGCGCTATATGGAGTCTGATTCGTTGCCACTTCGTCATCGAGGCCCGTTGGTACATTTGGTATGGCGTTTGTCTCCTATCGTTTGGGTTTCAATTCTCAATAGTTGACGGGCACTGCTGATGAGTCCCAAATATCGGATGAAACGGCCGTCCAGTGCTTTCTGCATTCTGTTGAGGATTCTTCTACACTCGATGAATTACTTAATTATGATTATTTCAAATCCTCCTAACTATTTCTATCTGTATATCCTTGCCTGATCCTACTTCTAATCCTCTGGACTGAGCGGCTTGGGGTTAGTAGCCGTAGATCGTGGAGGCACAGTCCTATGGGTAAAGAGAAACTCGGTTGAGTTCCACCACGGAATATGTGATCGAGCGCGCTATCGAGTCTAATTCGTTACATCTTCGTCACCGAAGCCTGTTGTACAGTTGTCGTTTGCCTTCTAGCGTAACTGTTCGGGTTTCAGTTGCTGGATGCGCTGATAAGTCCCAAATATAGAACGAAACTATCGTCGAAACGGCCGTCCAGTGCTTTCTGCATTCTGTTGAGGTTTTTCAAACTCGATTCTAAACTATATTATATATATGAATATATATATATATATATATATATATATATATATATATATATATATATATATATATATATATATATATATATATATATATATATATATATATATATATATATATATATATATATATATATATATATATATATATATATATATATATATATATATATATATATATATATAATATATATATATATATATAATATATATATATATATATATAATATATAATATATATATATATATATATATATATATATATATATATATATATATATATATATATATATATATATATATATATAATATATATATATATATATATATATATATATATATATATATATATATATATATATATATATATATATATATATATAATATATATATATATATATATATATATATATATATATATATATATATATATATATATATATATATATATATATATATATATATATATATATATATATATATATATATATATATATATATATATATATATATATATATGAATATATATATATAATAAAATATAATATTTAACGAGCTATATATATGAAGACAGTATATATATAATTTAATGTTACGTGTCAAACACCAAAATGTATCTAATGGAAACATGACAGCTTCCAATCTGATACAGCATGCCGTGCTCTTAACATTAGCCGCCAACCAAATCGAAACGATTGTTTGGAAAATGCGATACCGAGATCTGAACATGCATTGAACTAGCGAAAAAATCATTCCGAATGTAATGTGCGGAGAAACGAAAAACCTCCGTGAGAAACAAGGAAAAGATTGAAGAATTCCTGTGGTATTTATCCTCTTGTCTGCCAGAGAATACTGGAAAATCTCTCTTCGGATTAGGGAAAAATAGAGAGAACAGAAATGAGTTTCTACAAAAGGATACAAAACATTTCATGGACGGAGCTAGTAAGCAACAAGGGATTCTGAAAGAAAATGGAAACAGAAAGGACACTTCTACTCAGAATTAGGAAAAGGCAACTGAAATTTATTGTACACATAATGAGGATTTGTTATATTCGAATTGTATTGAGGCCAATGGAGAAGGCAAAGAAACACTTACCTGACGGGCTTTTGTGAGCGGTTGACGGGGTCCTTTAGCAAAGGGAGAAAAACTGTTAACCACACTAAACTGAAAGATCTGGAGAGCCCCGATAAAAAATGATAGCCAATTTCTTGAAAGTGGTCAGGTAAACCGAAGAAAAAAACTGGCGCCTTTGCATGCACCATTTTTTGCGGACACCACACTGAGGCATTGTCATTTCAAGTCGTTTGTAATGATGCATGGATTCGTGATTAATTATAAACATGCCATACGAAAGAAGGCCAGGATAATTACTAACGCCTAAATCAAGCTGTTATGCAACACCCAAATCAATGGAGGTGCACTATATTTCCCAGTAGGGCTGTGCGTACATCACATCATGACCACTCAACCAAGGAGTAGCAGACTGCAAACGTTTAACATTACGCCATCTATCTTTCCTTTTTTTCAATTCTTGAACTACGATATTGATGCATCTTTGAGATGAAGACCATTCTACTTAGCCCACAAAAGCTTAGGCTTCTTGACGTTCACCATCTCCGACGTGGTTGTAAATACAAAAGATAAACACCTCCATTTTGGTTTTCCGGGGTTTTCCGGGTCACATCAAGGCCGTCCACCGTAATAAGAGAGGGTTTACTGAATTAGTAGTCTTTTGTTTTTTTCTAAGATATATCTAATAGATAGATAGATATATAGATAGATATAAATATAGATATATTTGTCATCCACAGACAATTTTGATGTTTCACAGCTCATCAGTGTGGCTAGACAGGGATCGAAACCCGATTGATTCGGCAACACTCGGAGATTTTCCCCCTAATATATGTATATATGTGTGTGTGTGTGTGTGTGTGTGTGCGCGCGCACGCGCGTTTCATATACACGTATAGCAAGAACTGGTAAGGTAGTTTGATTTTCTTTTATAATATTATTTACACACACACACGCACGCATATATATATATATAATTATTTATTCGAAAATTATAACATAAATATGTTGTAAAATCACTACAAAAATAGCCATTTTGTTTCAACACTTCTGATGTCTTATCAAGTGATGGTGTTGAATGTAGAATAAAGGGTTTTAAAAGGTTCAAATCAATCAAATATCCTTCGCAAGGGGAAACGCTGTGACATAAGCTGGAATGACCAATCAAAATACAAGTATATGAGAATTCCAAAAACTTGACAACTAACATTGGTTATAATAATTATTTAATGCTTTAATTCATTCTAACTAATTAATATTAAATTATACTATAAAATTAAAAATTACCACTTTTAAGTTTTAAATTTAATCTATATTAAGTTTAAAAAATTGTAAAATTATTTAAAAAAGAAACTGATGAAAAAATACGTTTTGTTATTTCTTTTATTTTTATTGAAAGGCCAAAAATTAAGTTGGAATAAACGTTAAAATCTAATGTTGCTCTGAGCTGCGTTACAACTTTGATACATTTGAAGTGAAAATATGGGAAGGGAATAATATGTTATAATTTTTGAATAAATAATTATACTTGATCTACTGTGTATTGAGCACTCTTTTAAGAATAGTAATTTTTGGTTATTGGAATTTATTCCGTATACACCAATCCTATACATGGAGATATATATATATATATATATATATATATATATATATATATATATATAGATAGATAAATAGATAGAGAGAGAGAGAGAGAGTTTGAATTTTGGAATTGTATCTTGGATTGAAGATTTAACAGCGTCTACGTAAACGTTAAACTTAACTTAAAAACGAAAGATTTGCGGATATATATTGAGTTTTGCCCTTATTTTGTGTAAGGAAATCACACACAAAATTTGTTCACGTATTTTTGATACACCATAGATAGATAGATAGATCTAAATTTACTAATTTAAAAATATGTTTCTATCGCTACAGAGGAATTATCATGTTTAAAAAACAGAAACTAAAAACTTCAAATTTAATTACACAATTAAATTAAAATCCCTAGTACTGTTTCAGTTTCAAGAGAATTTTAGCTTGAAAATGAAAAATTCCCAAATTAAACTTGAAGTTCTTAGTTTCTGTTTTTGAAACATGGTAATTCCTGTGTAGCGATGGAACGATATTTCTAAATTACTAAATTCATAATATTTATGCTATGTAAAATTTTATTGAGCCCTGTTTTTTTAAAAAATGAAAATAATTACTAAGAACCCTGTTCTTTATCTTTATTTTAACACACACACACACATATATATATATATATATATATATATATATATATATATATATATATATATGTGTGTGTGTGTGCGTAAATTTCATTAATGACGACTGGCACGACATGGTATTTCGTTTTTATTTTCTAAGTACGGCCATATTATTGAGTGCTGATAATACAAAAATAATGACGTAAGAATGTCGTTTTTTGACGTTAAAAATACGTCAAAAAACGACATTATTACGTCATTATTTTTGCACCAACCTAATATTATTAATACTTCCATTATTTTTAGCTGTTTTACATATGGATGAGATGTTTAGAAAAATGTTTTTATGAGCATGGGTTTTGAAAATAAAAACACTTTTCGTATCAATATAAATACACATATAAACATTCACATATTCATTTAAAAAAATTTAATATTCTCGACAATGTCTATCAGAATTACCGATAGCGCTCGGATAAAGACAACATTCCGACTGTTTTTACACATTTTATTTGTTTAAAAATCACTTATGCAAACAGAAGAAGAATTGAATATAAAACATTTAATTGCAATACCTTGTCAGTCGTCTTTAATGAAATTTGTATAAAAGAAGGATTGCTGCGCAAATACATAATCATATATATATATATATATATATATATATATATATATATATATAAAAAGATGTGGAATCTCAAAAACGCTACCGGAACACACCCAAAATAACATGGAAAATATGAAAAACATCAGCTTAGAATAACTCTTCAGATTAACTGAACCTTTACCTAAAGCAGAAAATAGCCATAATTACCTTTCCAGAACAAAGAGTTGATTTCCAAATGCAAACATGAAAAGATATTCCTACTACGCTACCTAAAACCGCGTAATGCCTCATAAACGAAACAAGAAACATGTAACTTAAATCTGGCAAGATTTATTTCAATTATTAGAATTTAAAACTAAAGAATGTATAAAAAAATACATGAAACATAATTCCAAATTATAAATAACTATCGTTGTTCATTTATTATTTATTATCTATTCCACTCGGGAATACGAGGTGTTATAAGCTTGGATATACGGAAGGTTTAATGGATAAAGGCTCAGAATATGAAATCGGAATGATGAGTTCGAGCTACAGTCGGGAGCGTTATATTTACATACGTGCAAATATCTTTGAGAAAGGTATAAATCCAACTCTTCTTCTCCCAGCTATGGGTTAAATATAAGGAAATCATTTTTAACTCCTAAATATCTTTAGGCTTTAAATGTGCTGAAAATGATTGATAAAACATAAAAAAGTATATCAATCAATCTAAATATATACTGGGTGCGATAAATAAATTGTCGCCATTTTATATTTTTAATTTCGCACATGCGAGTTGTTTGTGTTTTTTTTAGTGGGGGGGGGTTCTCGACTGTAGGGTCAGTTGGGCATCGTCTGTGAGAAAAAAAAGTACTATGACGCAATTCACTCCAACAGAAATTTGGAAACGACATGCTCTACTACTCGGCATTCGCGCCGGAACCCCCAATACGAACATTTGAGGGTGTCACTCATATATATATATATATATATATATATATATATATATATATATATATATATATCGGGTGTGACAGTAAAATTGTTTAAATAGTATAACAAAAAAATTGATCAAATCTTGTAACAGCAAAATTGTCTAATTTTTAGATTAAGCTTTGAACCGTTGTAGTTTAGAAATGATTAAAGATATCTTACTAGAATTCTCCGAGGTTTTTATAATCATGTTGTACAATATATTTAGCTCCAAGTTGAACTGATGATCCCTCTTGCATTTGTAACGTCCTGACCCAATTTCCCTCTCTACAGTTCCGTCTTTTTAAAACTTATTCACCATTCTCTCGAATGGTTCTTGAATGGACTAGAGTATGAATGTTGGTACCATTACCGAAGGCTTGAATGATCATTTTCCTCTCACCATTTCTCAGTTAGGAAGACATAGTGGCGCTGACACATAACGATTTTAACCTGTTCTCTTTCTAGGTGAAATTCTGACAACAAATGGTGTCAAAATGGCTAAACGTCCTACCTGAAAAAAAATGGAAGAAAGAAAATCAATTTGTTAGTGATTTTTTTTTTGTTTACATATTAATTATGGGAATGAGATTATCTCAGGCTGTTGCACGATTTGAACAATTTTGCTGTTACACGTTGTATGTATGTGTGTTTGCGCGCGCGCACGCGTGTGTGTGATTATGAATATGTCTTTTTGTGCACTTATAAGCTTTTGTTGTTTAATATTACTGGCTTAACACTTTCTGTTACTATTATGCTATCCAACTTTAATTTTTTTCAATTTATTGAACTAGGATATTGCAGCATCTTTGAAAAGAAGATTATCTATTAATCTCACAAGAAGATAGGCCCTTTGAAGGTCGCCTTCCTTGACGTGATTGTAAACATAAATGATAAACACCTCGTTTTGAGCTTGCAGTCGCTTTCCAGGTCGCATAGGCTTTACTGAATTAGTAGTCTTCTGTTTTTCTAAGGCTTTTCTAAGGTATATATAAGTGTGTGTGTTTTATTAAAGACGAATGGTAAGGTACTGCGATTAAACCGTATGTTTTTGTTTTTTTCCAAAAATGATAGATACATAGATATGGTGAGATAGATACATAGATATGGTGAGATGGAAAAATTGTCATTTAAATTACGCAAAAATGAAAATAAAACTGCCATTTTAACATATTTACCAAAATTACACAAAAATAGCTTGAAATACTAAAGAGTAAATCTATTCAGTAAAATCGCATCCAGATGATTTTGGAATTTTCTGGAACTCACCTTGACAGTCTCCTTGTTTAAGTTGGTGAATCCTGCCATAATCCTTACATTCTTTGATGTTACAAGGAGTTTTGTTTGTATCTCGTTCAAATGCCCCCCCACACGTAACAATGAAGGGTGTTGCAAACTGGGGAGTTAGCTGACCAGATGTAAGTACTATACTTGGGTTCTCCTGCTTTGTGTGGCGATGTGCAGTGTCCTGTTTGCCAGACAGGGTTTTCCGACACCCACCAGGTCAGCACTTCCTTCTCAAGGCACTTGATGTAGGCCTCCGTGTTGAGTTTGATGCTCTCACCAACAACTTCGGGAGTTCATTTCTTATCAGAACGATCACAGGGATTTTTCAAACTGCCGTATCTTTGTAATCCCCACTGGACACAACCGATTCTTTGCGAATCCTCTGTACCGTCCTCAGATTGACACCAAAACTGTCTGAAATGTTCGCATTGGAGCTTCCGGCCTGAATGTCAAGCAAGTAGAGCATGCTGTTTCAAAATTTCTGGCTGGGTGACTTGCATCATGTTTATCTTTTTCTCCCAACTGATCCTACTATGCTGTGCAGTCAACAAAATCAAAAAAAAAAAAAAAAAAAAAAAAAAAACGCATATTCGCGTAATTAAAAATATAAAATGGCGAAAATTTACCCATCGCATCCTATATATTCAGTTAGCCTGGTACGTTGGTAAACACATTTATCTCCTTCATTCGTTGGTATAGTGAGTTCAATGCTTACTCAATACTCCTCTGTTGTGGCCTTGTTGTAGACTACCCTACCTGAGTTCGAATTCCGACAGAGTTTGGAACAGAACCTATTAAAATATAAAAATATTTCCTGGCCTTAAATCAATCGTCTCTGCAGATAGTGTAAGGGTTAGCGACAAGAAATGAGAAATCAGTGACCTATAATTCGAGTTCGAATTCCGACAGAGTTCGATACAAAATTTCTAAAAATATTTCCTGGCTTTAAATAAAACAGTAAAGGATTGATATTCCCTAGAAATTAAAAATATAAAAATGGCAAAAATTCATCCATCGCATCCTGTATATTAAATTAACTTTGTAAGTAGGTAGACACATTTATCTTCTTCATGCTTCTTTTTTGTGGCCTTGTTGTAGACTACGCTACGTTTGAAATTTCATGCATTTGCCGTGTGGCTGTGAGATGTCATTCATAATTATCATATTCCAAATCTAATTATATTTCTTTTTTATTAGCTGTTGTGTGGCAGGACAAGTGCAACATGGATTCTGCGGACTGTCACTGTTGTCTTCATCTGGTGCACCTGAAGTGTATTAGCAAGAGAACCATATCCATGGTCACGTTTGGAATTTGCAGAGACTCTTTTGCCGGAAGTGCTTAAAGTATTCAGACGTTATGATTTTAATAATTGCTGATTAATAAATGATTTATGCCTTAACAGTTGATGATGGAAAAGTTGTTGACCGAAGTTGTGGTCAGTATTTAGATTGGTGAGCGCTTGGCATTAACAGGTGCTGTGAGCTGTGATGTGAGGGTGTTGCTATGGTTAACACGTCAGGATTGTTAATCGGAGAGCAGAGTTCAAATTCCAGCAGTGTTCGTGATATTAACTTACGGGTAAATAGACTTGTGAAAGCTATAAATGTCCCCACTTCTCTCCACCTATGGATTAATTAGTAAAGCATTATTATCTAAAAAAATGTTCTATGATATTTCCTGGCTTTAAATAAACAGTAAAGTATTGATTATCCCTGGAAAACGAATCAATACATCAATTGTCTCTGCAGGTAGTGTAAGGGTTAGCGACAAGAAATGAGAAATCCAGTGACCTGATTTCGAATTCCGACAGAGTGCGATACAAACTTTCTTACAATTTAAAAACATTTACTGGCTTTAAATAAACAGTAAAGGATTGATAATCCCTAGAAATTTAAAATATAAAATGGCGACAATTTTATTGATTGATAATCCTTAGAAATTAAAATTTTATTGATTGATAATCCCTAGAAATTAAAAATATAAAATGGCGAAAATTTACCCATCGCATCCTGTATATTAAATTAATCCCTAGAAAATGAATCAATCGGCTCTACATGTAGTGTAAGGATTAGTGTTAAGGAATGAGAAAACAGTGACCTGAGTTCGAATTCCGACAGAGTTCGATATAAAACTTCTTACAATCTAAAAATATAAACATAAATCAATGAATCTAGTCTACATATTTCGACTAGCGATTTTTAAAACGGGCAAGAGTTGGAAAACCGACACAACACATTACTTCTGCTCTCAAATCTACTAGATTCAACTAAATTTAGTCAATATATTTATTTTAATTTCCTCTAGATTAGTTGGTATTTATTTTGCAAGATGTCTAGAAACAAAGAAAAGATTACTGAAATGCAATGGGATGTCAATTATCCAGGGGCTGGATAATCTCCTCAGGGATTGAAAATAAAATTGAAGATATGAATCTATAGGCGAATGATAAGAAAAACACAGACAAAATATTTGAGAAAATATGGAAGTCTTAGTGAAAATAAGAACAACAAGGAAGTCTTAAGAAAAAAAGGACGAACAAGTCTTAAGGAAAAAACAACAATAAGGAAGGCGTAGGAATAATCAAAACAATGAAGTCGTAAGTAAAATAAAAAAGGAGGGCCGAACAAAACTAAGAACAACTAGGAAATCTTAAGAAAAATAGGACGAACAAGTCTTAAGGACAAAACGAACAATAAGAGAGGCGTAGGAATAATCAAAACAATGAAGTAAGTAAAATAAAAAAAGAAGGAAGGCCTAACAAAGATAAGACAAACAAGGAAATCTTAAGAAAAATTGGACGAACAAGTCTTAAGGACAAAACGAACAATAAGAGAGGCGTAGGAATAATCAAAACAATGAAGTTGTAAGTAAAATAAGAAAAGTAGTAAGGCCTAAAAAAAATAAGAACAAGTAAATCTTAAGAAAAATAGGACGAACAAGTGATGTGGGGCCAAAGTTGGGACCACAGACATAAAACACGGATTAGAAGTAAGAAAGATATATTAAAAACAGGTTACAGAGATAGTGTAAGCAGAGCTTACTATAAGTTAGTATCCAACACTGGTAGTCGTACTAGACTCTCTGTCACAATATTTATTGTTACGTAAAAATACAAACAAATGTGGCACAAGGCCAAAAAGGGGGATGGGGAATGACGGTCTTCTTCTGACTTTAATCTAAAACTTAGCTAGTCACAGACACTAACCCAAACATGCCAACAATAATCCAATCACCAAAAATCACATTCACTCCTACCTTTCTTACTACGTCCACCATAATACCTCAGTTTCTCTATGACGTCCTAACTAGTCCCCTTATATACAAATATTGTTCATGGGGGGAGGGTCACAAAACAACAACTTTTAAAATCCCCAAATGAGTATTTACAAAATGAATTAATTATTTACAATAAAACTAAACAAAATTAAGTTAGTAATAAAAACCCCACAAACTATAAATGTGGCAGAAATGCCAGTTAACCAGACGAAATCGAAGCGGGACTAAGAAAATGAGTACACATTCAAACCATCAAACATTCACACAAACACTCACTCATTCATACACAACAACAAATACGAAAACACACACCCGAAACGAAAGGCGCCCCGCATCCACCAGAAAACTGACATCACTAACCACCTAACGAGGGAGGGGATGAGGAATTAAACAAAAGTAAAAATAGGGACAGAAATAAAAGGGACCAATGAGCTTACAAACCCTAGCTAAGTTAAACGGGAAAAAAAAAGGAAACTAAATATTCAACAACAAAAACCTAGTCTAGCCTAATATCGGGGTGGGTTGCCTATGTTCAACCCTGTTAGGACAATATTCTGTGCCTAACCGACATCTAAATGCCACTCTAGGTCAGACCCATTCACTCTACACATTCGCGCAAGATTCACCCACCTTTTGTCGAATTCTGATGATGGGAGCCGCCGCCTTTCCGTCCTAATCTTGACTTTAAGCTGATGCCTAAAGTACAAGATCAGTTGGGAAGAGGTGAACTTCTCGCCTTCATAGAATCCCTTCTGTCGCGTCGTCCAAATCACGACTCGCATAACCCCTAGTAAGCAACAGAACACATAGTGTTCAGCCTTCGTCAATTGCGATACCACATTGCTACAAACAGAACTGGCTTCCAGGACAAAAAACTTTCCTGCAGCATGCGAACCATGAGGCCTTCAACAAACTTGCATTAACGGCACTACCGCACTGCACTGAAAAAAGGCGTGACCAATGGTCTCGACATTCCCAGTACAGCGACGACAGTTTGATATTTCTCAAGCCTGATGAACAAAGTCTTTTGCCGACCCAGAGGGCCCCGCGAATCATCAGCCAGGTGAGTGATGCCTCATCGTTACTGAGACATTTCAACCCAGGCGCCCAAGGCCATATCGAGCGAGCCTCCTGCTTCGTAAGACCGATCTCGTCGATCAGACCATCTTGAACGGACCCCCTAACTAACACTTGATATAATGCCTTACGAGACAACGCTTGGGCGTCAGAGAGGCCATCCGACGTCCGCAAGAGGAGTTTCAAAGCACGACGACATTCACGACCGCCTCAGAGAAGGAGCACTCGCCACGAGGAGTACGACCGGCCTCCTCCACGCACGAGTGCACACTTTTCAGGGATGGGAAATTTTCGACATCTTCTTTCCAAAAAAGGTGCCAATGAATCCAAACCGCGAAAATAAACAAAAACATCAATTCATCGGTCGAGAAAGGTAAAAGCAAATGTGGCATATATTGACGAATCTCAATGCTAGGCATCCCCAGACCGCCCTCAGAGGGATGAAGGCAACAGATCTCGCGAGATGACATATGGGCCTTGCATGGTCTCCACAAGAAAGAGAATAAGGCCTTGACTAATGACATTAGGGAATAAAATAAAATCGGGCATACGGGACTGGAATACAAAACTATATACAACAGAAACTAAACAAAATTTTGTTAGAACTAGTAAAATATGAATGAGGGGACTGGCACCAATTGCATTTTTATTCAGGAACGATGCCCTCCGGGACCATGGACGCCTGAATTATGGGATCCATGAAGACGCGACCAATTCATTTCCAACTGGAGATCAGGACCGAACCAGACGCCGAGTATCTTGATCGGCCCATCCGTCCACTAGACTCAAGGTGTTACCACAATATTTATTGTTTTTATTCGCTTTGTAATTTTTCAAACAAATGAGGCAATCAAGGCCAAGAAGGGGGCCTTTATGACGGTCTTCTACTGTCATTTGAATCTAAAACTTAGCTAGTCAAGACACTGACCCAACCATGCCAACAATAAACCAATCACCAAAACATCACATTCACTCCTACCATTCTTACTACGTCCACCATAATACCTCAGTTTCTCTATGACGTCCTAACTAGTCCCCATATATACAAATAATTTGTTCATGGTGGGGGGTCTTAAAATTAAATAACTTTTAAAAAAATCCCCAAATGAGTATTTACAAAATGCAATAATTATTTACAATAAAACTAAACAAAACTGAGTTAGTAATAAAAATATTTAACTATGAATGTGGCAGAAATGTCCGTTTACCAGACGAAATCGATGCGGGACTAAGAAAATGATTACACATTCAGACCATCAAGCATCCCTACACAAACACTCACTCATTCATACACAACAACAAATAAAAAACACACACCTGAAACGAAAGGCGTCCCGCATCCACCAGAAAACCGACATCACTAACCACCTAACGAGGGAGGGATGGGGAATTAAACAAAAGTAAAAAAATAGGGACAGAAATAAAAGGGACCAATGAGCTTACATACCCCAGCTAAATAAAACGGGAAAAAAACAAAATCTAAATTTCAAAAAAACAAAAACCTAGTCTAACCTAATATTTTGTTAGGTTGCCACATGTTCAACCCCATTGTTAGGAATAATATTCTGTGCCTAAATGACATCTAAAAAGCCAAAACCAGGTCAGACCTTTCATGTCTCTTCACAATATTCGCGCAAGATTCACCCACCTTGATGAATTCTGATGATGGGAAGATATTGTTCAACCCTAATCTTATACAAGGCTGATGCCTCGAAGTACAAGATCAGTGGGAAGAGTTCTGAAAAAAAGCCTTAGAATCCTTCTGTCGCGTCGTCCAAATCACGACTCGCATAACAGACAAGTAAGCAACAGAACACATAAGTTTCTAGAGAAGCCTTCGTCAATTGCGATACCACATTGCTACAAACAGAACTGGAAAATTCACAAAAACTTTCCCTTTCACATGCGAACCATGAGGCCTTCAACAAACTGTCGAGTACAATTTACTTTGCCGCACTGCACTGAAAAAGGCGTGACCAATGGTCTCGACATTCCCAGTACAAATACGACAGTTTGATATTTCTCCAAGCCTGCAGAACAAAAATTTGCCGACCCAGAGGGTTCGACACTATTGAATCATCAGCCAGGTGAGTGATGCCTCATCGTTATTGAATATAGTTTCCGCATTCAACCCAGGCGCCAAAGGCCAAACCGAGACGAGGAGCCTCCTGTATCAGTAAGACCAAAACAATTTCGAAACAGATCATCTTGAACGGCCATCATCTCTATTGTACACACAGATATAATGCCTTACCAAGAGTAACGCATGGGCGTAATAACCTCAGAAGGCCAACCGACGACCTTTCAAGGAGCTTCAAATGACGCGACGACATCCACGATAGAAGGAGCCACTTTGAACGAGGAGCTAATAGCGGCCTAATAGATCGCAACAAATAGACAATCTAAAGGATGGGAAATCTTCTACGGACATCTTCCTTCCAAAACAACCAAAAAATGCTCATCCAAACCGCCAAACATTCGGTCCAGAAAAATATCAATGCTATAAACATGTATTGACGAATCTCAATGCTAGGCATTCCCAATCCGCCCTCAGAGGGATGAAGGCAAAAGATCTCGCGAGATGCCAATTATCACCTCCAAAAAAAAAGAGAATGGAAGAATTTGACTAAACTGAAATTAGTCGGGCAAAATCAGGGAGTGGAAGCCCTACACAGAAAGACGGTAGAGGAGTATTGGATAGATATGTGAACCACAAACTTCCGCCCTTCCCTTCAGGGAAAGATGTAAGAAAGACCATAGACCCGCAACCGAAAGTCCCCCCTTACCAGATTCATTTCCAACTGGAGATCAGGACCGAACCAGACGCCGAGTATCTTGATCGGCCCATCCGTCCACTAGACTCTCTGTTACTCTAAAGAGTGACATGTCGCCTACTTAATATAGGCCTGGAAGAGTCTATTGTGTAGGTAGTTTCCGGTCTCACAATACCCCCACCTTCCAAAGAGTTTTCTTTTTGAAAAGGAGAGAAAAATTAAAAGTGTTAATACTTTTTCCTCTTGGGATTTACGTCGAGCGGTTGAGTAAATTTCCTTTTCCTTCCTGAGCGTCGCACTTCAGGAGAGACTTGGGGCATGTCGAGATCGAACTAGAGATCTTGATGCGTGAGCCACAGATTTTCGCGAACCATCTGCCAGTTTATGTAACCTGCAAGCACCAATGCCGTACGAGCTTGCATCACTTGCGACTATGATGTCGAGACTAGGGTCGTAATGGGTGATGGAGAGGTCTGAAGTAAGAGTTTTCTTGATCTTCTCGAATACGTCTTGGCATTCCGGGGTCCATGACCATGGTTTGTCCTTTTTTAAGTGTTGTTTGAGAGGTCCTCTCAAATTTTGCATGAACGTTATCTGGGGCCGGCATGTTTCTGATCGGGTTGCCTCGTATTTGATTGGACTTTTTTTTTACGTAGACCGTAGGTGCTGCCCACTCGCTGAAATCTGTTTTTGACAGACTACCTGCTTGTTCGAGTCTATCTAACTCTTTGGTTATTTGCTCTAGAGCAGCGAAAGAGACATTCCGTTTCTTTTTTTTACCGGTTTGAATACCTTCACCTTGAACTTAGCTTTCATTTTAGTACATTTCCCCTTGAACCTGGGGAAATTGTTGTTTGAGGTTTTTTTTTAGATTTACCAAATTGGACGTTGTACTTTGTATCTTGCGACAAAATGTACTCATTGGGCAATTCCAAAGATTGAATTTTTCTATCCAATCTGTTCCAAATAAGTTATCTGAAGTTTTCAATACGTAGGCTTTGAGCTTTTTGGTAACTCCATTTAGTGTTACTGTAAGTATTACCTCGCCTAAAATGTTACGGATTTTGCTGTTTTATCCGTTTTTAATGAGGTCGGCTTGTTTAATTTTCGCCAAGTACGCCAGTTAATGGTTGAAAGATCGGAACCCGAGTCAAGCTGGAATTTAATGGAATTATTGAAACTATCCAGTTACATATTTCCTTAAATTCCTATCGACAATATCGTCAGATTGAGCTTGCCTAATTTTATTTTTGTGTTTTCTCGTTCTGTTGGCGTACCAGCACGAAGTTAAAGTATGCCCACTTTTATTGCAATTTTTGCAATATTTTTTGTTCTTAACTGGACAGAATTTCATCCAATGCCATTTACCACAATGGCAACATGGTCCGGGCGGTTTCTTTAACCTATTTGGGTTTTGGTTACTGTGGATATTAGGACATGAGGTTTGCCTTTTGTCTTTTTGAGGGGAATAGGAGGTAGACTTACTTCTGATTTTATTAATCTGAGTCACACCTGATTCCTCGATAGTGTTTGAGTCACACTTTACAGATATTACTCTTTGACAGTCCTCTGCCAGTTTTTGCAGAGTCAATCCTTGTTCGTTCTCAAGCTTGGTCAGTACACGTCGTCTGACTTCGGCGTCTTCTGCTGATACTAGACCTTGTGCGAAAATCGAGCACTTGAAATCATCGGCAGTCAGTTTAGCTAGTTTAAAATTATTACAGAGCTTGTTTACTGATGCTGAAAACGTTAGAAAATCTTGCTTGTTGTCTTTAATAGTTCCGATAGGAGCTTAATAGTCTCTGAAAAATCCAAGTCAGTCGTTTTCTTGGGTAGTATGAAGTCTACGAACCTACTATGTTCTGTAGTTCCCAGTTTTCTCAATAGAAAATGCACCTTTTTTTCTTTTTTTTTTTTTTTTACTGGGCCATTGTTCAGTCTACTTTGAAAATATCTTCGTAGCGCCTGTAAAAAGCCTGGAACGTTTTGTCTTCCTCTGGTACGTATTCAAAGGTTTCCATTGAATTGTAGATTGTACTCTAGTAGAATATTGTATCTTTTTCAGAGTTTGAGCCTTTTAATGCATTTACGAGTAATTCTTTAAGTTGTTTCTGTTGTAGTTCAGCATTCTGAAGCGTAATGTTGTTTATGTAATTCCAAAAATAGTTGTTGTCTTTCTTCTGATTTTTGTTGCTGATCCAAATTTAGTTTTAACATTTGGGCAACTACTTTTTGCAAATCTTCCACATTTAAAAATGACAGCGCTTTTTTGTTGCTTTGAAACACGTGTAATAAGAGGTACACAAAAAAAAACTTGATAGATTTTTGTTCGTTTTTTTCTTTTACAGAAAAAAATATGGACAGAAAATAGTTAAACTAAACTAATTATGTGTTTAGTTTTTTTTCCCGTGATTCCGTTAATTTTGACGTAATTGAATAAATTTTCACCACACTTATGTATTTTTTTTTATAGAGTTATAAAAATAGAAAACTCATCTCGGTGAATTTGAGGGGAGTATAATTTTATGCCCGTGTTCAAATCAGTTACATAAAAAAATTTTCGATAGTGTTTTCCGAAAACTTGAGTACAATGGTAGTACTTGCTCTTGTATTGTCAGTTTTTTTTACGAACAACTGTTTTTTTTTTTCTGTGTGTGTGGGTGTGAAAAAAATCGTTCCCGTAATGTTATTTGGACAGAATTTAATATTCTGTAGATGTCGAATCGCTATTTCGTCACTGATGTTTGGTATTGGAATATATGTAGACGCTGGGTGTTTAGCTTTTAAATCGCTAATGTATTAATACCAGCTTAATTTCACGTTCAACACTGCTGTGGGAACACGTGGAGTTTGTGTATTTTTCAAGTACTGTCGCTATTGATATGGTGAGAACGAAATTCTCGAATCTTTCTGTCGCCACTGATGTGGGACTCACAAAGTATTGCGGTTTTTCGACGTGAATACGTTTCTCGAATTCTTCGTCGACCCAGATGTGGAACTGGTAATGTATCGAGGTTACACCGTGAGTGCGTTTCTCGAATCCTCGTTGCCACTGATGTGGGGCCAAAGTTGGGATCACAGAAGTAAAACACAGAACACGGATTAGAAGTAAGAAATACATATTAACAACAGGTTACAGAAATAGTGTAAGCAGAGCTTACTATAAGTTCAACACTGGTAGTCGTACTAGACACTGTGTGTCACTCTCTAGAGTGCTATGTCGCCTACTTAATATAGGCCCGGAAGAGTCTCTTGTGTATGTAGATTCCGGTCTCAAAATAACAAGTCTTAAGGAAAAAAGAAAAATACGGAAGGCGTAGGAATAATCAAAACAATGAAGTAAGTAAAATAAAAAAAGAAGGAAGGCCTAACAAAAATAAGACCAACAAGAAACTCTTTAGAAAAATAGGACGAACAAGTCTTAAGGAAAAAATGAATAATAAGGGAGGCCTAGGAATAATCAAAACAATGAAGTCGTAAGTAAAATAAAAAAAGGAAGGCCTAACAAAAATAAGAACAACAAGAAAGTCTTGAGAAAAATAGGACGAACAAGTCTTAAGGAAAAAAAGAAAAGGGAGGCGTAGGAATAATCAAAACAATGAAGTCGTAAGTAAAATAAAACAAAGGAGGAAGGCCTAACAAACTAAATCTTAAGAACAATTGGACGAACAAGTCTAAAGGAAAAAAATAAAAATAAGGGAGGCGTAGGAATAATCAAAACAATGGAGTCGTAAGTAAAATAAAAAAGAGAAGGAAGGTATAACAAAACTAAGAACAACTAGGAAGTCTTAGGAAAAATAAGACGAACAAGCCTTAAGGAAAAAAGAACATTGAGGGAGGCGTACGAATATTCAAAACAATGAAGTCGTAAGTAAAATAAAAAAGAAGGAAGGCCTAACAAAAATAAGAACAAGGAAGTCTTAAGAAATATAGGACGAACAAGTCTTAAGGAAAAATGAACCATAAGGGAAGCGTAGGGATAATGAAATCAATGAAGTCGTTGGTAAAATCAAAAAAGATGGAAGGCCTAACAAAAATAAGAACAACAAGGAAATCTTACGAAAAATAGGACGAACAAGTCTTAAGTAAAAAAAAAAGAACAATAAGGGATGCGTAGGAATAATCAAAACAATGACGTCGTAAGTAAAATTAAAAAAAGAAAGAAGGCCTAACAAAATTATGAACAACCAGGAACTCTTAAGAAAAATTGGACGAGCAAGTCTTAAGGAAAAAAAGAACAATGGGGGAGGCGTTGAAATAATCTAAACAATGAAGTTGTAAGTAAAATAAAAAAAGAAGGAAGCCCTAATATAAATAAGAAGAACAAGGAAGTCTTATGAAAAATAGGACGAACAAGTCCTAAGGAAAAAAGGAACAATAAGAGAGGCGTAGGAATAATCAAAACAATGAAGTCGTAAGTAAAATAAAAAAAGATGGAAGGCCTAACAAAACTAAGAAGAACAAGGCAGTCTTAAGAAAAATAGGACGAGCAAGTCTTAAGGAAAAAAGGAACAATAAGGGGGGCGTAGGAATAATCAAACCAATGAAGTCGTAAGTAAAATAAAAAAAGAAGGAAGGCCTAACAAAAATAAAAACAACTAGGATGTCCATTATTTACATTATTCGGACTATTGTTTTCATCTTTTTTGCCATTTCCATCACAACGTTTCGGCCGTTGTACGCTCCGGCCTTCTTCTTTCGGCCGAAACGTTGTGATAGATAAATGACGAAAAAGATGAGGACAGTAATCCGAATAATGTAAATAATGTACATAATACCTCATATCAGAAATATAGACAAACTAGTAAGTCTTGCGGAAAATAAGAACAAGATAGGCTTAAAATAGAAACAAAGAAATTTTAAGGAAAATAGGGTCAGCCATCATGTCTCAAGAAAAATAAGATCTCCAAGCCATAATAAAAGCAACAAAGAAGACTTAGTAAAAGTAAGATCAATAATGAAGTCTTAAGAAAAATAGGAACCGCAAGAAAGTCTGAACGAAAATAAGAATAACAGGGAAGTTTAAAGGAAAATATGAACCCGAAGGTGTTATGGAAACTAGTAACAGGGAAGGAAGATGTAAGGTAAATAAGAACAACATTGGAGTCTTAAGTAAAATAAGAATAAAAAGAGACTCTTAACAAAAATATGAACAACAATAAATTCTTAAGGGAACTATTACTATGTGCTAGTGTCCAATATTGGTAGTCGTACGTGGCTGATACTACGGTATTAGAATTTTTTCTCTCTCTCTCTCTCTCTCTCTCTCTCTCTCATACTTTATATAGTCCTGGAAGAGTCCATGTTGTAGGTATGTTACGGTCTCACAATAATAAAATAAGGAAGTCTTAAGGAAAATAAGAAGAATACGGAAATTTTAATGAAAATAAGTACAAGGGATTATTAGAGGAAATAGAAACAAGAATGTCGTAAAGAAGATAACAATAACTATGTAGTCTTAAATAAAATAAAGAAGTCTTAAGGAAAATAAGAACAACATGGACATTTTAATGAAAATAAATACAAGGGATTATTAGGGGAATTAGGGACAAGAATTTCGTAAAAAAAAGAAGTATTAGATAGTCTTAAATGAAATAAGGAAGTCTTAAGGAAAATAAGAACAACATGGACATCTTAATGAAAATGAGTACACGGGATTATTAGGGGAAATAGAAACAAGAATGTCGTAAAGAAAATAACAATAACTATGTAGTCTTAAATAAAATAAGGAAGTGTTAAGGAAAATAAGGACAACACGGAAATATTAATGAAAATATGTACAAGGGATTATTAGCGGGAATAGAAACAAGTATATCGTAAAGAAAATAAGATTAATTCGATTGTCTTAAATAATATAAGGAAGTGTGAAGGAAAATAAGAACAACATGGACATCTTAATGAAAATAAATACAAGGGATTATTAGGGGAATTAGGGACAAGAATGTCGTAAAAAATTAAGAATAATTAGATAGTCTTAAATAAAATAAGGAAGTCTTAAGGAAAATAAAAACGATATGGAAATCTTAATGAAAATAATTATTAGGGGAGATAGGAACAAGAAGGTCGTAAAAAAATAAGAATAACTGGTTTTGTTTTAAATAGAATAATGAATCTTAACGAAAATAAGTACAACATGAATGTCTTAAAAAATAAAATCAATATGGGAGTCTTAAGAAAAGTAACTCCAACAATAATTTCTCAAGGAAAATAAGAACAATAATGTTGTGTTCAGGAAAGTAACAACAACACGAAAGTCTTAAGGGAAATAAAAACAGGCGAGTCTTAATAAAAAAAAAGGACAACGTGGGAGTCTTATATGTCTTGTTCATTATTACGTGGTGTAGTGGTTAACACACTTGTTTCGCTAGGTCGGTAGCGACAAATTTTTTAGTTCCATCCTCACCGGCTGTAATTTTTCTACCTCTAAGTTACGCATAGAAATTTATTTTGTGCACATCGGCGCTGTGTAATAGTTAGCAAACTTGTCAGGTTAGGTCTGTTACGTCTGAATAATGAGTTCGATCCTCATTATGTGCTTAATACGTTTGGCTTTGTGTCTCATCTATGCTACACCTAGAAAATCAGCACTGAGTACATTCCTATACTTATAAAAGCAATAATACACGGGCTGTTTCTTGTTATGTATCATTCAATTTGTCCTCCTTTTAATTTGATTATTTTTTTTTCTCGTTTTCTCTCATAGCTACATTTTTATACCATATTTCTTCGACTTCCTCCTTGACTTCTCGCCTGCTACCCCTCACTGTCTTTTAAACATAACAAATTGTTTGTTTCATTCTCTTTTATTGCACTCTTATCCGGCTTCTTTTTTATAATATTGGGGGCGTTTACAGACTTCAAACTAAATTTTTAAGTTCATTTTTTTTTAATGTCTTCCTTACCTATATTAACTTTATTCCCGTCAAATATCTCCAGCGTAAGACGACTGCGTACCAAGTGACGCATTGCTCTGTATTCTTGCCGTTTTCGGGGAAAATTATGTGGAACAAAAATTAAATAAAGCTGTAAAAATTTTTGTTTCTTTTTTTTTTTTTTTTTCTAAAACTGGTCGCCATCTGTTTTGTACGGAAACTCTTTTCCAGGCAAAATTCTGAATAATTTTTTTTTATATTAAAATTTCATCTAATACATCTCAAAAGCCACAAAGTAAATATTCATTTTTGCTTTTTATACGATTGTACTCCCAATACAAGGCCCAAGAGCCACCCAAGTTAAAGGATTACTGATTGAAATTGTTGGAAGAGCGTACAATGAGGCACATGTTATGATATGTAAGATAGATAATGGTCTGCATGAAATTCAGTCATCCAGGTTTTTGTTTTATAATAAAAATCCGAATGTCTGAATTACAAACAATAAAATCAAATAAAGAAATCATGGTCTCGTGCCTGTTAAATAAATCATTTGTATATACAGACAATCCCCAATCGAGATTGACATCAAGAAACGGAAATGGGGATGGATCGGCCACCGTCGGCAACTTGGCGCAGAAGTGTTGACGCAGAGGTGAATCAGCCGGCACGACATGGGCCGAGCTGAAGAGGATCACCCGGAACCATTTCCGTTGAAGAGGTGGTGTTGCAGCCTAATGTCCCCCAAGGAATCAAGAGACAAGAGACGAACGGAAATATGGATGTATCGGTCACACACTCCGCAAGCCTGATTCTAGTGTCATCAGGTAGGCCCTTGACTGGAATCCACAAGGGAAACGAAAAGTGGGTCGACCAAAACAAACTTGGTGCAGAAGTGTTGACGTTGGTGAGGTGTTGTTGCGATCCTATGTTTTCCAAGGAATCTAGTGACATAATAATAATCAATATACAAACTTATGTACATGAATTCAAAAGATTCAAAGAGGATTAAAAATAATATTTAATTCAGTTAGTCTTTGGGTTGTCGATACCCAGAAAAGTGTATAATTTAGAAAAGACTTCGAAATAGTTCACAGAATAAATCTTCGGGTGAGATAAACATTTTATCGTCATCGAAAATTCACTGACCATCTTTGTTGTTGTTGGAGATGATTCGCTTGAAGTCGCCGACACATAATCGTCAGCGAAGAAAGAATTCACCGTCCAAGCGTTGTTGTTGTTGTTTTAACTGATTCGTTTGATGTCACCGACACATGTTTCTTTCAGCTCACGCTGGGTGGGAAGGGAGACAATCTCATCTCTTTGGCTTCAAGACAGCCACATCTATTTGAAAGCCAAAATATGTGGCTTATTATAAGAAATTTTCCCTGAATATAGTCTCGAGAAAAATAGTTTTTAGTTTTCTCTGATTGGTCAAATATTTCACATCATAATGTTAATTTCTAACCAATAGACACTTTGATTTAAATGGTGTTTGTTGTATTTTTTTTTATTTGCTTGTTCGTAATATTGTCTGTTATTGAGTATAAAACAATATGGTCGTGTTTTAACATCGTAGCTGTATGGGTATGTAATTGTGTTGGAAATGACTCGAAAATCAAACTAGTTACATTCCATCATCCCTGATCGAACCCCGAACTACCGCTAATGACGATGAACGGATTTATCCTCAGGGAGGCACCATGCTTTGAAAAACTATCAGGCCCCGAGCTCACACTGGTCCTCGTGTGGAACTCGTGCATACAATCCATTGCTAGAGATGCAGGTAAAATAGTCAGCTCATGTACGTCTTTAGTAAATACCAGACTCCTCGTGCTATTTTCTACCTTTACAACAACCTGTTCGGGCCGTTCAGCATAGTTGCACTATGTCAATGTCATTAAACCTTTTCCTTATAAGGAAGCCTTTGAAATTAACTGAACGACCATTTAGACCTTCTGTTGGTTGAAATTAATAAAATCTTTTTTCTTAAAACAAAAAATATGTTTCTCAAACGAAGTTACTGTTGGTGTTGTTTCAAATATTAACGGCAGCTTTCTTTCTTGCTTTTGGGGGGTTGAGTATGTTGAGTGTTTCCCCGTGTGTGTATTGAAATAAGGACAAACACATACGTAGGGAAAAATACTGGTATATCTGAAGAGGTATTTACAACAGAGAGATTAGTAGTCAAACGAACGCAGGTTAGTCAATAACAATCAGAAAGAGTATAAAGTCCAACTGTATCTTCCGGTAGAGAGACGGAAGTGTGATGGTCACCTGATCTCCCAGAACTCTATAGAACTGTCCTATTAGTAGTAGAGAGATCAGTCCATTCTGATGAGAAGGTGGGTGGCCCCAACAGAGTAAAACTTCAACATCATCAACAGGTCATTAATCTGTAGTCAAGTTACATGTGTTAACCATTTTAGTTGTTGCTGGTGTTCGAAAGCCTCAAGTGATTGAGGCCCTGTAATTCGGTACGGTTCTTTGTGAAATCTGTAACCCCAATCTATGAGTTTCTATTAAACCTGGTCTTCACTGAGCTGTAGACACTTCACTCGCTCGAAGCACTGTTTGACTGATGATTTAATAAAACGTTAATATATGTCCGGCAATTTAAATATTTATGAACGAGTTTGGTGTCATGCATAACATCTATATGAAAGCCTCGATTTGACCTGGCTAATTAAAAAAAATGACTCTCGTATTTATGTTAATGCTTTGATTTTATATCAGGTATTGGCTGACACTACTTCTGGCACAACAAACAATTCACTGTCCAAATTCCTTATCTCCTATACAAAGCTGCTGTAAGCATCATCACTGCTTTTATTCCAATTCCAGGTGTTGACCACCGCTTGGTTCTTTGGGTATTAAACAAATGCAAAGAGTTGGTGTCGACAGTAGTGATTATTAGCTAGATATCTTAACAGAAGGGTATACTTTGAAATAAGCAACCAGCTATTATTCAGTGTTAGCAAGTGACATGCGCATGCGCCATTTTACAGACGACATGTTTACCGGTTATTCGAATGTAAAGTGCTCGGATGAGATCTTTTGTAAACCTCAATGGCGGAAAGCCAAGTAACAATTTAATTTATATAGGAGAAACATTTTCAGCCTTCGTAGAATTCCTGCCACCAAACAAAAGAGAACTGTGCGTGAGATTCTCGCTCTAATCAAGAACGCTGCATAAAAGTAAGACCTTAAGTCTGAAATACTGCGTGGGTTTAAGGAAGGTGGGCTGGGTGTTTTGAGTGCCGATGAAAATGAACGTGTGTGAGGCTAAGCAGTCGAATATGCAGTTGGATATCAAGCCTCAGTTGTACCGCTTGACTTGAAGTGACAACCATTATAGAAGGAAAACTTTGAGTTCAAAACTTCACCGAATAGTCATGATTTCATCAGGTTACCTTGCTCAAGATCAGTGTTTCCCACTTGTGGGCTCTTTTATGTTGAAAGGGGACACTGGGAGTTTTTTTTTTTATTTAATTTGTGGGCGGTGAACATATACAGATGGTGGTGGGCATATATCCATTTTTTTCAGATTTTCAAAAATTATTCAATATTGGCTATGAAAGGAAATTTCTGAAAGTGCTGTTGGAAGCTATCAACCTTTTCTTCATTACTTTTTCAATTTCCTATACGTCTGAATGTGGTTTCAACGCAGTTACATAACTTCTTACTAAACCAAGAAACCCCCAGCAGCTTACAAAACAAGGTGATTTACGATTACTTCCGAGTGGCAAGGAACTGGCCTTAGCCAGTAATCACCAAAGCCAACCATCGCATTGAAAACATTGAGATAATCTATCAAATAAAAGTTCTTTTTAGAATTTTAATCATTGGCATTTCTAATTGACATGAAAACAGTATTAACATTATTTTTGTACTAATGTATAAGTATTATCTTGCTATAAAAGATGAATTTAGTATAATATTCGAAATTTAATTTGACGAGGAGAGGGCAAACGTTTGTGACCAAAGGGTGGGGGCTTGTTGAGAAAAGTTGGAGAAACGCTGCTCTAGACTCACAATTGAAGCTATGGATGCAGCATATATCAGTTAGTTGGTTGATTTTGTTTAGCAGCATATCAACACCTCTATGGGTTATTTAATACCGAAATATAAATATTTTCAACGCAATCGCATGCCTTCAACTACAGATAAAATATATTGTTAGTCATTTTGCTATAAATACATGTTGTTAGTCATTCTGCTATAAATATAGATTGTTGGTCATTTTTTTATATAAAAATATACTGTTGGTATTGTTACTATAAAAAATTTATTTTTTATACTTTCATAGTGTTTTCTTTTTGCTTAGTGGTTCAGTATTTGTCAATAGCTGAGGACCTAACAGGCGCTACTACCACGGTCTGTGTGGACCTGGGAACAACAGCAATTAAGAGGTCGTTCCACGCTCCTCAAAACATCCAATGGCCGGATAAGAAGTTTTACTGCCAGATGTAGTTTGTTGTCATAACCAGGAATCAGTATATGTCCATACCTGACGTGACTCGTGAGTTGCCCTGACATCAGCTATATAATTTTTGTTCTTAATCATATCATCTCGTGTCTGGCATAAAGCCACTACGACACAAGGGGGTTATTGAGTGTGAATGAATAAGAAAAAAGGAAAAAATAAGGTGCGAGAACAACCGTATCATATTTTGCGACTTACAAGACTCTGCGGCTTGGAAGACGCACCCTAATATTGGGAAGACATTTTTAAGAAAAAAAAAGTCGTTCCCATACAACAACACATTCACCATGAGTCCCTTTCATACTGGTACCACATAATGTTTACATTAATCGCTGGTCCGATTTATTTTGTATGGCAATGACATACTAGTGAAGAGCAGAAAGGCTGCCGATGCTGCTCGTAAACATTTTAAGCTTGTGGATCGGCTCAAAGAAAGACTTGTAACATCATATAAAAGACTGAATTAGATAGATAACATTATAGTATAATGACTCAACATACAAATCCACGTCCCTATCAGTCAAGCCAATTAGGTGACAGTCCAAGTTTACTTGAGACTGGGCGTTGACTTACATTCGTCTTGGAAGACGCACACGTATTTTTCAGGGTATTTTGAGGAAAAAAAGTGCGTCTTGTATGCCGAAAAACACGGTAAATAAGGATTGACAATGCTTTTAAATTTTTTATAATTAAAGTTGGCTGGAATGCTTTGAGACATAAGATAGCTCCAAAAGTGTGACGTGCGAGAAAAGACGTAGTAAATCTAAGAAAAGCGAGGATAACTCTCTACGATATGATGCACAAGTAAGAGTGTGTATGTAAGCGGGTTGGATTAGGCGTGTTGATTTTACAGGTGACTTTCGAATACATCCTTCTGCTACAGTAGGTTGCTAATAGTCTCTGTTGCCGAGGTCTGCTCGTGCATGTATGTGCTTCTTCAACACCCAAAGAACCATGCTGAGGTCATTACTAGAATTGGAATGAAAGTTGTGATGTTGCGTATCCTGAATCTGTTGCGGGCGTATGCTGATTGTGTTTAAGTTGTAAAACACGTGTCTCCTGATATGTTTATCCCACAACAAAAATGACAGACTCAAATACGACTCCGTGTAGTAAATGAACAAAAACAAAAAACTATATATATATATATATATATATATATATATAAACAAACGTGAAAAACAACGAATATGAATGAAGAAAACATTTAAACTAATGAAGATGTTGGTTTAGAAGTCCTAGAGAAAAGTAATGGTTATTCAATACAAAGGTGAGGCTAGCGTGCGTGTGTGTGTGTGTGTGTGCGCGCATGTGTTCACGCCCCAATGGGGAGGGCGTTTCTCCACGTTTGACCTACATCTTACCGTCTACGGTACTAATAGAAGATAGAGGATAACAGAGAATGTCACTCCCTATTCGTAGGCTTAATGCGTGTACTCTAGCGCCGACTTTTAGGAAAGTAAATGGGGTAAATCACACAAATCCTTTATTAAAATTGAGAATGTGGAATTAGTAAATACTAAACACTTCAAATGCCTCTGAGTTCTGGATCACTTACTACAAATTTAGTATAAGCTGAACATAGAATAGGTTGAGCTAGGAGTAGTTTCAGCCGACACCGCAAGCTGCTGCAAAATGAAAACATTAACCTTTAGGTTAATAATGTGATTTTGTAGCAGAGCCAAGTTTTTGGAACCGTTAATTCCCCCCCCCCAAATAATGTTGCAGTGAGTTCTCGCTTACCTGGCCATTGCTTAGAAATGGGTTATCTGTCAATGACGTATTCTTCAAATGGGGCGTGGAGTAATTGCTTGATTGTCAACGGTATGGCCTTCACTTAGAGGAAACGGCTTCGCATGGCTTCTACCATTTTCCTCAGGTGTCAATCTTCTAGGACTATGTCGATGAGTATGCGATTCGTATCGCTCCCGAAAAACACGTGCTCGTTGATCTTCCATACGCCCGTATTCTGGGGCGAAACGAGTGGTGTTTCTAATACTTCTAGCAGCTGCAAGAATGGTGATTTTAACGACACGAATGGGGGAAATCTTGCGATACGAACGCTATTCTCATCAGGATCTGAACAGATTCTTTTAGTATCAGCTCAGTATGAAAATTAGTACTGATAGAAAGCGTTTGGTATCGACAGTGTTCATCGAATGGTGGGTGAAATTACCGAGCTTGATTCGTGTGAAAGGGATTTTATTTTTCAAGTCCCCTTGATCACAATGAATGGTTTGCTGTGGAACCCTCCCCTGGTTAAGATAGACTCTCTTTGTGTGCCTACTTAATATGAGTTAGTGTCGTCCCTGGTTTGTTCACGGCTTCCTCTTTTGTTTTTGATCCAAGGCGAGATCCCCAACTTCCTCAGTTAGTTTTTGACGTCCTCTTTCGTCTCTACTGCTGCCATTATAAAAGTAAATATACGAAAACAAAAGATTGGTCATAGCCGAAAGAATTAAATTTTCTCGAAAGTAGAGTGACCGGACGAGTCGATTATACAATATGTACAGCGTTTGATAGAAGCGTCGAGATATTGTGAGTTTGAAAGAATGGGTAGGGAAGAAATGTCTATTAAAAACGAGCTAATTTTGCTAAAACTGATTGAAAGAATGTTAGACATCTCGTACAAGCGGCTTCAAGCACATAACAGGAATCTGTTCTTACACCAATTAGAATTGATTCAAAAATTTAATAACTTCGAATGCAGTATGGAGACTTATTGTGCTACTAAAAGCTTACTTGTATGCAAATACTGCAATAAGGAACATGAAAAGAGCAAAAATAAGTGTTCGGTCTTTGGGAAATAATGTTTTCAGTGTATAAAGAGGAATCATTTCTAGACGGTATGCACACATAAAAAGCGAGTGGAAAATATAAATAAATCCTCCGAAGTAATGGTATGAAATACTGTGCTAAAGTTGACTTTAAGTAAGCTTATAATCAGTTAACAATTGATAGCATGTTTCAAGAAGAGATCACAATGAACAACCCTAATGGAGTAATAAGATGGACTTGTCTACCGTTTAAATTAAAAACGCCAAGTCACATTTTCCAAAAATTCATCGAAATTTTTTTTAGAGGGAATTAAAAATATAATTGTATATCAGGACGACATTGGCAATGGTGCGCGCAATAAAGAAGAATTCAAATGTAAGTTTTGAGAAAGTTAAATAGGGCGGGTATGAAAATTAATCGCGATAAATGTGAAAAGAATTCTTACCTAGGATTTCAGATATCCAAAGACGGTTTATCGTTAGATGATAAACTCATTAAAAGAGAAAAGCGATAATAACAACAGAAATTGCAATATGATCTCTGGTAAAAACATGCAATGATAACAGCAGAAATTTCAATATAAGCACTGGTAAAAAATGATTATTGAAGACATTAGTTTTATAATACCCAGAAATTCATCCGCAGATGCACTCAAAAACACACGGCACAGTGGATAAAAGCGTTGTTTAGAGACAGTGACAGTACCCAAAGTGTGTGAGTTCAATACTCGTTTAAGACAGTGGAGCACTTGAAGAAGGAAATTATACATGGCACGTAGAACTAGAAATAAAAGGTTCAGTTCAAGAAGCGACCGTAACGTTGTAATAAATACGACGGCAAATATGAAGACAATGGTTAGAATAATGTAAATAGTAAACTCATTAATAGTTGGTTTGTTTGTTTTGTTTTGTGGCATATCAGCCTCATTGGGTTATTTAATGACGACAATTTTTTTTTTTCCAAAAATCTATTTCTGGTAATATTTTTTTCTTTCAGAAATCTTTTGAAATGTATTGCTGGTAATATTATTTTACAAAGTATTTCCGGTATTAAAAACTATTTTTACACTTTCATAGTGTTTTTATCCCACTTTGGGGGTTAACTATTTGCCTATAGCTGGCACCCTAACAGGTGCTACCACCCTGGATCAGGGTGGACCTGGGAACATCAGCAATTAAGAGGTACTTCCACGCTCCTCAAAACCTCTTGATCAGAAACCTTGCTGTTGGACGTAGTTTATCGTCTTACCCAGGAGGCGGATGTAGTTTATCGTCTTACCCAGGACGCAGATGTAGTTTATTGTCATACCCAGGACGCGGATGTAGTTTATCGTCTTACCATTGACGGACTCATTAATAAGATATCAGAGATAGCTGCACCCATAAACAAAAAGTGTTAGAATCTTTTTTTTAGGATTAACTAATTTCTATAACACATATCTGCCGCGATATAATTACCTTGTGGAACTATTTAACTAAATAAAAAAGAAGAATACAGAATTTCAGTGGACAAATATATGGTTGCTTTCGAGAAATTAAAAAAAGGCAATCATAAACAAACCAGTTGATAAAATATTCGGCCTAGCTAACTTTAGCTACTGATGCCAGTAACTATGCTATAGCTGCAATATTGTCCCAGGGGGCGGGATCACTCTGTAATGTACTTATCCGGAAAACTAACGTCAGCGGAGGTAAACTATTCGAATAACAAGAAGGAGGCATTGGCAATTGTGTGGAGCACGGAAAGACCTAGAAAGTTTTTGCTACGAAGGAAATTACTGTTAAAATCTGATTATAAGTCTTTGGAATTTATATTAAACCGCAGAAGAGAGTTACCATAGGTCACATCTGCCAGGATATTAAGATGGGCGATTCAGATTATGGCGTTCGACTTTGACATTAAAGGAAATACTATTCCGCATGCAGATGCATTATCGCGGTTCAATTTTGAGAGATAAAATGTTGAAGCAAGTGAAAATTGTAAAGAAAAGATATTGCACTGTATAGACACGGACGTTTTACTCTTAAATCGACTTAGGTTATAAACTAGACAGGATTCATTGTTGAATAGAATTATGGATAGAACAAATGGAATAATTGCTCTATGGCTGAGAGGCCTTATAAAGAGTCAAAAGACAAATTAACAATAGGAAAAGGACTTATATGTAATGTACATATCATAGTACCTCCACAGTCTCTGAGAAAAGAGGTAATTAATTCTGTATATGATGATATGTATGGAAGTATATTGGATACACAAATGAGGTTAAAGTTGCAATCATGGTGGCCAGGCTAATCGAAAGACATGCAAGTGAATGTTAAAAGTGTCTAAAGTGTGCGGAAATAAAGAAATTTAAGCAAACTAAAATTCACTCTTGGCCAAGGAAATGGAACCGTGGACACGAGTAAATATGGATCATTCCTAGATTAAAGGTATAGGACTATTATATTTTTTTCGACTCGTATTCAGGTTGGCCTGAAGTTATTAAAGTTGCGGATAGAAAAGCAAATACTGTGAAGAGGATTTTGAGGATAGATTTTTCGAGAAATGAAGTTCCAAACTCCTCGGTCTCTGATAATGCACCTGAGTTTTGTGAAGAAAGCATGGTTAAAATGCATTGGCTGAATTCCATACAAATACCACCTTACAACCCACAGACAAATGGAATTGTGGAGATAATGATGAAAACGGTAAAAATGGGATTAAAAGCATTCTCTCCACTAGATTGTGATACAGAGAGTTATTTACGCAAACTACTCCTAAGTTATAGAGCTTTCTCGCAAACTGATAGAAGACAAAGCCTATCCGCATTGATGGGAAGACAAATAAGATCTCTGATTATCATGTCATTTGCAACGAATGAAAGTGTGTGGTAGAGAAAAGATAAGGATTCGATTCCTGAAATGGCGAATTTTGTGCTGCAAATGGCATTTAACACGGCTATGCTAACGAAGAAGGGACAAGGCATACTTATTCATAAAGACCAATTTAGAACCACAAGAGAGCATGAAGTTATGGAAAAAGAGGAGGAAAAGGAATCAAAACAGACAACACAAGAAAGGATTAATGAATGCAGTATTGAGAATGATCAGGAAGACCACCAGAGATATGAAAGAAATTCAGGAGCGGGAGGAGAGATTGAGTGTATCCAGTAGTAGTCAGGAACAATCTCTGGATGAGAGTGACTAGAGGTATCATGATGATCCAAATGAGGAGAATCAGTTAAGACCTAGATCTCCTATAAAAAGAAATAAAGAGACTCACTCTGAGAGACGGATTATATCGCCCAGGGTTGTTCGTAGAAGTCAAAGATCAACTAAAGGTATAAAGCCTTTTAGATTCAAGGAAGTGTTGTGATATGTAAATAAGGTAGTATCGCTATACATACAGGAGAGTTGGGAACCTCGAGTTGGTGTAATGGTCAGCAAGCTTATCTCGATAGAACAATTACAACTGGGTAGTGAGTTCGGTTCTCACTGAGTGCCAATACCTTCGGACTTGTGCCACATCTACGCTTGGAAAATAACTACATAAAGGAGAGTTATCTTCTCTTGTCAGAGAGAATAACTATAATAACAAATTTAAAGTTACTTATCGCAAATATTAACTAACTCCAAGAAATTTTAAATTTATAATCCAAGTTTGTATTTTTTTTGTTAAATTTTTGACACTCTTTTGAAATTATAAATCAAAATTTGTTTAGCTTGAGTAGCTGTCTATATTTCTGAGATGAGGTATTATGTATATTATTTACATTATTCGGACAATTGTCCTCATCTTTGTCACCATATTTATTACAACGTTTCGGCCGCTGTACGCCACGGCCTTCTTCAGGTGGTTGGAATGTCGAACTGAACCCTTTATTTCGTTCACTGGGGTAGACAGTTCAACTTCCACGTGCCATGTTTAATGGATGTCAGTTATCAGTTATCTGCTAATTTCCCTCTGAAAGTTCTCCACTGCCTTAACAGGGTATTGAACTCACACTCTTTGAGTCCTGTCACTGGATCTAACTAACGACTTTATCCACTGTGCCATGTGTCCTCGAGAAACGTTGTAATAAATATGGCGACAAAGATGGGGACAATAGTCCGAATAATGTAAATAATTGTTTAGCTTACTTCGCAACAACTCCAACTTTCAAAATGAAAAATTACCAAAGATTAGGGAGTTATTCACATTTCGGGAGGGCCAATGATATTCGAGGTACTTACAAGGAATTTTTCTACAATTTAAAAAAAAGAAGAAAAATATCTGTTTTTCGCGTACTGAAGTCGCCCTAATTTGGAATGATCTCAAAGGTCAACGAACCAACCAGAGTGCAATGGAAGAGCCTCACTCCGGGAGAATTTGGTGTAGATTTTTGTAAATATAAATTCTTTAACAGAAAACATCCAAATTCTGAAATAACCTCTTGAGATCTTGACTATCATATATTGAGCTATTTAATTCTAAAATCAGCCTTTTTTATTATTTATTATATCCTAGATTATAAACACTTACTTCTGTTCACATGAAGTCGAGAGAAAAATGTTTTCGAGGGAAAATTGATTAACAAACATGCATTTCCTTCAATTTATTTAGAAAAGGTTGTTTTTTTTTAAATGAAAAATATTCATTAGAATTATGTCTTTTAAACCGGCGTAAGAACTTTAAGCATTTTATTACAGACATCTGAAGCCTTTCCTCGCAAATTATTTACATTCAATCCATCTTTTCTTCTACATCGAACGTTCTTGTTGTAGAATATAAACTGTTAAATCGACTGATATCTAAAAATATAGAAGCAGGCTTTAGTTCCTTCAAATTCTGAAGCAGTTTTCTGTAAAAGATTTACTTAATTGGTTCTGAAAAATATTCATGAAGATTTTTCGCTAAATAGTGTTTCTTTGAAGAGTCGATCTCTTTCTTTATAATTTCTACTAGATGTATTGTTGAATACTAAATGAAAATGTATCCTCTTTAATAGCATTTAGTTCTGATTTTCATCATCAGGTCGAATTTCACTTCCCTCAAAAAATCTGTAGTTCTCTCTCTCTCTCTCTCTCTCTCTATCTATCTATCTATCTATCTCTGTATTTCTTTCTCTCTCTCTCTCTCTATCTATCTCTTTATTTCTTTCTCTCTCTCTCTCTATCTATCTATCTATCTCTTTATTTCTTTCTCTCTCTCTCTCTATCTATCTCTTTATTTCTTTCTCTCTCTCTCTCTTTCTATCTATCTCTTTATTTCTTTCTCTCTCTCTCTATCTATCGCTTTATTTCTTTCTCTATCTCTCTCTCACACACACACATGCACTCCCTCACACATAGACACTTTTCTCTCGCTCCTTTTCTTCTTCCATATTTCTAACTTTCTTTCTTTCCCTTTCCATCTCTCTACTTCGCTTTCTCTAACTATTTTTCCCTCCCTTTCTCTGTCCGTCTTTCTTTCTTTACTATTTAACTATCTCTCTCTATGTCTCCTTTTCAATGTCTCTCTTTTCTCTTCAAACGTCTCTCTATCTGCTTCCCTTCTTAGTTCCATATCTCTTTTTTTTCTCACTTTCTTTTATCACTTTGCCCGTTCTCCCATTATTTTTCTCACTCTCATATGTTTCTCATACTCTCATTTCATCTCCCTCACTTTTTCCGCCTCTCTTTCTCTCTCTCTCTCTCTCTATCTATCTATCTATCTATGTATTTCTTTCTCTCTCTCTCTCTCTCTCTCTCTCTATCTATCTCTTTATTTCTTTCTCTCTATCTATCTATCTATCTATCTTTCTATCTTTATTTTTTCTCTCTTTTCCAACTCTCCGATTCTCTTTCTATTTCTCTTCTCTATTCACTTTTCCCCTCGCTTCATCACTCTCCTTTTCTCTGTCTATATATTCCTTTCTCTGTCTCTCTTTACTTTGCCATCCATCTTGCTTTCTCTTTTTGCTTCTCACTACCTCTCTCTTTTATCTCTTATTTTTCTCCTCCTCTTTCCAACTCTCACTTTCTATTTCTATCTTTCCATCTCTCTTTTTTCTCTCTCTTTCTCCTTACCTTCTCTCTTTCTCCTTACCTTACTCTTGTACTTCTCTTTTCTATATTTCTCCCATTCTTTCTCCCTTTTGCTGTCCGTTTCTCTTAGCAACTCTCACTTTCTCTCTCTCTCTCTTTCTTTACTCATCTTATATTTTCTGTTTCTTCTCCTTTTCTCTTTTCATCGCTCACTTTCTCTTTTTCACATTCTCTTTCTCACATTCTCTCTCGTCCTTTACTCTTCGCCTTCCTTTTTACATGTCTCACTCTTTCTCCTAACACATTTCTTCTTTCTTTTTCCATCGTTCTCTTTTTCTATTTCTCTTTACACTTCTCTAAATATCTTCTCCCTCTCTGTTTCTCTCTTATTCTCTCGTACATCTCTCACTTCCTCTTTCTCTCTTTATTTTAAGGGCTCCTGTACTATCACCGAAGTTAAACAACGTCGAGTCTGGTCAGTACCCTTATGGGTAACCGTTTGCGAATAACAGGTGCCGTAAGCATGGATGCGCGGGTGGTGTAATGTATAATGGTTAAGAAATGTTAATCGGAGGCCTGAGTTTCAATTCCCGTTCGATTCCCTATATTCACTTACGCGCAAATACCCTTAAGAAAGGTATGACTCGTCTCCCTCGCAGCTATAGGTTAAGTAGTAAGACTTGTATTTCTAAATCATTATTATCTCAAAACATACTTACAAACTGAGAATGTTTTCTGGCTTTAAATAACCTGCAAAGGGTTGATAAGCTGTAAATAACGAACCAATCGATATTTCTTTTCTTACCTTACTCTTTTTCTCTTTAAATTTCTGTATATATTTTCTCTTTCTCTGTTTCTTTCTTTCTTTTCACTTCTCGTTTTCCCTTTCTCTGTTTGTTTCAACTCTTTTTTCTCGAAATGTGTCTATATTTAGATATATTTTAAAACAAAATATTGGACAACATAAATCTCCCCGGAAATTTCATATCAAGTGACTTACTAAGCCTAACCTAGTTGTGCCGCAAGACTGCAATTAAGAACACCCAGTGAGGATCGAACTCACGACTCAGTAATAATTGATCTAGTGAAACCAGCTCACGACGAAGGGCGCATGAGTGTAGCTTAGATGTGTCCGATGGCCGAATGTTTGGTGAACCCAGGAAGGATCTAACTCACTTTTCAGTCTTAATTGATCTAGAAAATCAGGTTTACTATTACGCCACGTCGATTTTCTAAGCATAGATGTGTCAGAAAGCCGAAAGTGTGCTGAATTCAGTGAGGGTCGAACTCCCTACCCACTCAAAATTGATCTAGCTAAACATGTTTGCTTAACATGGCATCACATCCAAGTGACCAATTTTATATCAAGTATAATATTATATCATAATCAGCATAAAGTTTATTATCATTGGAAACAAAATAATCATTTTGTGAAAAGCTGTTCCCTTTAGATATAAGTGGCTGTCGTAAACTTGATATTTTAAAACTCTTATATCATTTGCCGGCAGATTCTTTTTTTCTTCAAACTGATTGTTCTGTTGTTGTTTTTTGTTTTTTAATTCTAGCCAACCAGGCTATTAATTACCGTCGAATTCCTAAACGTCATCCAACTGCCATCGAAATAAGTGCCAAGAGTTTGTCTTTATTTCTTTTCTATACTATTTCATGTTGCTGCATCAATCTTTGTCAAGTTGAAATCCAAGAACGTGTTGTTTTTGCCAGTACTACTATTACTTTACATAACAATGCTCTTTCCTATTCATCTTTCTGAAGAATGACATCAAACCTGCCATTTTGACATAAAGGAAATCCTGTGTTTCCCTCATGAATTTTTTAGCAATACTTTTCTTTTATACCTACAAAAAGTTTTCTTTTTTAAACAAGTCACCATCATCGTGTCGAACTAACTCGAATTTACACGGCTGCATGACGACATCTATCTCAGTCATCCTTGAAATTTACTTTTCCATCCATATTACATTCGGCATTCCAATTCCCGTTGGGTTCGTTATATTCATCATCATCAACATCCTCTTGACTTTTGTAACCGTAGGGGTGATCCGGATGCAGAAGCCATATTGAATCTCCTCCACAACGGTCTGTCAACGGCAGCCATCTACAATTCTGATATAGTCATACTTGTCCATTGTCCAACAAGTTTTGGGTTTGGCGTCCACTTTCAACAATGACTTTCATGATGGTATTGCACACGCTGTCGTGCCCTGTAACGTATCCAAACCACGCCATTTTTCTCCGTTTGACAGTGGCGAGGAGAGTTTCCTGGTGGGCTACAAAACTTTCAACCCTTTTCCGTACAAACTCATTGGTTTTATGTTTAAAATAGATACCAAGGAATTTTCTCACGCATTTGTTCTCAAACTCTTGGATCCTTCTCTCTGTTTCTGCCAACAGTGTCAATATATGAGAATGGAGCGATTGTACTTTGTTCGAAAGTTGATTTTGCTCCTCCATGTTTTCCCCAATTTGGCCATCGCTTCCATAGCTACGGCAATCCGTGTACCGATTTGCGATTTGCAGGTACCATCTTTAGACAAGATTACTTCCAAGTATTTAAAACTGGACACTTGCTCCAGTGAATTCCCGTTCACAGTAATGTTGACACAGGTTGTTATATTCACTTGGGAAAGGTAGAGATTCGCCTCTTCTCCCCTAGCTGTGGGTTAATTATAAAGACTTGTATCACTGAAACCATTATTATATTTGAAAAAAAAATCCGTTCAGACTAATCAAATTTTGGCATTAACCCTTTGATGTTCATATGTCGCTAAACGAAAACAACCGACCTAACCACTGCTTACGGCCACATCACATGAAAACAGCCATTTTTATAAGATCACCGACGTTAAGCAACGTCGATTATATGCCTCCACGTCTTCTCCCACCAGCTATGGGTTATTATTTACATTGTTTCCATTGTTCGGAGTGCTGTCCTCATTTTTATTGCCATATTCACGACGTTTCGGGCATTTTACTCTACGGCCTTCTTCAGATGATTGGAATTTCGAACTGAACCCTTTATTTCATCCACCGGGGTAGATTGCTCTAGTTCTCTCTAAAAACGGGATATCTGTCGACTGATTTCGAATTCTGATCGAGTTCGTTACGTTCGATTTCGTACAAATACACTGACAAAACGTATTGATCCACCTTTTTCTCTTCCCAGATACTTGTAAAATAGAATTACTGTCTAGGCCAAGGGTCGGCAACCTACGGATCCGGCCCGCGAAGGTATTTTGACCGGCCCGCGAGCCTGATTACCAATGACTCTATTTCTAACATGAGAGACGACCTTCAAATGAAATTTGTTATATGCCATTTTCCATAGAAATTCTACACATCTCAGTGCACTAAAAATATTAGACTATCTGCCAGTTATCTTTCATGAGACTTATTTTACCAAGTTGCGTTGCCTACGTTTAATGTCAAATAATGGATTTGTTATATATGTTATAATATTTATTATGACCCTTGGCTACATTAAAAGATAACAGAAGCGAAAGGAACGATAAAGTGAAAGAGGCCAGGGAGGGACTGACATGCGAGGTAGCAGAAATCTAAAGACAGTTAAACATACGCGCATTATACATACATGCCTCATGAATGTGTGGATGATACCGCATGTGTACGTACGTAAGTGTATATGTTTGCAACTATTTGTACTGGTATGTATGGGTATATGAGCTTCGTTTTTGTTTGATGTGTGTGTGTGTGTGTGTGGTTCGTTTGTGGAATAATTTTCAATAACAGTTTCAAACCTACACTTCATCCATTTCACTTCGGTTGATTTTTTTCACTTTGAAGTATTTTGACGTTCCTTGAGGAAAAGTAATTTTTGTTAGGTGTTTTTTTTTAATTTTAGATTTTCTTTTGTTTTTCTGATTTCTCAATGTTTATTTTCATTATGGTTTTAAATATTTAGGGTGACAGGGGTCTGCATATATAATTTTCCTTAATTTTTCATTAATGGCCTTCGTCCGGCCCACGACCTGTTATTATAACACGATCCGGCCCGCGGGGTCGAATGAGTTGCCGACCCATGGTCTAGCCTCTCTTTAAGGTGGCAACCGGTCCACGAGAAGGAAAACTTAGAATTCAAAACCAGCCTGACGGAAGGAAGTCATTTTGCGTTAAGAATACCACGCCTACTATGACTACATTACACGTAGTGCCCCTCTAACTCTAATGATTCGACTCTAATAGATTACGAGACTCGTGATGTGACGCTATCTTTATTAAAATATCTGTAGCAGATTTTTGAACCCTATAGGAAAATCTAAGACCATGGTAGAAGCCAATTTAGGTGAAAATCACTATGAGCAATGCCAAATGTATGCCTTGGTATTGAAAAAGCCACAAATCTACAACACATCCGTGAAAAATTCCAACTACAGTCGTACTAATAATTCCCGTTGAATATAAGACTTTTTCATTTCCACTATCATATGTGACACTGTTAGTCGTATACTGTGATTGAGATAGGCACCACCCTCCAATAATCAAATCCACTTATGTCCACCTATGTATCTTATGGCATCTTGTGGTTCTAATTTAATTTGATCCCTATACCCCTAACTATCTGTGTTGGTGAGATATCATAGAAATAATACTCCCGTATGTATAGCTCGTTGGGCCGCAGGGGTACATAAGATCCAACATCACATCCAAGCAAGAATCGTTGGTGGAAAGACAGTTGCAATATTCAAAATTATTGAATAAATATTTTACTTTTTACACTATGTACATCCTTCGAACTTTTGTCCTCATCTTTATAGTCATATTCACGATGTTTCGGCCGTTGGTCGTTCCGGACTTCTTCTGTGATATTCTTTGGAATTTCGAATCGAAACCTTTATTTACTCAAATGTATATCACCTGAAGAATGCCGAAAGGTCGTGAATATGGCAATGAAGATGAGAACAACAAAGTAAACAGTTACAGTACTTTATCGCAGAAATATAAGCAGAAATATTTTGCTTGTATGCTCTTTCCCTGATTTTGTGTACAACTTCTGTGGTATTCCGTGTAATTAAACATTATCTTTCCTGGCGAATCTTTTCAGCGAGATGGCGGGGGGGACTACCTTATAACATTCCTTCAAAACCTCCAAAACCAAACTAGTAATCTTTCGTCATCACTGAGAAGGACCTCAATTTTCTCCTGTCCCAATAAATGGTTGTACTCTTAGTAAGGCTTAAACATCTTCATGACTTCAACGATCGCTAACGCTGTTAGAAAAATACTCGCTTCCTTGTACCATTCTAGAAAGTAACTGACTCCTCATGTATGCTCTGTGCTTATGTTTTAACCTAATGAATGTCACCGAATAGAATAATCAAACGAAGGTTTGTAATGAACGATAATACTTAGGACACGAACAACACAAGATTCGGCAGCTGCGCGTAGAAGTAGTAGTCAACTGCTAGAAGTGAGTCAAATGAACTCCGCAATGGATCTCCAACTTTAGGATATCTACTACCCTCCCAACGCAATCAGATGTGGCACAAGGCCGAATTTAATGTGGGGTGACCAAAAATTTTCCGTAGACCCCGTATAAAACGGGAGTCGGGTAACTGTTTCCCGAGAAAAGACTGTGCCGCCCTTCGATATAGACTCTTCTAATGATCTACTCTGCCCGGAGGAAGAGAGTTTGACCAGCACATATGGAGACGAATCTCCAATACCAGAATATTTAACCACCCCCACCCCGACGAGGGTTGCATGTGGCACAAGGCTGGTTAAATCTCCAATACTAGTGATTTTCCAAGCGTAGCTTAGATGTGGCACAAGGCCGAAAGTATGAGGCACCCAGTGAGGATCGAACTCACGATTCAGTTGTAATTGTTCTAGTGAGACAAGCTTTCTAACCATTAAACCACCTCGAGGTGCCTAAATCTCCAATACTAGTGATTTTCTAAGCGTAGCTTAGATATGTAACTAGGCCGAAAGTATGGGGCACCCAGTGAGGATCGAACCCACTACTCAGTCGTAATTGTTTCTAGCGAGACAAGCTTGCTAACCATTACACCACCTCGATGTGCCTAAATCTTCAATACTAGACCACGTACAGAATTCACTACAGTATTTATGGAAATGGGACATACCCATTATCGTCCGTAGGTATGCTACAACATTTTATAAGAGTCAGATGAGCTAAAAAATCGAGTATTGACGCAGAGGCCGAATTCCTATTCCCTTTCGGTTCGTTATATACACTTACGCACAAATAGCCTTAAGAAAGTTATCATTTCCTCCGCAGTTATCGGTTAATTAATAAAACTTGTATCATTAAACCATTATTATCTCCCCCCCACACACACACACACCAAAAAAATACTTTCAATGTAAAAATATTTTCTGGCGAAATTATTAGAGAAATTATTTTCATAAAGCCGAAATATTAATGGCTGCTGCTTCTTATTATTATTCTTATTCTATGTTTCATGTCTCTTCAGGACGTGAACGATCAAGGCTCTCCACTATTTTCTGTACTTTTTAGCTCTTAGTATTTTGTCCTATCTATCTCTCTTAAACCCTGTTATGCTAACCATTTACACAGGTGCATTAGTCTATGCACTTTTCCTCTGTCCTTCTTGCCTTCAGTATATCCTGTGAGTGTCAAATTTTCCGAGCCTGCTTTCCATATCAGGTCTCCTAGAAATTTAAACTTTTCCTTTTTGTTTCCATTTTCTCTAAAACTTTCGTTGCTCACATGTTCAGTCCATGATATTCTCAGCATCCTTCTGTAGAACCATATTTCTCTTGCTTTAAGTTTTTTTTTTTTCATCTTCGAGTAGATTTCCAGCATTCACTGCCATATAGGAGGACTGACATTACGAAACAGTTCAGTACTCTTTTCTTTGTTCCAACGAAATTTTCCATGTTTCTTAATATTTTGCTTAGCTTTTCGAAGGCAACTTTCGCTAACCCATTGCCTCTTCTGATTTTGATGCTGAACTTTCTGTCCTCTGTTAAAAGACTTCCCAGATACTTAAATTGTTTTACTTGCTGGTTTTGGTGTCTCCAATTTGTAATTAGCAAGTTGGGTTATTTCTTTTCTTTTTCCGGGAATCATTGATTACCGCTACGGGACCCACGTTAACAACTTCCTGATATTTATGAGCAGGGATTTTTTTTAAGCGTTTCACCCCAAGCAAGGCGAGAAGCAACTAGCACGCAAGGGGTTGCAGAGAGTTGGAGCGAGAGCAAAGAGGAGTGATAGAGAAAAGGATGAAGAGAAAGATGGGGGATAGATCAAGGCATCTGGAGACGTCGATTGACATTACATTTGAATAGTTGGAGATTATAGCTATCAGGGAAACTGGAAAAGGGGATGGAGTTCCACAGTCGAGAAGTGCGAGACATGAAGCTATTGAAGTAGCTATTGGAGTAGAAGAGACGGCTATATTTAACAGTTTCGACAGTGAAAGGATGAGAGCGAGATGCCAACCTAGCAGCGAAAAGCATTTCATCGGAGCAATTACCGTGAAAGTATTTGTAAAAAAAAAAGTCAGAGGGAGGCGACGGCACGTCTGTGAGACAGCGACTGCAGACGAGATGCCAGATCAGGGCCAATTATATTGCATATCCGTCTCTGGATTTTATCAAGGACCTTGAGACAAACAGATGGGGCTCCAGACCATATATGTCAGCAATAGTCCATGCAAGGGCGAATGGCTGATTTGTATATTTGAAGGATCGACTCTGGCGAGAAAAATTTCGTGGCGCGGCACAGGGAGCACAACTTTCCTTGCGGGGGACGAAGCTATTGACTCTATGTATTCGTTCCATCTCAGATCAGCGGACAATTTGAGACCGAGCAGTCGCAAAGAGGTGGTCTCGTGGAGTTGATCATCAGACATTTCGATGTGGGGCAGGGATGGTTGCCTGTGGTGAGTAATAGAGAGCGATTTTGTTTTAAAGAAACGTCATAGACATAATTTCGATCAATATTCCGATTATATTTCTTGTTAGTCCTCGTTCCGATCGATCTTTGCGTTATTTCTTGACACTGCTGGTTATTATTACACAGGCAATGAATTGAATAGTGGCTTAAAAATAACTGGAAACATATAATGTTGCCGATTCTTTTCGGAGAGTGGCTTTAATTTCTTCATATTAGATGTTGGATGGAATATGCGATTCTTGACAATTTGATTTGGTACAATCAAAACATTGTTAAAAGAGTGTCTGATGATGTGTTAATCGGATTTTTCTAATCTTGCCTCTCCCTTTTTATATGGTTACTTTTATTAATTTTTCACCGTTGAAAATGTCTAAAAAATAAACAAAACTTTTAGATCTGGTCACCGAATACAAGGCACAAAAAACATCCATGGCAATGTTAGTTTCATAAACATAAAAGGATTAATTAAATTCAGATTGGGAGGATATGTAGGATAGATAACAGTTGACCCTAGACTTGAAGAGGTTAAGATTCCAGTGAAACGTCCTCTTGCGTGTCTGTTTATTTCACAAAGTCATAGTTCTCTGGAAAATGTTTGTGTGGAACACCTTTTTAGCAATGGACAAATTAGCATAGATTAAATAAAGGATTCATTTCAGAATTGCCTGAAGTTTATACAGATCTATATACATCTGAGTAAGGCTGAAAGGCACAACGGCTGAAACTTTGTGATAAAAACAACAATGATGAAGACAACAGTCCTAATATAAATAGTATAAATAATAATAAGTCGTCATCCCAGAAATTCAGACAAGGAGGGTGAGAATGATTTGACACTGGGTACGTGAAAAGCATTTAGTTTAAATATTTAACCCAAGTCGTGCTTGTCTAATTATCTATAAACACGAGAAATAATTTTTTATTCATAAAGTAGAAGCACAAAATAGTAACTCTTTTTAGATTTTTACTCAAAATTACGGCAGTACAGGTTTTCACCATCGTATTTTTTTATATATATAAAAAGGAATTAATTAATTTGCTTGATTAAATGGATTTCTTTTTTAATTTTCCGACGCAATAGTGTTTTTGATGTTGGAAGCCAAAAAGAAATAGAATGGAAAAGTTATCGACTGTTTTTTTTTTCTTTTCCTTTTCTTGTTTTTTTTTTTTTTTTAACCACTTGTTGGTTCCGACCAGAGTGAATAACAAGAAAAACTCAAGGTCTTCAATTCATACGCATTAGCATTACACGTGCCCCTGCCTCAAAACGCTATCAAAACTAGTGTTCAGTGCGCATGACATATAGCTATTTCAAAAGGCAACATTTTCTAGGGAATAAAACGCTATTCAGATTACAAACATCGCCTATTTAAATTTGAGAAATCGTCCATCAAGGCCGTCAAGCTATTTCACAAACGAAAATCATCGTTTCAACAAAATTGAACTTCAACGTCTAGTTTTGATATATGATGTATGGAAAGACTATTTTTTTCTCCAAGAATAGAAAAAAAAACACTAATTAATTTGTATTTGTTTATTTTCTCGAGACATTAAGTTTCGACATTATGATGTAGTGGCTGGGCATTAAGTTCTCTCATTGTAAAAAAAAAAAAAAAAAAAACGTAGAAAAATTTCTTCAAACCTTATGTTTTGGGAAGACAGTATGGCGTAAGAATTTGCTTTTAATCGTTTCACCTCAAGCAAGAGAATAAAGCCACTAAGACGCAAACGGTGACTGTGGGTAAAAGAATATGAGAAAAAGAAAACAATATTATAGAGAGAAAAAATAAGAACTCAAATTCCATTTCGGCTTAATATGAACGCGATGTATCTGGTGTCTCTTGTTGTATTATTTTTCCTTAGAAGAACATCATGCAACGTAGAAGGTGAGAAGGTAGACACTGAAGACGATTATACGTCGGTGTCATTGTCTTTCGGAATCTACTCGCAAATTTGCGCTAGAAAGCGCAATTCTTTATCATTCGTCAAGAAATAACCTTTTAAGTTTCAAGAAAATTTTATATATATATATATATATATATATATATATATATATATATATATATATTCTTTTGTAATTATTATTGCACCACTTTTGGTCATTTCGACAATCAAAGCGTAAACCATAAATAGCGAAAAATCGGAAATAAAATAAAACAAAATAAAAATAAAAATATTTAATGATAACAAATGTAGCTCTATCTAACTAACGTGACAAAAACTAATGGTAATGGTAATATTAGACACAGCCCAGTGGATAAAGACGTTGGTTAGATCCAGTGACTAGAACCAAAGTGTTGTGCGTTCAAAACTAGGCCACAGCAGTGATGAACAAAAACTTGGAGAGTTGAGTTATAAATAACTGAGACATTCAGAAGAGTCATAGCACGTGGAACTAGAACAATTTGCCCCGGTGGACGAAATGAAGAGTTCGGTTTGAAATTCCAATCACCTGAAGAAGGCCGGAGCGTACAACGACCGAAACGTTGCGAATATGGCAATGAAGACGAGAATGACAATCCAAATAATGTAAATAATGCAAGTAATCATAATACCTCATCTCAGAGATATAGAGGCCGAAGCGTTGTGAATATGGCAATGAAGATGGGGATAACAGTCTGAATAATGTAAATAATGCAAGTAATCATAATACCTCATCTCAGAGATATAGAGGCCGAAGCGTTGTGAATATGGCAATGAAGATGAGGATAACAGTCTGAATAATGTAAATAATGCAAGTAATCATAATACCTCATCTCAGAGATATAGACAGACTGTTCAATATAAGGAAACTTTCGGCATTCATTGACCGTGCAGCCAGTGCTACTTTCGGTCGAAATTTATAAAATATTTCTTTCAATTTTTCAGAAAAATAGGTTTCTGAAGTCCACTAACTGTTATCTGTCTTTCCAGTATTGATGCAAGTTTCCTTCCAAACCTTTGTTTTGGAATAGTGTGGAACGTCAACATCGTAATTATGTCATTATTTTCTCTTCGAATTACATGTGATATCTATTTTAGTTGTTGCTGTTGGTGGTGGTCGTCAAGTAATGTGGTTTCTGTCATTTGATACAGTTCTTTGTTTGGGATTCTGTAGCGCCAGTTCACAATGTTCCTTGTTCAATGTTCACAAAGACCAAGAGGCTTCAAAGGCATTTTAACCAGCGATCTTAGAAAACGATTACACGAAGCTGACAGCTGAGATATTTCTGAACGGATTTACGCCATGCACGACATCCATATGAAAGTCGCGATCTGATGTGACTATTTATGAATAAGTCTCACGTTTTCAGGTCAATGGTTTTGTTTTGGACCAATTTGCGGGGTTGAGTGTAAACGACCATTAAGTCAGCGTATTCTATGTTCAATTTCCTTTTCTCCTATACAAAATGTGTTAAAACCGACCTAAACACCAAGGTTTTTGATGTGTTTAGTATTTACTAAATCCACATTCTGAATTTTAATAGGACATTATGTCCACTAGCTTTTCTTTTCAGTATTGATGGGGGCTTCCTTTGCAGAATTTTGTTTGAAGTAGTGTGGATCATTAAAATCTTTATTATTTTCTTTTCGAATTAGATACGCTATCCAGTTGTTGCTATTGTTGAAAGTCCTCAAATAATGATGTTTCTGTTTTTTGAGAAAATACCCTGTTCGTGATTCTTTAGCACCAGTACATGAAGTTCGAAAAAGGACGGTCTTTTCCAAGAGCTGCAAGATTCATTCGATTGAAGCCATTTTTAATTATTGATCGGATAAAACGTGATGGTAGATTATATCTCCTTGTAGACCAGCGACATTTTTTTATGTTAAAGTTTTCACAAAAACACACACACTCATGTACATGATATATTTCTAAAGATACTTACAAACTAGTCTGCTCATTTTTATTCATTCTGTCTTTGCAAGGGTGATGAAAAAGGTATCATTGCTGCCATATCTGTTCAAGATTCTGTAGCGCCATCCACATCTATTTATTGATCTAACGGGCTATTTGTTTGTCACATATGAAATGACCCACTTTACAGGAAATGAATGAAATTCTTTGAAATGTTAAATAACTAATTTACTTAGTTGAAATAGGCAGCATTTTGGTGAATGTTCTCCAAAGTACATCTAAATTCTTGATCCCATCTTTTGAAGAGATGTTCAACCTTTGTTGCGATAAACATCATAAATGCTTCGATTACTTCTTCCTTATTAGAGAATCTTTTATTACGTATGAAAAGCTCAAAATGCTTAACTAAGTGCTAATCAGTAGGAGAGATATCTGGTGAATATGGAGGATGAGGCAAAATTTCATAATTCAGGCTACTCATCTTTTGGACAGTTAATTGAGAAGCGATCGGCTGTGCGTGTCTTGCAGCAAAATTGGGCCAACCCTATTCACAATTCTACAATACGAGGTTACTGTTACTGTTTTCCCTTGAGGCAAGAATGAATAATGAATAACCTTTTTGAAAGATCACCATACCATTAACTTTTTAAGCTGCAGTGTAGTTTTGACTATTGTTTTGGTGATTAACTTGCATCTAAACACTGGCTTACTCTCTTACTGTTGTCAAAGCGTATCCATTTCTCACCACATGTAATGATTCAATACAAAAATGGTAGTTTTCCCCACTTTGTACTCATACAGTAAGATTATTCGACATTGTTACATTGTAATCTGTTTCATTGGGATTAGGAGTAACAATATATTAAAAAAGATTATCTGGAAAGAAAAATTTCAGAAATAAGTCAAGATTTTTTTATATATTAAGAAAGTTATTTTGTTAGACGACCAAATCAACAACAAACCAAAAATGCTTCATGTGTGAGGATATAATATATGGTATGAGTTTTACGTTAATGTTTTGGTGCATTATGAAAGTTCGTGTCCTATTGTCAAATATAATCGGAAATTGTTCGATTTGTAAAAATATGTTTCACAACTACTTCGGCCATATTTTATCGCCTCCCAGATATGCCTGAAATAATTTGGCAAGCAGAGCTCTTTAGAATGGGTTTGGCAATTAATCTAGAGAAAGGACAAGAGAAGCCAACTGACAAACACAGTACTATATTTCCTCAAACCTTTCATGACACTGCACATTTTACTCATTTAAGAAAAGGAAGACGTGGAGAGCCATTATCGCCTATTACTGAAAGAAAGATTACATTTTAAAAGAGAAACAAGGAGAGTGGGGAAGAAAAAAGATAGGAGATAGAAATAGAGGGTGAAAAAGTAAGAAATAGAAAGAGGGAATAAGAGAAAGAGAGTGGAAGAGAGAGAGAGATATAAATAGACATAGAGAATTGTCAGTTAATTTTTGCATTGAAAATTCAATGGGGATGTGCTGTCATGTGTGCGAATCTCTGGTGCCCATGATACATAATTGTTATGTTCTTTATGTCCCTAGTTAATAGGCCGCAGTTCACAGAGACTTTGTATCATCTTGTTTAGACTCTACCCTACCAATCTCATCTGAAATATCAAGTTTCATATTTTCTGCATTTTTCAAACTCATAAAGTAAATTTCTATTTAAATATCACTTTTTAAAGCACATTGTTTTTGTTAGGCAACCTGTGGTTTCTAGAAGTTTTTCGTTGTATTGTCTGTTTTTTACAGAATCTCTCACTTCTCTCTCTTTCTCCATATACACACAAATATTTATCTAACTATATATATATATATATATATATATATATATATATAGATAGATATATAGATAGATAGATAGATATAAGGAAGAGGTTACAGTGGTTCCAACGAGAGAAAAGTGCGTATATTAAAAAGAAGAGAGATACCGCAAACGTTTTTGGTTGTAATGTGGATTTTTTTTTCAAAATTATTATGCTTTATTTTCCTTAATTTTACTACACGTGTTTCTGGTCTCGGGACCGTCATCAGGCAAAGGGTGGAGATTTCCACATATTATTAAAAATAATTAATTTTTTCTCCTTTATGTTTTTCGATGTTAAATATTCTCGATATGAGACATTCTCTTTTTATGTGTCAGTAATCCGAATGTCTTTCTTGAACTGGCAGTGAAGAGTTCTGTGCGAAGGGTCATAAAACAATTAAGATTGGTCCAAGAGAAATGATGAATTAGTTATCGGTATCTTATCTTTTAATATTTTAATGACCCCTGTGTGTTCTTAGATCTATTTCCATTTTCGTGTGTTTCATGCGTGTATATATGTGTATATTACCTCTCAATACATACACACTGTCTCACTACGAGGAATTAGTAAACACATTTGTACATACACACATACACACACGCACACACACACACACATCGCCCCACTACATACATACATACGTATTTCCTAAGTTGAATTTAGTCCTATTAACAGACTGGCAACTATGTCCCATCCTTTTACTGTTGAAAAAGTTCTTTATACCCGTAAATTTAAAAGTATATATTCTCTCACTTCTTGCCTGTAGGGGTCGCTTCCAGTTTCTTGTTTTCCTGTCACCTACATTGTTGAATACAATGTCAATCGTCATCTTTTTTCGTCCTGAAAGCTAAACCTCTTATTGTCCTTTCTAAACGTTATAATCTTCTCATTCTCTTTCATTCCCAGTAACACCTTGCGCCTTAGTGGCATTATCGCCTTGCTTGGAGTGAAATGATTTAAAAAAATATTTCCTATGTCGTGCGTTTCAAACCCGGCCATTTTAAACATATATATCTTACATGTTATAACTTTAAAAACATTCGGCGGAAAATTACTAGAAAACGTTATTGAAAAAATAAAAAAAAAACACCCTGGATTATTGTTTTGCAATGAAACCGGAAAATCATTTATATTCTTTTATTCTTAGTCTCAAAGAAAAACTAAATAAAAAAAATATATTCGCTTGGAAAAATCATGCCTTCGATATGAGAATACAATCATAATAAAATTAATCTATGAAAGAGTATGAAAATTAGAGGAAAATCAGTTTTTATTGATCATCGTAAAAGTCATTCTACTCCAACATCTCTTACCATTTTCTTGATCAAACAAAGTTCAAATAAATTAGGTTTACTTGACTGATATCAAATGCTGTTGCGTTGTCCAAATAGCTTTTACAATAACAAAGAATTATGCGACGTAAAAGACTGAATTCTCATTGCGTAGATTCTAAATGCAGTTAAAATATCAAAGAAGATTAATGGTGTCTTGTGATTGGTTGAACATAAAAGTTTTTCTTCTATATTACGCTTCACACCAGGACAGAGATGTTCCTGGCTCTCCACAACATCCTATCTTTTGTAACTCATATCTATATTTGAATTTTTACTAGTCATCTCCCTCTGTTCTTCCATCCATTTACACAACATCCTCGGATAGGTTATCGCTGTTATCCTCTATTTTTCTTGTTTTCAAGCTACATTCTTTCCTCAAATAAGTGTGCTTTTTGTGCCCAATTTATTTAAAGCTTCCTTGCTATTCATATGTTCGGTTCATGGTATTCTCATCATTCTTATGTAGAACCATATGTATGTTTTATCAAACCCTCTCTTCATCTGCAAGATCAGAATTCATTGCATCGTCATTACACTAAAACTCCAACACTCATTTTTTATCATTCTATTCATTTTTTTTTTCATGTTTCTAAATATTTTCTGGGCTTTTAGAAAAAATATTTTGCTATTCCAATACATCTTCGTATCTCGGTGTTACATTTGTCGACCTTTGTTAAAACAGACGTACGTAAATTTTCGTATATTATATTGACGTTTCCAATTCGTACTTTGCAGTTAAGGCTATTACTTTTGTCGACAAAGGTAAATCCTATACCTTAGAAAATTATATTTAAATAACTTAAGAAATTTTGAACAAAAATCTATACCATCACTTCAAATAAAATTCTTCGCAATCTTACAGAATAAGCAGCTTTAAAAAAAAAAAAACAATAGTAAAACAACAGATAAAAAGATTTAATAATTTTGTGTATTATGTCACTCACCTCAGATGACGCCAAAATAAACTTTGTACTTTGTGTCCATCAGAGAAGCCATGTGCATCAGCGAGTTTGTATGCTAGCTTCGAATAATGACATACTAGCTTCAAACGGTGCTCTCATTGAAGAATAAGCTATTTCTCTAACAAACATACAAGAATCCCTGAACTGGACCGTTAAATAACTCGGAATAACCCTAGATATATATATGAGTTCTCAAAAACAAAAAACTCACCCTATCCTAATGACAAAACTATGTGCAGCCATTTCAATAAAACAATGGTTGCGGGCCGCATCGCGAAAAGATAAGTGAAACGGAAAAAGTAAAAACGACGACTCGGAAATACCCGAAAATAACATTTCCTCTTGTCCAATATGCATTGACCATTAAAAAAATTACCCATTCTTATATAGTCAGACTAAAGAGTGGTCAGTAAAAAAAACAAAAAACGAACCCTTGAAATATTCACAAAAACGTATATACTTACTCACAAACAATTTAACCTCCTGAAGATGGTCTCAGATGAGATTACAAGTATTTGGGAAAATAAAAATTTCCTAAGTCTACCAAAAAATTAATTCGCGAACTTGAAAGGATCACAATAAAAAAGAATCGTTATAATATGTCTAAATTATTTAACTAAAACCGTTTGAATATATATATATATATATAGATAGATAGATAGATAGATAGATAGATAGATAGATAGATAGATAGATAATATTAGTGGAAAATATACATACATATGCAAAATATATATAAAAATTCCCATACATGTATATTTTCAGAAAAAAAAATTTTCCAAGAGGAAGGATCCAGGTAGAACTCAATGTCTAGGACAGAGTTAGGATATAATAAAAGGTTTAAACACTAATATTCCATAGTCATAATTTATTCCATTGGAATCGTAAATACGATCCAAATCATCAGACCTACAAATTCAAAATGAAAACAGAAAAAAACAACTCCGGAAATCAAAACAGAATTTAGAGAAAGTGTAAGTATGAGGAGGAGGGAGATTAAACCTTAACAGAGAGAATTTTAGGAGATGTTTATTTAAAAAGAGGAGAGAAAGAAAGTCGACGGATGTCTAATGCATAAAGATACATTTCGTGGTGACATATACACACCATAGACAATTAGGATAGGAGGGGAAAAAAAAGGAGAGAAGAGGTGGGGAGAGATGGGACGAAGGAAAATAAAATTGTGTTTACTTAAAGGGCCGCTTTGTAATTGAGAAAATTAGTATCGACTACAGGTTAGAAATCAAATATAAATATATGAAGATGAATATAACGATTGTCTAATTTAGCAAGGACCAAATATTTCTATGTTCAAAACACATACTAATACACACAAATATATATATATATATATATATATATATATATATATATAAAAAAAAACTCTTTGTAACACCTAAGATGATCTGAAGTCAAGGATTTTTGCAGCATTCACCAACTTAAATAAACCGTCCAGAAGAGATGCAGAAGATTTCGAAGTCGTCTGGACGCCGTGGTTGAAGCCAATGGCGATTTTATTGAATAAATTCATTATTTACTGTTTCATGATCCTTTTGTGCAATTTTGGTAAATATATTTACTGTCAGTGTTATTTTCATTGGTGCGTAATTTAGGCGACAATTTATACATTGCACCATATATATACATATATGTGTGTGTGTGTGTGTGCGTGTGTAAAATAATATGTTTGGAAATGTTCGCTATGTTAATAGAGGAACGCTAAAATTCAAACTTTTAATTCAGACATTTGTTTCTGGAGGAAAATAATAATAATAATAATAATCAGAACAGCAGGTCTGCCTTTAACAATGAATTGGTTGAAATGTTGTTAAAGCTGACCTAAACTTTCGTAATTACTTAACCGATGTTTTATTTATGCAAGTGACCTTCGTGCACCAATTTACGCTCTCCACCAGGCTACTCACGAATGAATATCTCTCCGACTTTCAGCCCAAAATGTTACTACAAAACCGAAACATCCCTAACTAGGGAACTAATCAGATAGACACTTTGCAGTAAGCCTCCGATCACACCCGGTCATAAGCCTGGAAAAAAAACAAAAGCAATTGATCATTACAATGGTTTAGCAGCAATAGAAACTGTAATAGCCGAAAATGAATTCTGTTTCCAGTGACCTCTGGGGACATTAGATAGTTTCGCACCAAACTGCACATTGCTACAAAGTCAAAAGATTAAAGATCATGATTTTTTTTTTCAAATGGATTCCATAAACGGCGCCAAATGCGTTAAAAAATAACAACTGTATACAACGCTATTCTCAGGTCAATGGTTAAAAATTGCTTCGAGGGAACGAAACCTATAGGTCTTACCGAGGGCTATTTAATTTGAAAATTGTGAATTGGCGCTACAGAATCACATACAAAGATCTGTACAAAATAACGGAAACCAACTCACTTGAAGGTTTTGAACAGCAGCAAAAATCGTCCTACCGGTTACGGATAATATGTATATAATAAAATTTCTCGAATATTCAGTACGGTAGATGACAATAACATACTGCTTAATAAATAAACGGGGCGTCTACTCAAATACGAGTGTCCACTAAAAATAACATTTAAAGAATACAAATCTGTTGGATTAAAAATAAAAAAATCTATTCACCTTTCTTTTCAAATTTCTTTGTTTACGTTAGTATGAAACTAAGAAGATACAGAGAAAAATCCGTGTTTAACCCTTTGAAGTCTGCGTTCCTGAACAATTTTAACCCTTCTGCTTGGACTCTTGAGACAAAATTCGCAAATAATTGGTATGTAATGTTTCACGGTAGATATAAAAATAAGACAGCCGATAGGAAAACAAGGCGTAAGTGTTTATCTACCATTCAGCCGGAAACTGAACATTAAGTCATTTTTTTCTACCACTGTTCAACCGGTGACTGGGCATTACTTCATTTTTTACCGGTAAATCGGTGATCAGGGCTCAAAGGGTTTAAGGCAAGTGTCAGCTTTGCTTGGTCATCACCGTTTTTACCAGAAATACTGTTTAACTCCATTGGATTTCTTTTTATGGGGACATAAAGAAAAATAATGTTTATTCAACTAAACCTCGATCTTTAGAGGAATTGCAAGCTAGGCTAAGTGATGTGATTGAAGGTATTCTTCAAAATCAGCTGCAAAATGTTTTCCAAGAAATACAGAATAATATGCCCTTTGTATGCGTCATGATGATGGAAATGTTGAAAATTAATAATCCCAGTCATAAATTCAAATTCTTCTTGCTTATCCTTTTTACAGATAATTTCTATCGAGTATTTTAATATGCATACAGATTTATAGACACAATGTATATAGTAATTTTCCAAGCGTAGCTTAGACGTGGCACAAGTCCAAAAGTATGGGGCGCCCAGTGAGGATGTATATATTGGGTGTATATTGACAATTATCAATTTATGCAGGTGTTGAAACTTGACTAATGCATGGAATAATAATGCAACACAAAATGTACTTAGAACAAAATGTATTGAAACAAGAAAGTGTACACAATATTTACATATAGTCTTTTGTATATTCCTCGTAAGACCGTTCCTGGAGAATGTGTTGACTGAGTCGCAGTCGGGCAGAGTCTCTGGTTGAATCTCTTGATTCCTTCCTCTCTTCCCGGTACCAACCATATTTATATGGTCGGTACTCCACTATGCAAATTAGGTGGATCCTACCACAACAGCAGGTTTACTTATAAGCCAACGAAAGTTCTTTGTTAAGCAATTTTTAAAAAATATTTTCCGATCATTGTCTAGTTAGCAATCCTTTTAGTGTTGGTTTCACGATAAAAAAAAAGACTTCAGACGGGAAGGAAAATTCATGACAGCTTACCCCGATCATTATATTATATGTGTCTGGCTGATATTGACTGTGATCCGGAGAGATTAAACTCAGCGATAATAACACATGAGGACTGTCGTTCGGAGTTTCCGTGGCAAGTCTTTTGCACCGTTACTTTTTTATCGACAGATCCAAAAAGTGTGGATGGTCCGACACAAGCCTTCAGCACTTGAAAGAATCATTGTGTTGGTTTACTGACAACTACACCTAATTAGTTCCACATATATCCGGCTACCGTGAAAAACTCTATGAAACAACATCAACTTCATCTTGGCACTTGGTATGTACGAACTCTCCAGGACAACAACTCAGCACCAGAAAGAAAAACAGCTCTGGTCGCATTGGAGCTAAAGAAGTACAACATTGATATAGCTGCACTGAGAAGTAACCATCAGTCGACTACATGAAACAAGAAAGCAAAATAAGACAGCTAACAGTGTTCCTGATGCACTTGGATACAATGCATTCTCCTGTACTGTTTGTGGTCTTTTGTACAATTCTCGAGCCGGTCTCAAATGACATGCCTGTCATAGGCATGTAGATAATTAGTTCGGGGTCCTCGGAACCTCATACATCGAACGATAGGAGATCCGTCATATATATATATATATATATATATATATATATATATATATATATATATATATATATATACAAATTCCCCGATATCTGAGAACTTTCAGCTTTTTTAAGAGATTTCGTTTTGTTTTTTCATCATTTTTCATTCTATGCAAAAGTTTGTACCCGATTAGAAAATTAAGAACAACATTTTAGATACTCAAAAAAATTATTTAATTAGTCAACTACATAGCCTCCAATGTTTTAAACACCTGTCTCATATCGATCTACAGGGGGGTAGTTTTTGATTGTATTTGTCAGTTGGAATGTTATGTAGAGACCCGGAGCAAATGAAAATCCAAAGGAGGAAGTCAGGAGAGTTTCCCCTTTCAACTCTTAAAGCTTCTGTAAGGAATTTTTTACAACATGCGTACTTTCGTTGTCGTGAGGGGAAATGACACCTTTTAAATTTACCAAAATCGACCATTTTTTTTCGAACCCAGGTCTCTTCAAATGGTGAAAATCAGTTGAGATATCGATTTTCAAACACTTAGCAATCTCTTCCACCGAAATCTTCGTTTTGTTCTCCACGATGGCAAACAGAGCGTCTTCATCGACGTCCAAATGTTCCGCCGGTTGTGGTTGATCGTCGTTTAGGTTAAAATCAACCCCCCTCCAACGAAATCTACCAAGCCACTTTTTAACAATCTGTAGAGTTGGAGCACAATTCAAACAAACCTTCTGAATATTTACTGTCGTAGTTCCGACGCTTACCCCTTTCCGAAATTCATAGAGCATAATATGGCGAAAGTACAGCTTTTCATCCTCCATCTTTAAGACATTTATTTGTCAACAAAATGTTAAGAGTCAACAAAGTATGATTCGCAACTAAACAATGCAAGATTTCAATCACACAAGAAATCGGTACCCCTCAAAAAAAGCCAGTATCAAGTTGAGGTCATTTTATATTAACAAAGGAAAACTGCGTATGTAGTTTTGTAATGTTCTGATATTATCTTTTGCGTTTTGTTTTCCACAGTATTTTTTGTCATTAGTAAGTATTTGTCGGATTTCTTGCTTTCTGTGGCTCTGTTGCTTAATGATTTGCGATTTAATTGCACGTAAATTATAGTAAATGATGAGTTTCACTTGCTGGATTTGTCAGTAAGTGATATGTATCGATATATTTGGTTTCTGATAATTTCTGAACGTTTTCTTTTAATCACTCCCCACCCCAAGCAAGACCGAGTTCTACAGTTGGGAAGTGCGGAAAAAAGTGGCGGTTACATTTAACTATTTCAACAGTAAAAGGGTGGGACCTAGATGCCAATCTAGTAGCACGCTTAAATTCATGAAGTCGGGGCACCAGAGACAACAAAATAGCTCTACTAAGCAGTTGCCATAAAAATAGTTGTATCAAAGACAGGAGGAAGCCGCATCACTCATGTGAGAAAGTCAGAATCGATTGCATTGCAGGTCATTCTTTGGATTTTTTTAAGAACCTCGAGATGAACAGCAGGAGCACGAGACCAGATATGGCAATAGTATTAAATGTACGGCTGAATAGTAGATTCTTAAACGTGCAAGATTAACTCTGATGAGAAAAACCTTCTGGCACGACACACTGAACCAACTTTCCTTGCAGCAGATGCAGCAATTCATTCAGTGTAGTTGTTCTACTTCAAGTCAGTTTAAAACGTGGGACCAAGAAGGAGCACTGAGACGTTCTCCAGGTTTCAAGCATCAGCCATGCTGATGGCGGTCAAGGAAGTTTCTCTCTGGTTGTTAAATGAGAGCATTTTAGTTTCGGAGGCATTAAAATTTACACTTCCAGCCCCACTTAATCACTGATTGGAAGTCGTTTTCAAGAACAGCGGCCTGGTTAACATTGTAAGCTCTTGTCAGCTCTTGTCAGCTATTCAGACAGCAGTAAATAGTAGTGCAATCTGCGTAAATGTCTACTTGTGAACTGATGATATCAGGAAGATCATTAATGAAAATCAGAAAAAGCGTAGGACCCAGGAGAGAGTCTGGGGAGACACCCGAGTTCGTTCAGAAGGATATTAATTTCACGATTTGATAGGAATGATTGGATTAAATCAGGCAATCGTCCTGTAATAAAGTATACCTTAAGCTTACGTAGAAGACCAGCATGCGAAACCCTGTCAAACGCCTTTGAGATATCTCTAGCTACAACTCAAGCTTCACAGTTATTATCAAGCGCTTACATCACATTTCTTCAGTAATGGAAAAAATAGTGAAGTCTTTCTTGTCGTGAGGCATATTTTTTTCTTTCGTTGGACTATTCAATTACATTGACATTAATTTTTCTGTTTAAGAAAAAAATAGGAAAGGTCAGCTCAAACCTGTATACAAAATAATAAAAACGTTTATAATAATGTGTACGTGTATGTATAATATCAGTTACTGAATTTAGTAGATTTATTTTACCCTGACGAGCGAACAGTATTTATGCGAAACTTCAAGTCAGAAGATAAGTTATTTATTCCTGGAAGCCCTATCTATCTATCTATCTATCTATCTATCTATCTATCTATCTATCTATCTATCTATCTATCTCTGACTTGTCATTATCTATCGATATATTTGGTTTGTTCATTATCTATCTATATGCATGCATATATACACAAACACAGACACAGGCACGCACACACACACACACATATATATATATATATATATATATATATATATATATATATATATATATTTCCATGACAGAAGATGACTGAATTTACAGTCGAAAGGACTTGCTTATTTAAGAAAAACCTAATACAGCTTATAATTTAAAAAAAAGAAGGATCATAACATTCATCGAGTGATTCGTAGGTTAATGCATCTTAAAATTTTGTTAGCGAAGGGATTTCGCCATTTTATATCATTAACTTTACTAATTTATTTTTTGTATGAATGATTCATCGAATATATATATATATAAATCAAACGACCAGATATAACCAATTGTATACGCTTATATATATATATATATATATATATATATATATATATATAGAGAGAGAGAGAGAGAGAGAGAGAGAGAGAGAGAGAGACATATGGCCAAGACAAAAGTGCACAATAATCGGGATAGAGCGAATGGAAATATAAGCAGTGTGGACACAGAGTTCAACACTGAAATGCCAATAGTCACGAACTGCTTTCAAGCATTAAACAGGCTCTCGCAATTCGAGTGTTTAGCTCTGTGTCCACACTGATTATGAGGCAAAGAGAGATATACACTCATGTTGGTAATGACAGAAAAGCTCATGAGAGTTTCATAGATAGATAGATAGATAGATAGATAGATAGATAGATAGATAGAATTTAGACAAAAAGGTTATAAATATAGACGTAGTCGTTGATAATCATATACTGTCGCGTGCACCCTTAGATATGTCTTTCTATGAGTGCGCCCTGTGTGTATAAAGCTACACAATCGTTCGTTTGTACGCGTTTTGTGTTTATACTGATGACACAGAGTCCCCATATAAGCAATAGTCAAATGAATACATATTCTCATATCAGCGGCGGATCTTACATCTGGCTTTGTTGTAAAGAAAATCAAAGATGGCGCTTTGTACATCAAAAGTTAACTTGTTTGTTTCTCTTCTGGCAATTTTTCAGCGGTTGACGGGGGATGAAGGTCACCTGTCGGTTGCACCGGTGACTTCCGCTATTAAGGTCATGCGCAGTCAACACAAACAGATAAACATTTCCGGCACAAAAACAATCAGTTAAAACACATTGTATGTATGTATGTATGTATGTGTGTATGTGTGTATGTATGTATGTATGTATCTCTTTCTTTCGCTTTCTATTTTTTCTTAAATTATTCTTTTTCTTAAACTGTTTTCTCTACTTTCTTTCACTTTCTTTGTTTTAGCTAAATTATTCTTTCTTTCTTTGTTTTTTTTATTATTCTCTTGATTTTTCTCGCTCATTTTTTTATTTTCCTTAAATCCTTCTTTCTTTCTCTCTCACTTTTAAAAAGGTTGTTGGTTAATCTCTCTCTCTCTCTCTCTCTCTCTCTCTCTCTCTCTCTCTCTCTTTCATTTGTTTTGTCAAATTATTCGTTCTTTCTCAATTTCTTTCTCCCTCTTTCTTCGTTTCATTTAAATAATTATCGCTCCTTTCTTTTTTTTAATCTTTTCTTTGTTTTTGTTATATTAATCTATCTACCTCTCTCTGTTTTTCTCTTTGTTTTTGTTAAATCGTTCTCTCTTTTCTCGCTCTATTTTCTCTTTGTTTTTTAAATGATTCTCTCTTTCTCTGTATATATCTTTCTTTGTCATTGTTAAGTTGCTTTTTTTCTTTCTCTTTCGAACTTTCACTTTTGTTAAATTATTCTCCCTTTCTTTCTCTCATTTCCTTTGTTTTTTGGAAAATTGTTTTCCTAGTATCTCTCTCCTATTTTATGAACTTTTCATCTTTTATTTCACTCACTCAGTCACCTTTTCCGATTCTCCCTTTCAATCGTTTTTTTCCCTTTTTTCATCATTTTATCTTTTTCCATCGCTCCCACATGAACTCCTTTTCAAATTAATCTTTAACTCTTTTTTCGTTCTTTTGCCTTCTCCTGTATTGCGTCTACCTCTATTTATTCATGTTCCACTGATACAGGAATCGTTTACGTAATTAAAACAACGTTAATAGAGTTTCAATACCTGTTGGGCAGGACATTTTTCTTTAGCAGAACTTCTCCTTCTAGGCCTGTTGACATTAGTGGCACTGATTGAGAAAAGGGAAAGAAATAGCGATGCCATCTTAAACTAGCGAACCCACACAGTAACGTTTATAGTGATAGATAGATAATTTATGAAGTTATTTGGTAATTCTTAAGGATAATTCCAAGGAGTGTGTAATCCAGAGAGCTCAATGTAAAAACAGAGCAAATATTAATTATATTAAGAGATTTCAAGGGTTCATGGGATTATAATTTATTACATTTGGTCCTAATTCAGCAGCCTTCAGTTTTAGTTTCCCCCACCTCATCTCTCTCCCCCATCCCTTCTTCTTTTCTTTTCCTCTCCCTACCTCTTATTCTGATCTTTAACATTAGATCGTCTATGGTGCGTGTATGTTACCACGAAATGTATATTTAATGTATTAAACATCCGACAACATTCATGTTTCTCTCACTTAAACGTCTTCCACTCACCTCTCTAGAACTTCTCTCTGTTAAGGTTTAATCTCCCACCTTCTCTCGTCTGTTACCCCTCTCTTTAGCTCTAACATTCGTCCCACACTCTCATACTTACACTCTCTCTAAATTCTATTTTTATTTCCGGAGTTGTTTTTTCTGTTTTCTTTTTGAATTTGTAGGTCTCATGAATTGGATCGTATTTACAATTCCAATGAAATAAATTATGACCATGGAATATTAGTGTTTAAGCGTTTTTATTATATCTTTACTCTGTCCTGGACATTGAGTTCTACCTGGATTCTATCCTCTTGGAATTTTTTATTAAAAAATATACATGTATGTGAATGCACCTATGTATATATATTTATATATTTTGCATATATATGTGTATATTTATCACTAATATTATATATATATATATATATATATATATATATATATATATATATATATATATATATATATGTGTGTGTGTGTGTCTCTTAATGAAAATAGTAAATAGCTGACAAGTGAAATGCACTTCTGAAAACTATAATCGGAAGTTAAGTCATTTTAAGTTATCTATCTATCTATGTAAATATGTCAATTTTCCTTAACGAAACATATATATATATATATATATATATATATATATATATATATATATATATATATATATAGAGAGAGAGAGAGAGAGAAATAAAGCCTTTTTTGCTGTATCACAGCTCATCAGTGTGGCTAGGCATCTGAATGCTTCAAGCTGGGATCGAAACTCGATCGATTTGGCATCAGTCAGAGATCATGAGGGTGCAGCCCTCACATATAGCTGCCAAAAATACTATACTTAAAAGTAAGACAGTAGCTAGATAAAGACACAATTGCCACTAAGGTCTTTCTGAGCAGTATATGTGGGAGGTATTTCTTCTGCATCTTATATATATAGAGAGAGAGAGTGAGAGAGAGAGAGAGGGGGGAGACATACACACACGCTTGTTAGTATTAATATCCATGATAGAAATATGTGTCTCTTTTTTCGCAACTAAATATTTGTTCGACTGAATCAACTTTAAACTATTGCCTAAGGGTACGTTGTGAGAAATGTACTATCTAACAACAACTAGTCCACATTTCGCCAACCATACTAACCCGCCTTCAAATCCGGCTGAATTTCCATCCGTGTCTGTTGCATTCACAAATGCTGTTGGGAAAAGCATTAATCCATCAACTCTCCTCACCAGCTATGGATTAAAGGTATTTATTTATGGCAGTCATCTAAAGAGAAGAAATCTGGATTCCAAAACCGTGTTTTCTCTTCCAAATACCGTTTCTGTTTGACCTGCCTGTATCACTTAAAATGATCAGTTTTTCTTGAATCTATATTTCCTTTCTAAATAAACAAATTTTATTCGACCAAATGAGCCTCCATTGATAAAGAAGATTCAGTGAAAAGAAGGCTTTTAGTATCAACACTCTAGCTCGTGCTCTTGGTAACAAAGAAAAGGGTACTGAGCTGAAACGTGATATCTGTCGTCCTTTATGGCAGCGAATGTTGGACGATCTCCTCAAAGATGAAGAAGAGAATCGAGGCGACGGAGATGTGGCTCTACAGAAGGATGATACGGATATCCTGGACTGAGCGTGTGAGCAACGATGATCTCTTGGAGAGGATGCCAACAAGGAAAATGCTTATACTTAGCATCAGGAAGAGTTAGTTGATGTTCCTAGGGCACGTAATGAGAAAGAAGAGCTTGGAGAATCTGATACTCACATGTCGAATAGAGTGAAAGAGACACAAGGGAAAGCATCGCACGACATATCTGGTGGACTTAAGCAAGTGGATGACAGACCGTGGTCTGGGGTAGGTGGCAGAGGGACGAAACATATTGAGAGCTACAAAGGATAGGTGGAAGTGGAGAACCATGATCGCCTACGTCCTGAAAGGACAAGGCACATAAAAAGAAAAGAAGAATGGAATGTTATTTTATTGTTCTTACAATTTTATAATGCTGCGTAAAGTGTAAGAAAAAGGTAAGAAGTGAAATTCATGGGGTTATGTAGGAAATATAACGGTTAACCCTAGACTTGATGAGGTCAAGATTTTAGTCATTTAAAAAAACATGTTTTACAAAGCATCAATTCCTGGGAAGGATCTGCTCAAGTGGAACTTACACATTGAATACGAAGGGGGTGAGGATGATTCATCCCCGTGCACGTGGCTTGGTCAAATTTAGGATACGTTATTGATTCAAATCCCAGAACGTCGATGAGGGCCATCACCAGAGACCGTCAGGTTTTCCGAGAACGGAATCCGCAATGTGGTGCATCAGGATATTCGGTACAAGTCATACGTAATGTGGTAAGGAGAGTCCATGTCGGCACGTACACAATAACAAAGGTGTCTCCGAGTAAAACGATTACTAAACAAATTGAAACTTCCAGAAGGACCTGGCATATTCCGTTGTTTTGGTTTCTGGCCCTTGTTTCTTTCAGACGAGAAAATTTCAACCAAAATCAAAAAAATGATTTTAGTGGAATGGGAGTCATGAAGAACACATCGTGCCACCCTGACGTCTTTCAACAGGGTCTTCGATTCACTGCTACTTGCTACATTGATGTAGTAGAAACAGTTATGAAGCATTGGATAGATCTTGTAGGAATGGAAGACTATATATGTGTTTCAGCAGGACACTGTCCCTGTTCACATCTGCCGTGGGGTCCCAAGATTGAATGGAGATCAATCTGCACGACCTGGTCACACCAAGCCCTTGACTATTACATGTGGGACATTGTTAAACGTATGACTAATCAACGTTCCCACAATACGACTGATACCCGAAAGCCGTCATTGCCCGCGTAATGGCCAATATCAATACAAATAAAATGTGATACGTGTATGTCAACGATTCTAATCACGCAGTGAAACTATCATTGCGACTAAAAGCGATTACGCTGAATAATCATATGATCCAACCATTTATGTTCCATGATTCGTATGCATAAATTTCGTTGTTTGTAACATGTGTGCCTCCAGTTTGTCCTCAGATACCTTACCCACCTGTATACAGGGTGTAAGAAAAGTACTTCCAAACCAAGGAGAAAAGTCCATATATACATATATCCGCAAATTCTTCGTTTTTGAGTTATTAAGTTTTAAGTTTACGGATGAGGCTTTTAAATATATACATGATACAAACCAAAAATAATTTTACAAACTTAGGGCGTCCTGGGTAAGACCATAAACTGCATCCGCGTCCTGGGTAAGACGATAAGCTAGATCCGCGTCCTGTGTAAGACGATAAGCTGCTTCCAACAGCAAGGCTTCTGATCAGGTTTTTGAGGAGTGTGGAACCACCTCTTAATTGCTGGTGTTCTCAGGTGTACCCTGACCCGGATTGGTAGTACCTTTTTAGGGTCCCAGCTATGGGCAAATAGTTAACACTCAGATTACAATCGCGTCCTGGGTATGACGATAAACTATATCCGCGTCCTGGTTAAGACGATAAACTACGTCCAACAGCAATACGTTTTTGAAAAAAATAATGTTGCCAGATGTACGTCTAAAAAAAAAAATAATAATACCAGCTATACGTTTTTGAAAAAAATAATATTACCAGCTATACGTTTTTGAAAAATAATATTATCAGCTATACATTTTTGAAAAAAATTCTTACCAGCTATACGTTTTTGAAAAAATATTACCAGCTATACATTTTTGAAAAAAATAATACCAGCTATACATTTTTGAGAAAAAAATATTAACAGAAATGGATTTTTGACAAAACATAAATATTACTACGAAAAAAAAAGTTGACGGCATTAAATGACCCATTGAGGTGTTGATATGCCGTGAAACAAACCAAACCAAACTAAAACAAAACAAATAAACTTAGGGGGCGGGTTCCTGACACCAAATCAAGGTACAATATCCATATAAACATACGTCCAAATGGTCATCGCTGTACTTCAACACAACAATTCATAAGAAATGTTCAAAATATCCTCCGCTTGCTTCTACACGGGCATGCACCCGTCGGATCATTGACTGGCGGACTTGTTCAAATACTCCCACGCGATGTCGAAGGCTTTCGCAGTCCCCATGATACATTGATGAATTTTCTCTGCATTATTAATGCTTGACGTTTAAACCAATTGTTTTAGGTAGCCCCACAGATAAAAATCAAAGATTAAGGTCAGAGAACATGCATGATATGGAACCGGTCCTCCATTACCTATCCTGGACTTTATATGGACTTTTGTCCTTGTTTTGGCATGAAAAACCCTAGAGTTTGTAAAAGTATTTTTGATACACTCTGTATATTAGCAGCAGTCATAAATAATTTCCGTTTGGAGAACAATTTATAACAACGAATGTATCATCGTGACTAACGTGGGAATTAATAATATTTTTTTTTTTTTTTTTTTTTTTTCTGGTGAAATGGATATCGGCTCGGAAGGAGAGAAATCGTGGAGCTGAGTTCGAATTGCAGTCGGTCTCGTAATATTCACTTACGCGAAAATAAATAAGAAAAGGGAAGAATTCACTTAATGTCCTCCTAGCTATGGGCTTAATAACAAAGCAGACTAGGTCGTATAGCTTTGATGTTCAACCAGCCAATCGCAGAAAGAAACGGATACCTACTGCGGGAAAACATTCTCCCTGAAATCAGTCATGTATCGAAAGAAACCTGATCACCTGAGCGTATATCACGAATGCCACCTAACTCACTGAACTTAAGATATTACACTATAAATGCAAGGCGCTAAAAGGTCAATTTTTTACTATACTTCACCTAATACATTGCTCGAGAGACTCTCAATTTAGACGGTTACAGTCAAAATGGTTATGTTGAATGAGGTGTGTGGTAAGAATGAGCGAGAGTGTGGTAGGTGTTGGAGATTATGAGGATAAGGGGATTGATGACGGATTAACATTTGATTGGAAGAAGAAAGTATTAGCATAGACCTTACGGTTACATCTAACCATTTCAAATGTAAAATGATGAATCCTTGCAATCAATCTAATATTGTGCTTAAAGCCATAGAGCGAAGTTCATCAGGACAATTCATCATTATCCTTTATTCAGTTAGCGCATTTTGAACCGCTGTGGTCACCACTCCCCCATCTATTTCTGTCTAATGCTGTCCTTAAAGCCTCCGTCAGCGTTTTTTCCTGTCTACCACTTAATATAATCCTTAGCGGCGCATAATCTGCACTGGCCCCAATAATATGTTTTTATCGAAGCCAATGACGGGGCCCAGGTTCACAATGTCCTTCATCTCCTCTCACCATCCAGCAATGATTCGACAATATTTTGCCAGCCTTCTCTGCCCTCTGCGAGTGTTCGGATTTATTGCAGGTCTTCCTTAATTGTAAACTTCTCCAAAGGAAAAGTGAGATCTTTCTGCCTAGTTCTTGAAATGTCTTGGTTCAGCATTGTGACTATGGTGGTCCTTCTCTGAACTTTTTGAAGTCTGTCTTTTCAAAGTAAAACTCCATGGCATTTTTCAGTTGGACATTCTGTATCTATTTGCAAAATGTATCCAAGACGATTCCATCTTGCTTTCAAAATGAACAAAGAGTCTTTCTCGGTATGCAACATCTTAAATGATTAGTAAATGCTACGCGGTAACTGCAGAAGCCATTAGCTACTGCCTCAATAATATATATATATATATATATATATATATATATATATATATATATATATATATATATATAATCTATTACGTGAATTTCAATTGATCACATCCATACTTTTATTAATCAAATGTTCAAAGTAATATTTGAGAAGATATCAAAGTTTATTATGAAAACGTGTAACGAATTTCTTTTATCTAATAAATTCGGATGATAAACACCACATAAACGTTATATTTTACAATGATGTTCACCCTGTACAAGGCCAGAGAGCCACCCGAGGTAGAGGGTTACACAGTAATGGGAACAGTTTATGGTGATATGTGACAAAGATAACGGTTAACTCCAGACGAAGAGGTTAACATTGTAGTGATCGGGGAAGTATCCCCTTGGGTATCGGTTCCTCAAAGGTGCGATTCATCAAGGGAACGGGAAGGGAATGAAGGTGGTTCGCTACAATGTGCGCGGCATGGTGGGTCTTAGTCGTGAGTATTAGAAATGGTGGATCTTAGGAATGTAGTTTGAATATTTTGCATGGAAATAGAGAATAAATAGCGACAGTCTGGCGGCGTTTCGTCTGTGGGAAAGTGGTCGTAGGATGGAAAATAAGTCATCAACCACAAGGACGTGGAGACTGGAAAGTGAAGACAGGAGTAAATAGCTGTGTCATCAGCACAATAACGAGTTGAGAAACGATGCTACCAGCAAGATCTATCTATCTATCTATCTATCTATCTATCTATCTATCTAACTCGTCCATACCTATCTCATTCTGTTCATATCTATCAATCTATCTATTCATCTATCTCGTTGTTCATATCTATCTCATTCTGTTTCTATCTATCTATCTATCTATCTATCTATCTATCTATCTATCTAAGTCTCTTTTTTCTGTCTATCTATCTATCTATCTATCTATCTATCTATCTATCTATCTATCTCACCTTATTAAATATCCATCTCTTCAATTCTATCTATCTATTTATCTCAGTGTGGTCATGCATCTTTATATGACTTTTAGTGTGGTTTTCTATGTATATCTCTCTCTCTCGCGCGCGCTATATATATATATATATATATATATATATATATATATATATATATATATATCGTTTGTAACAGTTTTATAATATTTTCTGTTCATATATATGTCGGATTTAGCTAGCTAGCTAGCTAGATAGATAGATAGATAGATAGGTAGGTAGATAGATAGACTGAGAGGCAAGAAGTAATGTATAGTTAGCAGAATTTCTATCTGGTATATAATGTTCACTCTCTATGGTAAATTGCATTGAAAAGTGGTTTCTTTTTCAAAATACATGCTTCCTGCGAAAGTTACATGCTTTTAACATCATTATAGTGTGAACTTATCGATCCACTCACTTGAACAGATAGATAGATAGATAGATAGATAGGGTGAAAGAGAGTGTTGAATAGACTAACATAGATCCATGTTATGTGTTTGTGACAAAGAAGGTGATGATCAAATCTCAAATATAGATTAACGCAAAATTACCTAGCAGCGGAATTGAATCAATAAATCCTGCTATTTTTCTGCTGACGTCACTATAATTCTGACCAATGAAATTACTCGCCTTAACATTACTGAAAGCGTTTCGACAGGCTCTAATGTCTATCAGCTAATGCACATATACAAACTCGCTTGCATTACAGTATCTCAAATGATCCTCAAGCACATATTTATACATTCAAGTGTACGTAATTGTAGATTAACTCTGACGCACAATGGAAAATATATGTGCAAAGTAGAATTACGCGATATCCTGTTCTATAACTGAGTTCAAAATTCTCCAAATGTATTTTAAAATGTCATTATCTAATCATAACAGAAGGAATCACAATTCTACATTTCTTCTATTAATTATCTGTGAATTGCTATGAATATAATTTAGAGCATCCCCGCTGCCTTTTTACGGTTTTGCATTTAGAGTTGTCCTACTCATAGGCTACCCGACATCCATTATTAATTGATTAGTTTTTTTACGGTTTATCAACCCTTAATAGTTATTTAAAGCCATAAAATAACTTTTAGATTGTGAGAATATTTGGGGGAGATAATAAAGATGATAATTTATTTAGTGATACAAGTCTTACTAATTAATCCATAGCTGGGGGAGAAAAGGTACATTTATGCCTTTCCCAAGAGTATTTGCACGTAAGTGAATATAATGAACCCAAGCGGAATTGGAACTCGGCACGCCGATTAAAAATTCCGAGCCAATATTCATTATACCTACAGCACATCAAGAATTACATCATCTGGTATTCCCAAACAGTCACCCATCTAGGTATTGACCACGATCGACGTTGCTTAATGTCGGTGATTATATTGGTGTTTCAATGCCACTTAGTACTAAGGAAACCTAGTCTATAGAGAACTTGCTATTAATAAAGCTGGAATCAGAATACAGAGTTTCACACAATTCATTATTTATATGTATTGTGAGAATTTCAGTTTATCATGTTTGGTTTGTTTTCTTTTACGGCATATCAACCTCAATGGGCTATTTAATGCCGACAAGGTTGTTTATTGCTGGTAATATTTTTCATTTAAATGTATTACTGTTAATATATATACAGATAACTGAAATTTTTTATAAGATCAGCGTTCCGTTTTAATATGATCACGTCGTCGTCACGGAACCCTGATCTTATAAAAAAATTCAGTTATCTGTTTGGATTAGTCTTGCTTTTGTGTCCATCGTCTTTTTCATGTTGAATTGAATATAGTCTAATGTTAATTATGTTTTCTGAATATGTCCTGAAGATGGTCTATTAGACCGAAACGTCCGACGTTGACATTATATTAACATTAAAACAGCATAATTGCATATTAGGATTTTGATTGTTTTTCCGTATATTTTTCTTCATACTGTCAGATCTATATCCATATATTTGCTTACACACACACACACACACACACACACACACACACACACACACACACATATATATATATATATATATATATATATATATATATATATATATATATTTGTCAAAAATGTATTGCTGGTCATTATTACTGGTAAGTATTTCTGATACTAAAACCTATTTTCACACTTTCATAGTGTTTTTTTTTCACCCCAGTTTGGGGATTAACTATTTACCCATAGCTGGGACCCTAACTACCCCACCCCTGAATCAGGGTGGACCTGGGAAATAACAGTTGGTTCCACGTTCCTCAAAACCTCCTGGTCAGAGACCTTGCTGTCGGACGTAGTTTATCGTCTTACCGAGGACGCGGATGTAGTTTATCGAGAGTGATTGCAATTATATAAGCCTGATCGTCGATTTCAACTTTTGTGACGATAAGCCTATCACTACACACACATTCATGGTTACATTATAAAACACAGATTAACTCTCTGTGTGTTGGAGAAGCACAAATGTCCCTGAGAAGACGGCCATGCTCGGAGACCTGCAGCCATGCAAATTGTAGTGTGCCTTCAAGTCGAAATAGCACTGATAATGAATTAAATACACTTCATTGTTTGCAAAATGGAACGAAAAAATATTTTCTAAACAAAACTTGAAGCAGCTGTGTTTTTACGAAATTTTACCTTGTCTCGCACTTCTCGTTTGTGGAACTCGCTTCCGGCTCTTTGCTTTCAACTCAAGCGTGACCATTTAAATGCAATATTAATGGTTATCTCTTTTCTTCGTTTTCCTGTTCTGTTATTGTTTTCTCACTTAATAATATTTTCTTTTTCTTTTTCTCTTACGCTTTAACACTTAGTAATCCGATGTGTATTAATGGCTTTATTGCTTGAAATGATTTTAAAAAAGAAATTTATAAAAGAAAGTAGTAAAAGCGAATTATCAAAGCTCCATTTGACTGGTTGGAATACAAATGACGTCATCAGAGACAGGATATTTTTTATCAATGAATCTTTTTTTTTCTCTTTCTTTTCCCCTTTCATCGTCCTTTTTTCATCGTTCAATGAGTCATTGTAAATTTTGCCTTTTATTTTCAATTCTATTAAAAAGAAAAACATTTCTCAATCACTTTACATATACCTTCATGCAATATAATTTCCCTTTTTTCTATTGCATAAGCAGCGGATATATGGAATCTACGAACCTGGTTCAAATTTCGAACGAGACTGTTGCGTTCACTTTCGCACAATTTCCCGTATAGAAGGCATGAATCTATCTCTTTTCTCTCCAGCTTCAGGTTAAGTAGAAAGTTATAATGGTTTCTCTAGTTTTGAGTGGCAGCCAGTCTAGTAGACGTACAACTCTGAATTCAAATACTGGATAGAGTTTACCAGGAATCCATACATCTGTCTTTCCCCCCAAATTATGTCAATTCAAAATTTAATAAAGACCGTGTGGGGAGTCATTATTACCTACGTCTTAAATTGATTATCACTATTCTTTTATTGTTTCTATCTATCTATCTATCTATCTATCTATCTATCTATCTATCTATCTATCACGGTCTTTGTCTATCTGTCTATATCTCTGAGATGAGGTATTATGATTATGATTACATTGTTCGGACTGTTATCCACATCTTCAGTGACCTGAAGCTGGAGAGAGAAGAGATAGGTTGATGCCTTCTATACGGGAATTTGTGCGAAAGTGAACGCAACAGACTCGGTCGAAATTTGAACCAGGTTCGTAGATTCTATATTCCGCTGTTTATGCAATAAAAAAAGGGAAATTATATTGCATGAAGGTATATGTAACGTGATTGAGAAATGTTTTTAGAATTGAAAAATAAAAGGCAAAATTTACAATGACTTATTGAACGATGAAAAAAGGACAATGAAAGGGGAAAAGAAAGAGAAAAAAAGATTCATTGATAAAAAATATCCTGTCTCTGATGACGTCATTTGTATTCCAACCAGTCAAATGGAGCTTTTATAATTCGCTTTTACAACTTCCTTTTATAAATTTCTTTTTAATAAATTTTGTCATTTTATTATTTCTTCTAAACCCTGTTCTGCCATCCATTTGCTCAAACTCATTAATTAGGCCATGTGTTGTTTCCTCTTTGTCCTTCATGCCTTTATTCTGTCCTGTGAGTGTCAGATTTTCCGACCCTTCTTCCTCATTATGTGCCCTAGAAATTTCAACTATTTCTATCTGATGTCAAATATAAATTTCCTTTTGTTTCCATTTTCTCTAAAACTTCTTCACATGTTCGGTCTGTAGCATCCTCAGCATCCTCCTGTAGAACCAGATTTCTGTTAACTCAAGTCTCTTTTTCATCTGTGAGGACTTTGTCCAGAATTCAGTGCTGTATAGGAGCATTGATATCACGTAGCAGTTCATTACACTTTTCTTTGTTTCCAATTAATTTGCAGTGTAACACATGCACTCAGTTCGCATTAAAAATTTCCAAAATGTTTATATTTATGTGTAATTGTGCATGCTCCATTCGAATCTGGCTTGATAAAGTTGATAAAATCTACTGTTTTGGAGTTATCCACAGTAAAAGTTCGGATTCAATCGCGTCGTTAGCGGCCGCCATTACTCGCGTTGTTTGCATGCATTCGCTGCGGAATGCTAAACGCGGAAGACTACGGAAAGCTAAGCTCGGAACTGATCTTTCTTGTCTAAATTTGTCGCAATTACTGCGCAAGAGAACTATTTACGTAGACATGCTCACTTTGCGCAATGATAACTACACTGATAGCTATTCTGCATTCCATACCACATCCCAAACGAATCTACCAATAAAATGGTAATAACCATTACTATTATTACTATCATATATGATATAAATGTATGACTTGTCTGACTTCAATGTTTCAAGTATGTAGTCGTGAGTTAGCTGAGAAGTGTCCTGTTTAACAATGGCAAGGTATTTATATCGTGTGTATGGAATATATGATTTTTACATAGGGCCTCGCGAATGTAAATGGGCGCGAGGCTGCACGGATGCATCAGATTGCGTTTCCAGACCAAGTTCTGCCGAGTCATCCAAACTTTGCTGCTGTTTATCGTAGTGTTGCTGAGACATGATCCGTGTGACTACAAGGGGCGATTTTACATTTAACAGCGTCTGCAGTAAAATTTAAACTCGATGACTCAAAAACGAAGGATTTGCGGACATACAGTACGAGACAAAAAAAAATAAAAATAAAAAAACCCATAGGAAGTCGATTTTTGTATTTTTACAAAGACAGTGAGTAATAGAATTCATTTATTAATACGGTTATTATTACAGGTGTATATATGTACATTATGTTATGTGACATGCGTGATACCCGCGTAGGCGATCATGTACTGACAAAGCAGATTTTTTGCCCGCACTAAGTTGCTATTTCTTTCTGCGGGAGACCAGTTCCCATACAAGGCTATAGAACCCAGTCTGTCCAGCAATTTGGCTATCGTTGGTAGGGAGAAGAAAAGGATCCATGCCTTTGCCGAGGGTATTAAGTGAATGTAGTGGATTCGACTGAAATTCGAACTCGGTTCTTCGATTCAACAATCCGATCCGTAATCTATTACTCCGCCGTACCTCCTTGTACCATGTACATTATACAAGTCCAAAAAAAATCATTTAGTATTTTGTTGGGTAACCTTTTCCTTTAATAAGTCGTCGTGGCATGCTATAGACTAAATTCTTTAGTATGTCAACGTTCTTCGCCAGATTTTTCCAGCATTCCTTTAATTCGCGAAAACTCTGATTTTCTGTGTTAACTTTCCCGTTACGGGAACGCTTGTCTATTATTGCCCAAATGCTTTTAACCAGGACTCTGACTAGGCCACTGGAAGAGTTGGAATTTACCCTCATCTCGCGCTTCCTCTCTAGATAACATTTATTCTTTAGGGATTATGCTTAGGATCGTTATCATTATTAAATCACTTTTTGACTTGTATAATGTACATATGTACAGCTGTACTAATAACCCTGGATTAATAAATGAATTCTATAACTCACTTCTCTTGGTAAAAATACAAAAATCTACTTTCCATGGATGCGTCTATTTTTTTTGTCTCGTACTATCTCTCTCTCTATATATATATATATATATATATATATATATATATATATATATATATATATATATATATATATATATATATATATATATATATATATATATATATATATATATATATATATATATATATATATATATATATATATATATATATATATATATATATATATATATAAATTGGTAAACATTTCCTATTTGCTCCTTATCTTATAATTCTGTTAGCTTACGATCCATATTTGATTTGTATTTGATCAAAATTCACATATATATATATGTGTGTGTGTGTGTGCGTGTGTGTGAAAATTTCAAGCAAACATCTGTAAAAAAATGGAGGAACCCAGAGAACGTTGATTTTTGTATTTTAAACCACGACCACTGAATAATAGACTACATTTATTAATACAGGGTATTAATAAAGGCGTACATATGTACATTATACAAGTCAAAAAATGATTTAGTATTTTGTTGGGTAAAATTTTGCTTTAATAACGGCGATAATTCTTCGTGGCATGCAACAGACTAAATTCAATGTTCTCCACAAGATTTTTCCATCAATTCCTTTAATTCGCGAAAAAGCTGATTTTCTGCGTTAACTTTCCTATTACGGGCACGCTTGTCTATTATTGCTCAAAGGCTTTCAACTGGGTAAAGATCAGGACTCGGACTCGGCCACTGGAAGAGTTGCAATTTGTCTTCGTCTCGCCCTTCCTCACTAAATAACGTTTATTCTTTAAGGCAGTATGCTTAGGATCGTTATCGCTATGAAATCATTTTTTGACTTGTATAATGTACATATGTACACCTGTATTAATAACCTGGATTAATAAACAAATTCTATAACTCACTTGTATTGGTAAAAATACAAAAACTACTTTCTATGCGTGCGTACATTTTTTTGCATCGTACTCTATATAACATGGACTTTTGCCCTTCGTTTGGTGTGAGAAACCCTCCTCCAAAGTTTGTAAAAGTATTTTTGATACATTCTGTGTTTGTGTGTGTGATTAAATATCAATATCCATATCTATGTAACTTGTGAATTATTTGTTTGTAGGAAAGGAGCCCCAATCCAGAAGCCAAAGAGGAGGAAGAGAATCACACAGAATTCGGTGCAGTTGAGTGAAGCTAAATTCATATGAACTTGTCTGTATTCGTATTGTTCGTCCGCCTCATAAATTGTGTCTATCCCCCTACACACACACACAAATATGTTTATTATATACGCATCCATATGTTTTACGCTTTTTCATGTTGACATGGTTCCCACAGTCATTCCGGTTTGAGATAGAAGCGTTATCATAACACAAGCCGGCATTTTTCTAATCCAAATAGATATAAAATTTCGGTATCGCATATTTTATGAGAAAATGAATGTACTGAGTGTCAGCTGAGGGGGAGGAATATGCAGCAATATTTTTCTGAGAAAAAAGATTTATCCATACTAAAATCAACTATATATATATATATATATATATATATATATATATATATATATATATATATATATATATATAATAGTAAGGAAAAAACTTAAAACATCATATAAATCGGTTATAAATTTATTTGAGCAGATATGCATATACATTTGAGAGGGGTGGAAATATTCGTACGCATACAAATTTTTAATTTATTGTATTTCCAACTAATGAATAAACATCTATTCCATATAATTAACAGTACACAAATGCATAATAACTAAATAATCATAGAAAACAGAAAAATTGATTTAATAGAAATAAATCCCATTTATCCATTTTAATGAATGAAAAAATTATTCGTACAATACAAATTCCGAATTTTAAAACATTTAAATTGCTTTAATACTGTAGATTATTCAAGTGGAATATTCTAGAATGCTATCAGCAGTTATTTTAGCCAAAAGATACAAACAGAACGTAATGTCATTTATATTCCTGCTAGAATGTTATCATCATGGCAAGAGGAAAAGAATTGACAAATTCGCAAAAAGAACTGATTCTTAAGCTTTGGTAAAAAGGTAAAAGTTACAGAAAAATTTCAGACAACCTGAATATTCCATTTACTACCATTAGTTCATTCATTTCAATGTATAAAAAAACTAAAAACTGTCGAAAACCAAAGCAGAACAAGTGTTCCACAGAAGATTTCTTCCCGATCTTTGAGGAACTGAATGCGTCAAATAAAACAAAATCCACTTAGTTACTTGCCAATTTACTTACATCAATAATCTGTGTCACTAAACTGACAATAAGCAATTAAATTCATAGGAACAATCTAAAGTCATGCTCCCTCCCCTCGGAAAACTCCTCTGGTATTGAAAAGACACATAGATGCCAGGTGGAAATTCTTTCATGAATCTAAGGATATGGAAAGATCTTATTGGGAAAGAGTATTATGGACAGATGAAACCAAAACTGATTTGTTTGGACGTAATTCTTGAAATCATGTATGGAGGAATCATGGCGATGCCTTCAAACAAAAGAACACAGTTTCAACATTGAAATTTGGTGGTGGAAGCATCATGGTTTAGGGATGTTTCTCTGCAAAAGTTACTGGCAACATATCAGTAAAAGATGGTAAAATGAATGACGCAGCATATCAAAATATTTTGAAAGAAATTTTAATGATTTCGGTTGAAAATCTTGAACTTCCTCCTGATTGGATCTTCCAACAAGATAATGATCCTAAGCACGCTGCAAAATATCCGAAGAAATGACTTGCTAAAAATAATGTAAATATCCTGGGATGACCAAGTCAGAACCCAGATTTAAAACCAATCGAGAATCTGTGGTGTTATTTAAAAATTCAAATCCTATCAAGAGCGCCAACTAACATCCGGGATCACCATATGCGAAGAAGAATGGGACAAAACACCAACTAAAATTCTCAAATCATTAATTGAGAACTACAAGAAGAGGTTGGTTGCTGTAGAAGCGAATAATGGCTCTTCTACAAAGTAATAAATGAAGATTATGTATTCTTTTTATTTTGTATTTTTGTATTTTTCGCCTATTAAGATGGATAAATAGGATTTATTTCTATTAAAATAAATTTTTATTATGCATATGTGTACAGTTAATTATATGGATATTATATTTATTCATTAGTTGGAAATACAATAAATTAAAAAAAATGTATGTGTACAAATATTTGTTTCACCCCAGTGAATATACTTGCCTTATCAAACCGATTGTATGTATGATGAGGCAGGTATATATATATATATATATATATATATATATATATATATATATATATATATATGCATATCTGTGAAATAAATTTATAAACATTGTATATGATGCTGTAAGTTTTTTTTTCGTTACTATTATTTATATTGCTCTGTATATAAATTTATACATTGAGCTCTCTTTATGGATTTGACTTTATAATTTTTTTTGTGTTAAAAAGACCTCCTTGGAATAATCCCTACCACTAACAGATATGGTATTATACATACATATATATATATATATATATATATATATATATATATAGAGAGAGAGAGAGAGAGAGAGAGATAGATAGATAGATAGATAGATAGTTTTAATCGAATTCACCACAACTGAGACAAAAGGGATTACATTGTGAAAGAGTAAAAATAAAAAAGAAACATTGCTAAGGAAGGAGAACAGACGAAGAGTAATCAGGAGGGCAGCATATATCGATTGACATTGCATTTAAATTTCTGCAAAATAAAATTGGCTGAAAAGCACTGAGCCGGAAGTGAGTTCCACAAGCGAGAATTGCGATAAAAGAAACTGTTAGCAAGGAATTTACGGTTACATCTATCCAAATCAACTGTAAATTGATGCGAACTCGTCGCCAGTCCAGTACTAGTAATTCAAAGAGTCTAGGCAAAGTCAAATTACTGTTTTTAAACTACAAATTCCCCATGATTTTTCTCGGACACTCATATCTGCTCGAAGCGTATCTTAATGTAAACAAATGATATCATGTATTATGAAAGGAACTAAGTCCAACGATTATTTAATAGATTTTAGCCTGACGCACCTTAACTTAAGGTCGATTTTACTGCTTTTAAACTACAAGCATCCATGATTCTCTCATGTACATTCATATTTGCTCAAAGCGTATCCAAATGTAAACAAATGACGTCACACATTATGAAATGAACAAAGTCCGACAATTATTTTAAGACATTTTTATGTTTATACATTTTTTTTTATAGATACAAATATTTAAGTAAATGCTCTGTTTATAATAGACAGTATCAACTACATTTGCCGGCCTTAAATATTTGTAGCTATAAAAAAAAAAGTATAAACAGAAAATATATTAAACAATTGCCGGGCTTGGTCCATTTCATAATATATGACGTCATTTGTTTCCTTGAAGATACCCTTCGAGCAGATATCGTGGGAATCATGGGAAATTTGTTGTTTAAAAACAGTAATTTGACTAACCAGACGTTTCCTATGTAGCTAAATGGTATAGCACGTCAAACTATATAATTCTTCCGTGTAGGATACAAGTTCGATTCCTGTCGGAGGACACATTTTCTACGAAATTTCTGGAACATTCAAGGCGGTAAATGTAGTTAATGCTGTTTATTATAAACAGAGCATTTACTTAAATATTTGTATGTATAAAAATAACGTATAATCAGAAAATATATTAAATATATATATATATGTATGTGTGCGTGTTTCTCCGACGTGTATGGAATGGTTTAATTGGTCAATATCCATCTGTTCCCACCTGTGTAAATGTACAGGGCATAATCTTGGTAAAAGTCTTTCCATAAGAAGGTCTCCGTCTGAGGAAGCAATTTAAGAACATGACTCGAGTCTCTAGTTTTTATATTGATATTTTGCTTTTATAGCCACTTGCGCTGCTGGGCGAAACTCCTATTCTATTTCTAGGTTCAATTTCTTTTTCGCTTCTATTAAATTTGTTATAACTGATGAACACGCTGAGCTATTTTTAGCGTTTCGTATTTACTAATTCCCCATCCCGTAAATTTTATGCCGGATTCAGCATAGGTACCATCAACTGCTTTCATTCCATTTCTTTTGGAAAAGTTTATCCTGAGTTCTATTTCATGAAGCATTTCGTAGGGGATGTTTATTTTCTCTTCAAGATCATTCTTATGTCAACTTTGAATACCTACGTCATCAGCATGGCCCACTGATCATCATCAGTATATTAGGCTCAGAGGAGAGAAGCAGAATTGTCTTCTCTAATTAGATACATTTAGGATGTGCTATGGAATGCATAAAAGACCCGTGGCCATCTCTTTTCATCTACCTTTGGAAAAGCGCAAGGCATACTCTAGAAAGAGATTAGATAAACTGGGCCTCTTACTGTCGTGCTTCTGTTGAGGTTCCGTATTAGGGTCCTCGCCAGACATGTAAGATTTTGCAGATTGATACGGTTCCTCTATTAAATAGATGCATTCCTTGAATTCGGGTCTTCGGTTTCTAATGGATTAGAAGATGAAACCGCTATTGATGCTCCTGTGAGGTTGACAATGTTTTCCAAGCAATTTCAAGCAGTTCTTTTATGACATATATGTCATCATTGAATTCTTTACCAGAATGAAAACTAAACTGGGTCGTGAGTTGACTTTCATAAAACGATGATAGCCTAGTTAATATAATGTTTATTAATACTTTCACCATAATAGAACTAACTGAGAAACCTCTACATTTTTTATTTCCTTTTTTAATTGTTTACTATTTTCCCTTTTTTTTTACTTCCTTTCATATGGTTTGAAATGGTTCTATACTGAGGTCCTTGTCAGACGTAAGATTTTGCAGACCGATAAAGTTCCACTGTTAGATTGATGCATTCAGTAAATTTGGAACTTGGAAGGCAGTTTATGAAGGACAAGAATAGGAAATCTCTATTGATGTGGTCATACACTGCTGTAAAGTCAACATAGCAGGTATACAATTTTATGGAAGTGTTTAATCACATATATGCCATCATTACATCCCTTACCAGAATGAAAACCAAACTGGGTTATGATTTTCATAAAATGATGAGAGCCTAGTTAATAAAATATTCAATAATACTTTCCCCATAATAGAACCAACTGAGAAACCTCTGTATGTGTGAGGGTCTTGATGACTACCTTTTTCTTTTTATAGTGCATTAATGCATGATAAATCCCACTTTTTGGGGATGCATTTCTGATTCCAGACTTTCTTCATAAAATTGAGAAACCTTTTATTGAATTCAAGGACAATGTAAGCTATTTTCAAAAGTTTAGCCTCAATGTCAAGTGATGTTTTATTATTCTTTAGTTTTTCTAGCTTTTTTTTTTGTGATGACTTACCTTGGAGCTCGAAATGTGTGTGAACATGTCTTGCTTGCATGATAAATCCGAGAGAGAACATGGCCGCTGTCGAAGACGCGATTAATACGCGCTGGTCTCATCCAAAACAAGATTGTACCAGTACACATGCAATTTCAGCAGTGTCGGACTAGCATAAAAAAGGCGAGGCGCCAGTGGCACGGCAGACGGCGAGTCATTTGGCGGACTTTGTGAAACAGAGTCGGACGTGCGAATAGACTGGCAGACCAAGAGGCGGTTGAAGTAGGCGTGTCTGATTTGGGTTTCCGTTTCACGACTGCCCGGTGTAATGTCCGAGAAAAGGAGTCTCGCAATTCGTTTCTTTGAGGCGATCGACGGCGAAGAAGAACAGCTGGTTTGCCGGCGAACCCTCTCGTCACTTTTTTGCTTTTTCTCTCTCTTCTTTTTTCTACATTTTTCATTTCCTCATTAGTAGTTTCATTATTATGTTTGGAGACAGACTTTGTAATGCTTGGATGAATATCAGGATAAGTTCCATTTCTTTTAGTGTGGTCAGTGTTGAAATGTGATGCAAAGTTTTTGGAGACCAGGACATTTCTTCTGTGTTGTTTTTTTTTTATTCTATCACCTGTAGGTTCGTTATTGTTTATCTTTGGAGACGCACTGTGTAATGATTGGGTGTGTTCTGCTTCTAATGGCCATCTTAAGGCAAAAATGTATTTAAACTTCGAGGGAAACGTGATTTGGGAAAGACATCTACAGGTTTCAGTGGATAGATTGTCTAAATTACGTATAAATGAAAATATCACTGACATTTTATTTTAACAGATATATTTACCAAGATTACACAAAAATATTTTGAAATACTAAAGAGTAAATTTATTCAATGAAATAGCCATTGACTTCAACTATGGCCTCCAGCAAATCTGCAATCTCCTTTCTTTTGGAAGATCTTGTTTAAGTTCGTGAATGCTGTTATAATCTTTGATTCAGTTCATCTTTGTTGTTACAAGGAACAGCCATGATTGGTTTCTCCTGTTTGTGTGGCATGTTGCAGATTCCTTTTGCCAGACATAGGGCAGCACTACTTCCTCAAGGCACTTGATGAAGGCCTCCATGTTGAATATCAAGCTCCTTCAGAAGGTGAATGGAGGCATAATGTCACCATTACTACTGATCACACCAAGACGTTGACGGGATATATCTCTTTCCGAATCATCTACACAGTCTTCATATTGACACACAAACATGCTTAAATGTATATATTGGAGCTTCCAGTGTACAAGCAATACAGCATGCCGTTTCCAAATTTCTAGCCTGGTGAATTGTGTCATAGTGCTCTTTTTCACACAGACGATGCCCAACTGACCTCGACTGTGCATACGACAAAAAACCAAAATAAAACAGCACGCATGCGCGAAATTAAAAATATAAAATGGCGACAATTTATCCATAGAGAGAGGAATTGAGTTAAACAAATATATTAACAGAAACGGTAATACAAAGGAGAGTCTTACAGCAAAAATGTTCGGTCCGACTGTCAGAGCTGAATTCTGGAATCTTCCTTCTCCAAAAGAAGTACGTGCTCCTATTTATAGCTGGGAGAGTCCATGAGTGTGTGGGTAAATTGTCATAAGAATATCAAAGCTAGAATGTGGTGTGAGTCAATGGTGTCTTTCCACCCGATTTATTCAATATTTACAGCAAGGCGAGGCTAAAAAAACTAGATCTTTTACCATCTGTTGACACAATCTTAATGTAAGATCCACAGATGTGACCATGTTGAAAGCAGTCACAGAAAGAAAATTGCATAAACGCGTAGACAAGGTGAGAAAATAAAGCCTTAAAGAAAGGACTAACCATCAAGAGCAAGTAAACAGAATATATATATATATATATATATATATATATATATATATATATATATATATATTCAGCGAGAGGAATAGTCCAAAATATGAGATACGAATAGGAGATGTCGAGATCGATTAAGTACAGGAATTCAACTGTTTGGGTCGTGTCTTAGCAGATCACAGAAAATTTGACACCGAAATCCAAAGACGCTAAGTAATAGCCAAAGATGCATTACATAAGCTAAATGAAGTATTAAGAAACAGAAAATCTTCGTTAGAAACAAAGAAATGAATGCTGACTGCTATGTATTTTCAATTATTTTTTGGAACTGGATGTTATTTTCCCTACAGATGGAAAGGCGACTTGAAGCAAGAGAGATGTTATTTTTCAGTTGAATACTGAGAATACAGTAGTCTCATCAAGTGTGTTTTAAGAGAAGTGGAAACGAAAATGACACTATATACTTAGGATAAGAAAGAGACTGAAACATAGTGAAGAAGATTAGAGAATTTGACCTTTATACGAATTTACTGTAAATGGATGCCAGATCCGTGAGTGAGAAAGACAGTAAACAAATGAAAACTGTGAAGAGCTAATAAGCACAGGAAATTCAGAACACAACATAATTTAAAAAAATAAGAAATGCGGCATATTTAAAAGAAAAACTACTATTAGAAGTAACATAATACTTCTTTTTTAATCCAGCATGGAATTTATTTAAATTATTTAATTAGAACTTGTCTGACGTGTTTTCAACCAGGTTATGCATCTAAGTCCTGGAAAATTGGAGATCAGTTGGTTACAGGTGTTTTGAAAGTGTGGTAAACACAATGATTCTAAACTCCATCAGATTTTATTGAATGGATTTGTTTTACAATGATGTACAAGGCTCAAGAGCCACTCGAGGGTTAGAGAAACACAATTTATGGGGATATATTGGGAAGATATGACTGTTGTGCCCAAATATGAACAGGTTAGAATTGTAGCGAGCGGGGAAGCACCCTCATCGGAATCAGTTCCACAAAGCAGCAGCTGAAATAGCAAGTTTATTTTAGCCGGCATATATATATATATATATATATATATATATATATATATATATATATATATATATATATATATATATATCAATTGCCGGCTATTTCTCTTCACAAAAGGTTTACAACTTTTTATGCATCACTTACAAATATTAATAATATGATATGACCAAACTGAAAAGGTGATAATAGATTGCAGCACCCCCCTGCTTCTCCAGCTCCTCCTCCTCCTTCTTTCACATTTGTCCTCGGATTTCGACTTGCTGAGCAGTCCAACATTCTTCTCCATCTGCCGTTGTAGTGCGCCAGAGCCTGGGCCTCCGCGAATGGTTTCTTGGGCTGTTCATCATGTGACGCGTCTAGGGCGTTTTAACCTGGCGGAGCCTATCCCTCTCCAGGTTAGACCACATCCGATGTCCTCTAACTAGGTGGCTTGCCTTGGTCGCGAACACTTGACCGTTGTAGTTCATCACCCTTCTGCCCTGGCCGGCGACCTGGGTCGAGGAAGTACTTCGAACAGTGATACCGCGTCAACCTTACTCCCTCACGTGAGTTTAGCCCGCCAGATGAAACGGTTTAACATGGCATGGCTACTAGGAGCCATCACGTGAGAGATTTCGGGAGATGGCTGAGGACCAGTGATGCCCGTCCACCCATTCTACCCCTATGCAGAGCCACCCAATGGCACATATTACAGCACCATCAAGTGGTAATAAAGATCTTGAGCAAGTGCGAGTTCCAGTTTGTGCAGGTTGGGTATGGAGCAAGTTTGTCGACGCCAAAAAATCGCTTTTTATTAAATGTAAGTAAACTATTAAGAAATATGTCATGTTTGTAGAAACAAGCAAATTTCATCAAATATACATGTTTATCCTCTTTCGAATAATAGGGAACCGTTTTATCTTCGTCGCTTTGTCGATTGGGGTCAGATGTCTTCCAACTGTTGTATGGCCTATTCTCAGTGGATAATTATTTGTTTTCTATTTGTTTCTCTCCTAGGCTCAACAGCTGTTTTCACTTCAATCATTCTCAAGTGACCACATGTGACCACAAAAAGAGTCGTCTTGAAGATCTAGTTGACTCGGAAGGGAATTTTGGGAAGAATGCATGAGTAATTCAGTAACTAACTTGATAAAAATGTATCAAGCAGCGCAGTGACCGAGTTTGAACTCTTGGCGCATAATGACACCAAAACAGCAATTATTCATCTTTTCTACTATAGCCTGTAAAAATAGTCAAATAATGCCCTAAAAGAGATATGATATGCGTTAAAATTAGTTAGTTAGATAGATAGATAGATAGATAGATAGATAGATAGACAGACACACAGAAATAGAACTAAATGATAACTCAATATTCAACTGCCGAAACTGTTTTGTTTTTTGTTTGTCGACCAAAGAAAGTCACATTCCGTTCATCATATCGAATCCAATTTTCATCGACATTAACCGTACAAACATGCAAGGAAATTGCGTCACGTGTCAAAGTATAGAAGCCGATGATTATCATTCACTCATGGGCTAGCTACATCGATAGGATACGATGGGTAAATTGGCGCCATTTTATTATTTTTAATTTCGCGCATGCGCGTTGTTTTCTTTTTTTTATATTTTGTCGACCTCACACTATAATAGGGATAATTGGGTACCGTCTATGAGAAAAAGTGCACCATGATGCAATTCGCGCCGCCAGGAAATTGTAAAAGGCATGCTGTACCGCTTGTCATTCGAGCCGGAAGCTCCAATACGAACATCTCAGAAGGATTGGGTGTCAATCTGAGGACAGTGCTGAGGATTCAGGAAAGAATTGGATGAGTCTAGTTGTGATTACGTAGATACAGCAGTTCAGAAATCTCATACAAAAGAACTTCCTAATTTGTTGGTGAGGCCCACATCAAGTACCTTGAGGAGGTAATCCTACCCTGGTACAAGAGAGTAGCTACTGGAAGATCCTATATCTAGCAACAGTGATGGCTGTCAGACAATTTCTGGAACCACATTACCCCTTCCATTTGGCCACCTAACTCCCTAGACTTCAACCCCCTTGATTATTATTTGTTGGGTGTAATTGAGCTAAAGACCAAAAAATCCTTGTAACACCAAAGACAAAATGAAGGCTGGGAGTATGGCAGTAACTCAAACAAGGAGATGGTCCAGAAGAGATGCAGGAGATTCCGAAGTCGTCTGGTGAAGTGGTTGATGCCAATGGCTATTTTATTGAATAAGTTTACTCTATCGTATTTCAAGATAATTATGTGTGATTTTGGTAAATATATCTATGAAAATAAGATACCACTGTTATTTTCATTTTTTGCGTAATTTAGACGACAAATTGTTTATGGCACCCTGTATATTTTACTTGATTTAGCCAAATTAAAAAACAGGAATCATTAGAAAATACCAATTATTGATTTGCTTATAAAGACACCAACAATTTTTTTTTTAACATCTTCACTCTCTCAAAGACTAAATTAGATCTGTATATGTGTCTTCATTTGTGTAATTTTTAATTGTCATATTAAACATATCTTTTTATTACTGAAATAGTAATAAGGTCTGTAGATATATATATATATATATATATATATATATATATATATATATATATATATATATATATATATATACTCAAGTATGACCTCAGTATTGTTTGCAGATCACTACTAAAAAAGATTGAAATTAAGTGACACTGCAAGAATACAATAAAGAGAAAAACTTAAGAATATGCTCTTAATAATTAGAAATTAATATTTTAAATTAAATTTTATTTTAAGAGATGGAAAAATGATTAGTGTAGAGTTTTGAAACTAATTTCAGTGTATTTTTATATATATATATATATATAATTTCTATTATGATTGTTTTCAAAATTTATTACTATTACTTTATTGATATATTTTTATATTCATGCTATAATTGAAGTAAACAGATTGAAACATTCCATTTGTTCACTAATCATACTTATTTTTATTTCTTAAAAGAAAGGTTATTCTTTAAATATTTCAAAATAATAATTATCTTGTTGAAGAGAACTTAATAATTTTGGCTTAATATAAAAATACAGGAATCATTAGATAATACCAATAATTGATTTGTTTATAAAGACACCAACAAGTTAAAATGTATTTGTACTATGCTAGAAATATCTTGATAATATCTTACAACAATATTTAAACCAGTCAATTTCATAAAGATATATAATGTTCAATAAAATGTCATATTGATTCTATTTCAGAAAAAAGAACTGATAAGTCTGCTGTGTCTGGTGCTATTCGTTTACACATTAGCGTGGAAATCAAGGGAGAAGAAAAAGTTGCTCTCTACCACGTACAATACACTTGCCTTCATGAGGTGAGTAGACCTGTACATTTTTTTTTTTTTTAACTTTTTATTATACTTTATTAATTTGAATATGTATACAGTCTAGTTCTGAAATTTATGGGTGATGACAGAAAAAAATGTTTGCTATAACATCAGTTATTGGTTCTAATGCTATTTATTAGTATGCAGGAAAACTAATATTACTTGATTGATATTCCTTCTGTAATTTGAGTTTTGAGACCAACATTTTTTTTTCTCAATAAATTATTTTCATCTTTATTAATAATTACTACAGATATTCTTGTATATCAGCTTGGAATAAAATAAATGGTCATTTTGAATCATAAATTTTTAAATCTCACAACTCTGTTGAAATACAATTTTATAAGTAAGCACAGAAAATCATTTTTGAAATGAGCAAGCAAATTGCGTCAAGTGTTAAAACATAGGCAACCCACTTCTGCGTTTTTCTTCACTTTGTCAATTGCAGCCAAATATTTTTTGAATGTAGAATGACCTACCCAAATACCTAATTATCTGTTTCTAAATTAACCTCAACAGCTGCCTTCCGTTTTTCATTCTGAATTGACCAATTGTATCCAAAGCAAGACTCATCTTGAATATCCAAATGACCAGGAAAAACTTTTGGAAATAATACATGATCAATTCTGTAACTGAATTGTTTTTGATGGAGCAGCGGAATGACTGAATTTAAACTCTTCGAGTGTAATAATACAAAAATAACATTTATTCTTCTTTCCTTCAATAGCCTATTAAATAATAATAATAACAATAATAATCAACAGTAAACGAAAGAAGAGATCCAGTGCTTTAAAATGTTATATATATATATATATATATATATATATATATATATATACATAAAACAGAAGGAATGTCACAAAATAACATTTATTCTTTTTTTGTTTTAATAGTCTATTAAAACAACAACAACAGCAACAACAACAACAACAACAATAATAATAATAATTAACAGTACACAAAAGCGCTTTAAAATGACATACACAGAGAAACAGAATGGAATTATGCCAAAATAATCAACTCCACTTATGCAAATGGTGTTGATGCAGTAGACTGAAATCTTGGAACAAAATGACACAAAAATTGTATTTATCTATGTTTTTTTTTTCCAGTTGAGACGCTGAAATGTTTTTGTGGCTTCGTTTCCTAAAAGAATGTTATTTTATGTCTACCAGGCAGATTTTGATCTTGAGAAATTAAATTCGTTCATAACAGCATCTAATTTTATTTTCGGACTCTTCTCATTCGGATCAGTATGATAAATACTTGCACATTGTTTCTGTTTGGCTTTAAGTGCTGAAATTGTTTTGTTTTTAACGTTTTTTTGTCGATGCTATTATACACTCATTTAGCACTGACATACAAAATCTACTTTTAATCAACAGTAAGCACGCAAGCAAGGAAAGCCTCATTTTTAATACAAAACCAAAATCGCATACCAAAGAATAATGCTGTTGATTATCGTTCACATCAAAGAATAACTAATTTTCTATTTTCTTTGTTTTCCAGTTTGTACCGGATATCTTGCAACTCTTATCTGACTTACTTCCGTCTACGCTTCTAACAATTGTTTCTTGATAAACATCTATAACTGTCCATCATTCTTCATTATCAAGTTACGTATTTCGGTCGTGGTTAAGCCCAACTTCGACATCCACATCAGCTGAAAAAGATTTTGGAACCAACTACGCATAATCTACTATGAACCTGACTCCAGCCGACAAGCATCGTGGGTGAGGGAAGCTTCGATAGAGAAATAATCGTTTGAATTCAAAGTGTATAACTCTATTTCAAGACCCTATAAAATATAAAATTAAGCCGAGAGGCACAAACTTTTAACCGTATATATATATAATTATTTTCTCCAAAAATATTATTCCATTGTCAAAAAAAAATAAATAAAACATAATTATAATTTAAGCTCTACTTCTGTATGGAATAATGTTTTTTTTTTAAATAAAAATACTAAAGAACTCCGGATTATTTACCTAACGTGTTCTTTCCTATTTTCTACACATATATATATATATATATATATATATATATATATATATATATATATATATATATATATAAAACATCCTATGATGTCAATCTGCTAGAACAGTTAACCAATCTTTGTAACAGACGCCTGCTCAGTCACATTTTGCATTTGTTCAACACCCACAGAACCCACCTGTGGTCTTTATTCCAACCATGCTGACCGGACCTTAATTTGATGAGAATCATCAACAGCCTGAACGTTCAAATTCTCGGCTACGATGACTTGCTAGCACAATCACCGACGACTCCCAAGGTGTTCCGTACACCCAATTTCACTCACAAGGCTTGGGTCAACCCATGGTATCATTTTTTTCATTTACTTTCAAAAGATCTCGTTCTCTGTGAACACCAGGAAGTTACCTTCCTTACAAATCTCGGCTTCCATGTGTCCATACATGCATTCATCCGAATCGATATTTGTTCATTTTATATGCCATGTACTTTCAGGACGTGGGCGATCATGGCTCTCTCCTACCGCCTATTCCTTGTAGCTCTCAATAAGTTTCTTGCCTCTGCCAACTCCCCCAGACCACGTTCTGCCATCCACTTGCTTAAGCCCACCAGGTATGCCTTGTCTCTTTTTCCCTCTATTCGACCTGTGAGGATCAGATTCTCCAGGCCCTCCTTCCTCATTATGTGTCCTAGAAACTTCAGCTGCCACAATCTGATGTTAAGTATAAGCCTTCTCCTTGTTTGCAACCTCTCTAAGATCTCATCGTTTCTGACATGCTCGGTCTATGTTATCCTTAGCATCCTTCTGTAGAACTGCATATCCGTCACCTCGAGTCTCTTCTTCATCCCAATAGGAGGTCATCCAACATTCGTTGCCGTATAAGAGGACAGATGTCACGGAGCAGCTCAATACTTTTTTCTTTGTCACCTTAGAAATCCTCCTGTCTCGCAGTACTCTGCCCAGATTTTGGAATGCATCCTTGGCCATTCCAATCCGTCTTCGGATCTCAGCATCGCACCTACAGTCCTCCGTCAAAACACTTCCCAGGCATTTAAATTTCCGCGCCTGCTTGATTTTAGTGTCCTCCAGTGTAAATCGAATTTCGGGCTCATCCTTTTGCTGTCGACCATGCATTCTGACTTCTTTTGGTTTATGCTTAGTCCCTTCTTCTCGCTATCTTCTGTAGGAGGCTTTGTAGTTTCTTTTCTGTGTCTGCTATCAGTACTATATCATCTGCATAAATTATGTTGTTAAGATTGAGGCCGCCAATGCTGAATCCCGATAGGATCTCCAATTCTCTCAGAATTGCCTCGCTGTATAGGTTGAATAAGTCCGGTGAGAAGACACATCCTTGCCTTACGCCCCTTTGTATTTTTGTATATTCGCTGAACTCATTCTCATGACGTTTGCTGCCAGTATAGATTCTTGATTATTCTAATATCTTCCCCGAATATATCAAGGTTGCCGAGCAGTTCCTTGTGGCGTAATTTGTCGAACGCCTTTGTGTAGTCTATAAAACATAGATACACGTCCTCCTGCATCTATATTGCTCTTTCTTATAAAATTCTGCGCATGAATATCGCGTTGCTAGTTCGGGTGTCTTTAACGAACCCGCACTGTTCTTGTCCTATCTCTGACTTGATTCTGCTGCGTGCTCTATTCATCAGAATACAGATGTTACGTTGCTCATTAGGCTGATTGTTCGGTAGAGCTCACATTCGTTTAAGCCTGGTTTATTAAACAGTGCTATCAAAATAGATCTGCTGAGATGTTCCGATATATCCCCACTGTTGTAGATTTCATTTATTATTCCTGTGTTGTTGTCTATACCAAATTCATCTAAGACCGTCAGCATTTCCGTTACAATTCCATCTGGCCCTGCCGCCTTGTTTCTGTTCAATTTCGGCAGTGCAGCTTCTACTTCGGTTTTTAGAATTTCAGGTCCATCGGTAGTTCTGTGTATTGCTGGTTGTTCTCTTTTGTCGTGGAAGAGTTCGCCAATATACTAGCCCCAGCGTTGAAGAATTTTTTCCTTCTCTAATATGAGTGTTCCGTCCTTTGATTTTAAGTAGACTGTTGACGAGCATGTTTTCTGTCCTGTTAGTTGCATATCTCCTTTGTTGTTGATATTCAATCTCTGTACTTCTGCACATTTTTTGTTTAGCCATTCTTCTTTAGCCTGTCTGCATTTGGTCCTTATTTCATTGTGTAATTTTCTGTATTCTGTTCCGAGACATATTTATCTGTCTACTGTCGAGAATCTCTCCAGTATGCCATTCGTTTTTGTCTTTTTCGTCCATTCTCCTTTGGGATAATATTGTTTGCTGATGTCACTAATGCGACTCATAGTGAGTCCCATTTCGAGTTTCCATTGTATCCGTCGTATATTTTTTTTCATATTGCCGTACATTTTTCTTTCAGGTGCGGGTTGTATCGCGACTTGGGTGCTGCGTTAGGCTCCTTCAGTCTCCGCAGTTTCACTCTTAGATTACTCGCATAATCGCTCCCGCAGTCGGCACTTGGATAGGTTTTGCAGTGAACGATACGCATATTCATGAATAGATATTAAGCTTATAATTAAGCACGAAAATAGATTTCTCATGTCTACTAACTATGATATTTTTCCTGTATTAACGGGGATTTTATTCTTAAACTTTTGTTCGAAATAGTGTGGAATCATCATGCTTTTATTATTATTTAGAGTGATATCCAATTTAGGTGATGTCGCTGTTGAAAATCCTCAAGTTATACGGCTTATTTTATTTGGTAAATGTCTTTGTGGTTGTTTTTTTTTATTCTATAGCGCCAGTCCACGGGCTTCGAAGAACGTTAGTTCTCGTTAGAAGCTACAGGCGTCAATCACTCGATCCATAAACTGAATGTGAACGATCTGAAATCGAAGTAATTCAAAGCAGTAACAAATATTCATTTTGAATTTTCCCCGTTTAATATGTGTGTGTTCCAGTTTACGCTTCTCAAAGTGGTCGAGACATAGATAATAACAATGACAGCCAAATGATTATTCAATACTATACTGACAAGTCGTTGATCAATATCAAATTATGTGAAACCGCTGAGATTTTGGAAAACGCTAGTCCCGATTTATCGTCATTATTCATATGCGTTTCAAGAATCACTTTTGCCGACTCCGGTCATGTACAGTAACTGAGCAATAGTAATTAGTAGCGTGATAGAAAAACAATATAGCTTCATTTATTCGTGATAAATTTCCTACGAATAAATTCTAACAAGTATAGATAACATATTTTTATAGAAAAACTTTTTCAAAGCACACTTAAGATATAAAATCGTAAAAGAGGAATTGTGTGAGCGTGTGTGTGTATGTGTGTGTGTGCAAAATTTTGTTTTGGTTAATGCGTTTTCTCTGAATTTCTGGAATTTTTCTAAGACCCATTTTTTTGTATTTAAATTATTTCTTTTTACTTAATATAAACGGTTTCAATGCAGTTTGCTTATTTTGTCGTCGAACAAAGGAACAAGAAAGAGAGCAACACTGACGGCATTACGGACACACCCACTGGATAGACTTGAAAAGAATAATAAACGATGATCCTTTAAAGCGAAAAGGAAATAACGGTAAGCGTGGACAAAATAAAGCTCTCACGCTAATTAGGATGATAATAATGATGATGATGATGATGATGATGATTGCGACGACGACGACGACGATGATGATGATGATGATGAAGCAGGGTTTCTTATAATAATAATAATAAAGAATATATTGACATTGAGATGATGTTTAAAATGTTGACGTTATTGTTGATGGGGATGATGTCGGTGCGGCCTCCATGTGTCTTTAGCTTGAGAAGAAGAAGAAGAAGAAGAAGAAGAAGAAGAAGAAGATGATGAAGAAAATATCCTTTTATGCAAAACAAAGGTATAAGGGAAAGAAGAATTGAAGATGTTGGAATAAAGAAAGAAACAAAGAAAGAAATTTAACTTTCAGATCAACACAACATTTTTTGCCTTTGAAAATGATAAAAAACTACTATATTTGTCTTGAAAAAAAACGACACTCTGATGATGACATTGTCTTAATGTCGAAAGTACTCGGAATAAATAAATAATATATATCAACACGGTAATTTTCTCTCTTCTTTTAACAATAACACCAAAAAGCTCGTCCGTGATATATGAAAGGATCCAATTAAAAATAAGTAGAAATCCCTAAATTATTCAATGAAACATGTATCAGGATAGATAGATAGATAGATATTAAAGAATGATAGATAGATAGATAGATAGATAGATAGATAGATAGATAGATACACACATAGAAGAGATAGATCAAAATAGAGACAGATGAACAGAATGTAATTTCCTATGGCTACTAGACTTGAATGTAAGGGGCTAAATATTGGTAGATAGTTCCCACCCTTTTATTGTTGAAATAGCCAAAACCAACCGCCACTTCTACTCCAATAGTTTCTTTTCTAGGACTTCTTGCCTGTGGTCGTTTACTTGCTTCCCTGATAAATACAAACTTTAAAAATTTAAATGCAACGTCAATCGCCACCTTCTATCTTCTTGAATTCCGTTCATCTTTTTTCCTTTCCTTAATCCTCACTATACTAAGTCTTTTTTCCTACTTTCACTCCCTGTAACCCGCTTGTCTGGGATAAAATTATTTTTTCAATATATGTGTGTGTGTTTGTGTGTCTAAAATTTTAGATATAACTATAAATAGAGGTGTAAAAGGACAATATAAAGACAAAAGGAGAAAAAGTAAAATTATCTTTCGTCTTCTGATGGACTCTAGTCTAATATGAGCATTGTCTGTTCCAAAATAAAATCTTTACGTTACCAATGATAAACTCAAACAGATGACGTTTTCCTTTTGTCTTTATTCAGATAGATAGATAGATAGATAGATAGATAGACTGGACTGAACTCTCCCGTCTTATTCGACTTACGAGGGTCAACAACTCAGTTCCTAGGGACCGACAGCCAGACACCTGCATATATGATTTGATTGTAGTGGTGAAAGCTTTGTGCAGAACTAACCACACAATTTGAAGAGCCGAATACAGTTCTGGAGCATCGTGTCCCACATGGTTCCCCAAACGGTGGAATACTGGATGGATAGTGGCACGGATTGAGGAATCGGAGAGCTGAGTTCGAATTCCAGTCGAATCCATTATATTCACTTACGTCCTAATACCCCTGGGGAAGGTATGAATCCTCATCTTCTCGCCCCAGCTATGGGTAAATAGCAGGACAGACCGGCTTCTATAGCCTTGAATAGCAACTGGTCTAGGAGAAGGACAACTCTGAATTTAAAACGTGAGGGAGGTTCATATGAATATATATATATATATATATATATATATATATATATATATATATATATATATATATGTATATATATACATCAAATATTTTAATACAAATTTTGAGGGATAGTTTTAGTTTAATATAAGGTTACAGAGATGGTTGGAGGATTATGGATAGGTCCATCTTGGAAATGTAAATAGGGATAAGGTTGTTTTTAAACCATCCTTAATAATTTACTTAATTTCAAGTGTACTCAGTTAAAAAAGCCAGACAATTTGACCTCTTAAATAATTTTGAGACAGAACGAGAAAAAAAAAAAAAACAAATAGTAAATCAGGTGAGGAGGGGGGAGAGGTTTTTTGTCTCATTAAGGAATAGAAAAATTACGGTGTTGATACATATTATTTATTTATTCCGATACATTCGACATCATCAGGCTGTTGCTTTTTCAAGTCTTCATCATTTTAAAAAGGCAAATAGCTGTATTGATCTGAAAGTTAATTTTTGTTAAGTTAAATGCAATTACAATATATATATATATATATATATATATATATATATATATATATATATATTGGATACAATGTCCGATCAAAAAGAAAAAATATTAAGTATTATAAAAAAGGATGTTCTTAAATTTTAAACTCTTTTTTTTTGCTCTAAACACGACCATGTCTCTCACACCATCCCTCACTAATTCAATGTCAACTGATATAGCTTATACGGTAATTTAAAATATGTGATTCTTTTACAATAATAGTAATGACGTCGTAATAAAAATCAAATGACGTCGTTATTAATTTAATTTTGTAATTAAATTAATACAGAATGTTTTTTCAAAATCTCTAGAATGTATTTCACTTTGAGAAGAAAACTAAATAAAACTTCACAAGAAGGCCCACTGCATGGTCATTAAAAAGAGCCCAGCTAAATTTTTTCGGAATCAAATTAGAACAAAATTCGTCTTGAAGAGGAAATAACAGATCTGTAGACATATTGGGATAATTCATTCAAAAGCTGGGCAGACTATTGCGAGACAGGATGATTTCTTTGGTAACAAACAAAAGAATACTGAGCTGGTACGTGACATCGGTTCTTCTTTAGGGCAACGAATGTTAGACGATTTCTTTAAAGATGAAGAATTATAATGACGGAGATATGGTTCTACAAAAATAAAATATATGCACCTAGCGTGTCAGCAACGATGAAGTCTTAGAGAGGTTTCAAACAAGGAGGAGGTTCATGCTTAACATCGGAAAGAGGTAGCTGAAGTTTCTGGTACACATAATGAGGAAAGAGGTCCTGGAGAATCTGATACTCACGGGTCGAATAGAGGGGAAAAGAGACAAAGGAATGCAGAGCGTGACATACCTGACGAGTTTGAGCAGGTGGATGACAGAACGTGGACTGGGAGCTGAAACAGGATGAATAAATTTGTTTAGGGCTGCAAGGTATAGATGGAAGTGGAGAGGCATGATCGCCTACGTCCAAAAAGAATGGCACATAAAAGGAAAGATGATTATTGGGTTTTTCCTCATAATGTAATTCGTTCTCTGTTCTTCACCCTATGGCCTGCTAGGATAACCACGTCTACGATCAGATTTGACTGGGTAGGATAGTCCTTTTGTTGCACCATTTCTTTTTGTATTCCAACTGAGATAGCTTCTTCTTATATTTCAGGAAGTTAGCAAACATGGCTCTTCATAATTTCGCATCCTTTGTAACGCTTTGTCTTTTCACTGTCCTTCACTCCATATTCTACCCATCCAATTATGCAAGCCCTTCGATCTGTCTTTTGAGTGTCCAATTATTGGGCGAATGGTTAGAGCGTTTGCTTTCTGACAAAGTGAGCCGGTTTCGAATCTCACCATGGTCGATTTGCCAGGAAGAAGACTGGAGAGGTCGATCCCAGCGTGCGGCACCTTTGGAAGGTGCCTGAAAACTATACCACGTGTTAACCCAAGCCTTGTGAGTGAAAGTGGGTAGACGGAACCCTTTGGCGCATCGATAGCTGCGCTAGCACGGAGCTTGAGCGTACTGGCCTTGTTCAAATTGTTGATCAGGCTAGATAACACACTCTTTCCCAGAAACTGTAACTAAGGTCTGATCAGCATAGTTACAGTATAAACCACAGGTGGACACTGTGAGTGTTGAATAAACATAAATGTGCCTGAACAAGCGACCGCAATAGGGATTGTCTAGCCGCCCTAGTAGACGGGTATTCCTCGAATGGCCATCTATACATATATATGCAGGCCCTACTTCCATATTATGTGTTCAAGATATTTCATCTGTCACATTCTTAGTCTGAATGTAAGCGACCATTTTGTTTTCCTTTGCCTTAAGTTTTCTTCGTGACTCACATATTCTATACCTGTTATTTTCAGCATCCTTCTGTTGCCTGAATTCTCTTCCTCATCTGTGAAGAAATTGTCTATCATTCACTGCCATATACGAGGATTGATATTTACATAACAGTTCAGTACTCTTTTTCTTTTCTTTTTTATTAGTGTCGGTAATCTTTTATACAAGTTTAGTGAAATCTTACAAATATCACCAGCGTTTAATCGGTTCCTTATCAGTTTAAAAAGAGATGGGAATTTCAGAGCGTCCTTCCTGGACGAGTTTGAATGGAAGGCTTTGGTTGAAGCAAATGCGCGCGCAACTGTTTGGCTGCATGTTAGATGGGACAATTCTCTGAATATTTGATCCAATTTGCGAATGTTGAAGATGCTGAACCAATGGATGGGACACGAATTGAACGAAAACCGGGAAGTAGTCGGCTCTTCCATTCTTTTACGCAACAAAAGCAATCCCGTTCTCGATCTGATTGTAACGTGGATGAAAAAGTGTATCGTATGAAACACAACGACTTTCAGTTTGTCATTTCACTATACCTCCATTCCCTAATCTACCATCCACTTATACAACCTCGTTAGGTAAATTACACGATTTTTTCCCTCAGTCCCTCTTGCTTTAAATATGCCCTGTGAGTGTCAAATTCTACAAGCAATCTTTCCTCATTATGTATCCCAGAAATTTGAATCATTTTTTTCTGGTGCTAAACCATACAATTTTGAAATCTTTAAATTATTGTTTGTGACAATATAAAGGATGTCAGTATCTGTCTATATTTCTGAGATGACGTATTATGTACATTATTTACATTATTCCGACTATTGTCCTCATCTTTGTCGCCATATTCAACACACATGGCACAGTGGATAAAGGCGTTATTTAGATCTTTGTGACAGGACCCTGAAATGAGTTCAATACCTGGTTAAGGCGGCAAGCCTTGGAGAAGGGGAATTAACAAGAATAACGGAACCCTTGACGCCATTAGACATGGCACGGGGAACTAGCACAGTCTACCCCAGTGAGCGAAATAAAGGGTTCAGTTCGACATTCCAACCACCTGAAGAAGGCCAGGGCGTACAACGGTCGAAACGTTGTGATTAATACGACGAAAAAGATGAGGACAATATTCCGAATAATGTAAATAATGTATAAATGATGTAAATATTCTTCTTTTATACGCCATGTTCCTTCAGTGCGTGGACGATCATGACTCTCCGATCCTCTATCTATAAATCAATATTTAACCTCTTGCCTATAAATGTGTTCTGAACAAGCGACCGATCAATAGGGATTTACTAGCTGTTTACTTCTGATTATTTCCAGTGAGTGTCGAATTAACCTAGCAACCTTTCTACATTATGTGAGTAGATATTTTAATTAAGTCTTTATTAGTTTAAGTATAAGCGATCTTTTTCTTTTCGTTTTCCTTAAAGCTTCTTCGTTACTCATGTTCAGATCAAGATATCTTCAGTATTCTTCTGTGGAACCACATTTCTGTTGCTTTAAGTCTTTTTTTTTTATCTAGGAAGAGATTGTCCAGTATTCGCTACAATATCGAAGAACTGATATTACATAACATTTCAGTACTCTTTTCTTTTATTTGTTTTTATTTTTTGAAATGTCGGTAATTTTTCTTTACCAGTTTCCAAAAATTCCGAAGTTTCAACAGAGCAGCGGTTCGTGGGAAGAAGCCGCCTAAGTTGAACTGATATCTGACCGATTGAATACGAAAATTCTGTTTTGGCCGTGAAGGTTAGAGTTGTGGAACTAAGGAATGTAGTTCGTCTGGGCACATTTCCATGAAAATGGCAATATAAATGAAAAAGGACGTTTTTGTCTGTGAGTAAGGGAAGCGAAGGGTGGAAAATAATGAAGGAAACTGGGACGTTTTGGGACTCTATCAAGATTGTAAGAGTATAATTTCAGAAAATTTCATTTTCGACTTGCCTGAATCTTGTAGAGAGCTGAACCAATGGATGGTACACCAGAAAACGACCATTTTACAGTTTTTAGCAATGTGTCTATATATGAGTTCCTCTTGCGGTCTGGGCTTTGTGTAAGTCCCAGTAGGCACTCAAATCATGGAGTCGCCTTTAAGAAAAATCTGTTCATCCTGATAGGTGGGAATTAAAGTTCCGATCGGCGATTATTGGTTTCTTGAAAATACAATTTCTGATGTTTTTTTTAATCAATTTAATTCTGAATGGAGATATGTTGTTTAAAATTAATGTTTAAATTCTGCTTTAATTTCTTAACAACCGGATATAAAATTGTTGTGAGACCGTAACATACCTACAATGGACTCTACCATATAAATATGCGATAACACTCTCGGAGAAAGAAATTGAAAGAGATTTTTATCTCAGTCAGCCGCGTACGACTTTTAATATTGAACACTAGCAGTGTCAAATTCTTACTATCTTTGCTGAAAGCTTTTGTCATTATGTTTCCCTCTAATCCGTCGTTCGTTTTCCTTCCGTGGTCCCAAACCATTTTGAAATCTCCGGTTTTCTAATCTGTCATTCATTGTTAATGGTTTCCATGCAAAAGGCATAAAAACTGTCGGTCATTTCTACACAGGATATTCGCGCGTTTTGGCGTGGTAGATTATTTAGTTACAGATAATATTTCACACAAGTATTTAGTCCTTCTGCAAGTCGTATCAGGTGGACCACATTCAACACCTCAGTACCACCCCTAGGTCGAATGGCCAGGCCAAAAGGTTCGTTAACACTCTAAAGGGCTTTAAAAAAACAGGACACCGAAATAGAGCATTGCAGTTCTGCAGGTGTATTGGATAACCTGGGGTATGGGAAGCTCGCCTGCATAAACAATGGCGGAGAATCTGTCTCCAAGTTTAAAAAAAAATAACGCCTCATAAAAATATTTCAATCCTGACATCCATTAGACAAAAACAACATAACCTTCTGGGGAACACCATAAAACAAAAAGAATTAGTGAACTGGTCTAATTGGACCAAAACACTAACAAAACGCCATTAGACATTCCAACCACCTGTTGAAGAAATCGGAGGAATCAGTACAAAATAGTCGGAAACGTTGTGATTTTCGATCATGACGACAAAGATGAGGATAATATTCCGAATAATGTAAAATTTAAACCGCTCGAAATGATGTAAAAAAGTATTAACAGTTTTATGTTTTTTCTCCTTTTTCCTTGGAGTGGGTGGACGATCATAACATACCTCTCCGGACTCCTCCTATCCATTGTAACACTAATCAATATTTAACCTCTTACTATACCGTAGTATCTCATGTTATATTGGACACCCATAGTTCCGCTTACGAGATCATTGGGTGCTTTTTTGTTTAATATATCTTTCTTACTCTAATCCGTGTTCCTGTTTTCCTTCCGTGGTCCCCAATATTGGGCCCAATCAAAAATGTTCGATTCTGTTTAAGCTTTAAATTTGCTAACCTGTTGGTTGCTTTTTTACATTATGTTAGTAGATATTTTAAGCATAAGTCTTTATTTAGTTTAAGTATAACTGATCTTTTGTTTTCGTTTTTCTACGATTAAAAGGACTTTTGCCTTGTCTTTTACTCATGTTTTTTTCAAGATATCTTCCACGGTTCATTTAATTCGTTCCTGAACCACATTTCTGTTGTTTTCGTAAACCTTTTTTTTTTTCCAGGAATGATTGTCCAGTATTCACGGTACCATATCGAAGAACTGATAACACATAACATATTCAACACAGCGGTCAAACTCTTTTTGGGTTGATCGTTTCAGCAATGTTGTCCTACATTTTAAAAATGTCGATAACCAAAGTTTTTCATTTAATTTTCTGTTCAAAAACCGGTTTGTTCGACATGTGAGACGTTTGAGAACTAAGGTTATTCTGTAGTCAGCAGAGAACACTCGAGTTATTTGAGAGCGCTTCAGACCTTTTGTATTTACACAGATAGTGAATGAATAATTGCTACCTGCAAATCAGCAATATAAAGCAGTTACATATATTCTCTGGTAGCATTTGAATAATTTTTTCTTTGTTGTTCTGCTCAAATTTTTATCCTCTATTGAACCATGAAGAGCGAGAAACTATAACCGGTTACCTCTTATTGTTGTTGTTTATTTGTGTTATATTTTCGATCCACCAATTTACACTTCTGTCTTTCCTCTCCTTTGGTTTAAATATACAAGTGTATATATTTCTCTATAATTTTAAAATTTATAGTTTTAAAATCCTATAAAAAAAAAACGATTTTCAGTACAAAAGGAAAGCATCATGCGTAAATGCATTCATCCTCCGTTACATTTATCACCTTTTCTTTCTCTTCTTCCTCTCCTCTTCATTCTTCATGTATTTCGACCTGTTCCTCCTCTTCTTCAATCTTTATCTTTATTTTGTCTTCCTTTCCCTCATCCCCTACATTCATCACCTTTTCTTTCTCTTCTTCCTCTCCTCTTCATTCTTCATGTATTTCGACCTGTTCCTCCTCTTCAATTTTCTTTATTTGTCTTTTTTTCCCTCATCCCCTCATTCATCATCTTTTCTTTCTCTTCTTCCTCTCCTCTTCATTCTTCATGTATTTCCCCTGTTCTCCTCTTCTTCAATCTTTATTTGTCTTCCTTTCCTCCCTCCTGTTCATCCTGATCTTCTTTCTCCTCCTAATCATTCTTGATCTTTTTCCATCTCTTCTTCCTCTTCTTCAATCTCAATCTTTATTTTGTCTTCCTCTTCCCCTACATTGATCACCCTTTCTTCCTCTTCTTTCTTTTTCTCTTGATTCTTCATCTTTTTCTAACTCTTATCCGGAAATATTAATATTACCATTTCTATTGACGACTGTGTAGTGCAAAATAATACGTAAGACTGACAGAGTCGCCATGAAATAACTTCGTCTATCTTCTTTTCAGCTTCAGAAGGATATTTGCCTTTTAACAATACCCCATCCCCTGTTCTATTATTCATTGAAGCTTTTTATGATGGTATGTAAAGATTATCTGCACTTTCACCCTAACATATCAGTGTTATGAGTGAGGATAACTCTTTTCCCTCTTAGAGTACTCACCGTTTCCCGAACGTCCAATATATCTTGTGAATGTCCTCTGCTTGTGTCCTATAAATTTCAACTGTCCCTGTTTGATTCAAGGTATAAGCGTCATTTTGATTCTATGTTCTCTTGCTTACCCACTACATATATGGTACCCTCAGCATCTTTCTATAGAACCCCATCTCTGTTGCCTCATGTCTCCTCTTTATATGTGGAGAAATTATACAATATGCACTGCCATACATACAGATTAATATTACGTAGTAGTTCAGCAGTCTTTTATTTGTTTCTAATAACATGTTCTTGTTTATTAATAATTTTATTACTTTTTTTGGAGGCATCCTTTTCTATTCCAATGGGCCTTCACATTTCGGCATTACACTTTCCGTCTTCTGTTAAATACTTCACAGATATTTGAACTTAATTACTTCTTCAATAATATAAATAGACGTATTTTAAACTTCCGATCTATAGCATTAATACTTACCACTGTGCACTGAAAAACGCGATTGTGTTTAAAAATATATTTTTTGTGTATGATATTTTTGTTTGCGAGGGGAAAAAAAGCAATGCGAAATTACTGACATGTCTATATATCTATAATATAATAAAGTGGAAAATTTTTTTTTCGTGAATTTCGTTTCGTCCTTTAAGTGTTCATAGAACGAAAATTTATGTAACATAAACTTAGTCTGATGAAGTCCCAAAAGATAAAACTCTTCCCACAAAAACTTTTTCCAATTTGTCATAATTCTTCTCTCACCAAATTGTTCTTGATATACAAAACGCATAATGAAACAATTTCATTATTTACATTATTCCAGCTTTTATCCTCATCTTCATTGCCAAATTGACAACGTTTCGCCGTTGTACGCTCGGGTCTTCTTCAGGTGATTGGAATTTCGAATCGAACCCTTTATTTCGTCCACAGGGTTAGAGTGTTCTAGTTACACGTGTCATGGAAAAACTAACATTTTTAATTTTGTTTACAAATATTTGTTACAAAATGAAATCTTTAGAATTGCCTTGATAAAGTCCATCTGAGGATGAAAATAGTCGACTAAGATAATTTTTTTATTTTGTCTTTATTCATATTCAACTGCAATTCTCGCCATTGAATATTTTTTAATTTCGCGCATGCGCGTTGTTTTGTTGACTGAACAGTCTAGTATCGTCAGTTGGGCATCTTCTGTGAAGAAAAGATCGCCACGACTCAATTCACTTTACCAGTAATTTAGAAACCGCATGCTGTACTTCTTCGCATTCACGCCGGATCTCCAATACAAACATGAGGAGGTAGTGCTGACCTTTCTCAAGAGGGTGGCTGCTGAAAGATCATATGTCTGGTAAAAAGGACTCTGCATACATGCCACACAAGCAGGAGCACCCAGTTATAGTTGTCAGACAATTTCTGCGACCACATCAGCCCTTACATCTGCCAACCTAACTCCCCAGACTACGATCCTCTTGATTATTATGTGTGGCGTGTAGATAAACGAGAGACGAATAAAACTCCTTGTAACACAGAAGATGAACTGAAGGCAAGGATTATGGTAGCATTGAGCAAATCAAACAATGAGACTATACTGAAGAGATGCAGGTGATCTTGGTTGAAGCCAGTGGCGATTTTACTGAATAAATTTACTCTTTACTATTTCCAGATACGTTTGTGTAATTTTGGTAGATATATCTGTTAAAATAAGATGTCAGCGTTATTTTCATTTTTGTGTAATTTAGACGACAATTTATCAATCGCACTATATATATATATATATATATATATATATATATATATATATATATATATATATATATATAATAGCAAAAGAAAAAACACCACGTTGGGTGCATAATCCGGAGTTCCTTAGTACTTTGTTTTTTATTTTTAAGAAGACAGTGCTCCATACAAAAGTAGAGGCTTTATTATAATAATATTTTTTGTTTAAAAATTATTTTAAACAAAAAAATTATATATATATATATATATATATATATATATATATATATATATATATATATATATATATATATATGTTCCAAAGTGTATATATAAATATAAACAAAGATCCCCATATATTCTATTCAATTGTTTAAACAAAATGTTTTTTATTATTTTTTCTATTTTTTTTTACATGTTCCATAATCTGTCCCCTGAAAATGATGTAGCTTTTAAAACTCATTTATCCATCTCAATACAGAAAAATATTGTTTATATATATATTTCGGCATATATCATGTATTTATTGAATTTTGTTGTTTGCACTTAATATTATTATTGCGCTCAACTCTTGGATGTTTTGGCCGAATGATGATAATCACATCTCAGTTCCTACCTGCAGCTACACTACACTTTCATATGCTGTGTCCCAACACATAAACAAAATGGTTCTTTTCCTTTTTTGTAGCTCTTAATTTTTTTTGTCTGTTCCATAATTTCTCCTCCCTGTCCCTTTATGTAGCTCATCAAAATGTTATTCTTTTTCTCTTTCACCATTGAATAAAATATCAGACTTTCTTGCTCTCCTGTCAATATCAATTTTTCTTGCCGGCCTGTCAATGTCTGTATTTTCTTGCTCTGTCCTGTCAATTGTTTTCTTGCTCCGTCCTGTCAATATCAGATTTTTATTGCTCCGGCCTGTCAATATCAGATTTTCTTGCTCTGTCCTGTCAATAACAGATTTTCTTGCTCCGTCTGTCAATATCAGATTTTTCTTGCTCCACCTTTCAATATCAGATTTTCTTGCTCCGGCCTGTGAATATCAGATTTTCTTTCTCCTGTCAATATCAGATTTTCTTGCTCCGGCCTGTCAATATCAGATTTTCTTGCTCTGTCCTCAATAATTTTTCTTGCTCTGTCCTGTCAATATCAGAAGCTCTTGCAAGCCTGTTATCCGATTTTTTTGCTCTTTCCCTCAATATCAGATTTTCTTGCTCCGTCCTGTCAATATCAGATTTTCTTGCTCCGGCCTGTCAATATCAGATTTTCTTGCTCTGTCCTGTCAATATCAGATTTTCTTGCTCCGTCCTGTCAATATCAGATTTTCTTGCTCCGGCCTGTCAATATCAGATTTTCTTGCTCCGTCCTGTCAATATCAGATTTTCCAAGCCCTCCTTCCTGTCAATATCTAGATGTTTCTTAGCGCCATCTCGTCCTCCCAGTATGAATATCAGAATTATCTTGCTCATAAAGATACCTGAAATGAGTCCTGTCGCCAATAAAAAATTTTCTTTCTCCGTCCTGTCCAGGTAACTTTGCCTTTTCACCTGCCTCTTTTTGGTGTTCTTATCCCACTTATCCAAATCAAGGGACTGCCTCAGATGTTTCAATTGCTCGCCATCTCAGTCAAAATGGTCGTATTCACATAAACCTCATTATTATTATTATATCATTAATCGACAATCTTCTTGCGATGCTCAAGATCACCTGAATGAGGGTGAATATCATGAGGGATATGTAGGTCACCAACTCTAAAAAGGTTGAGAAATAGTTGTTGCACTGATTCGTTTTTTACTCATCAACCCTTTGCCCAGAAAATATTTTTTTTAGATTGTTTTTTTTTTAAATAATAATGCTTTAGTGATACAAAACTTACTAATTAACCCATACGGTGTTCTTATATCCATATCAACGTTTGCGTTAACAATTCGAGGACCATTATACATTACACCGCCTGCATCAGGTGCACAATGTTTCCTAATGGTCACCCATCCAGGCGATTCGGTGATCTCGTGTTTCAACCTGATGCGATAGTAAAATAGTCTGGTAATTCACATAAAGTTCTGGGTTAACCATGGGATTAAAATTATTCTTATTATTCGTGAACGGCACATGGCGGCTCTTGCTGTGAGGGCGTATTGGGATTATGATAACTCGATTCACATAAATGGTTTACGATGGAAATCAAGCCACTCACCACGGGGTTGCTGAATGAGGCTAAACGGCAGGTGAATATCCTGAGGATATGACAGGATCTACTCTTGGTCTGTTCTGTCTCTTGTAACGGTAAAAATATATGCAGATCAATATAGCCGCCATGACACCCAGTTAAATAAGAGTGTACATGCCTCACAGCCAAATGTGCCCTACATTTTATCAGGCTTTGAAAAATAATGTTACGCATAATATTGCAGGTGATAGCCACTTAGAATTACATTCAAATTGGTAAACAACGCCATTCAGAAAATCCCCAGTTAATAATGTTCCCTATTATAGAAATGTGACTTCCTAGTCGTCTTGGCTGCTTCATACACCCTTGTACAAATTAATTGAAACAAAACGAATAATTCTGTTATTATTTACTTTTATTCGTATTTTTCCAATGAAACATGGCCTAATATACATGTTACTACTTCGTATGTCCATTCTACGACGTTGTTCCTTGCAGATTGACCACAGATTCTTGATTGAGAGTTTAGGAACCAGTCGAGAGTACTTTGATTTACTTACTGGTAAGACACGGTAATGTTACATTTTTTTGTAAGGTTCCTTGGCTGTAATCAACAGTCGAGACAATAGTGTTTGGGAGTGATGAAAATCTGATGCAATTACGGATGACGGAGTATTTTTCAAGTGCAATCAAATTTCCCCGAAAAAAGATTCATGTTACTGCACACTACTGCAAATGGCCTATTCTGAGAAAAAAGTAGAAACTGATTACACCCTGTCACTCCAGTGGGTCTGAAACTGACTGTATGTTGAAAGAAAGGACACTAAAGCGGTTGTTTCAATTAATTAGCACAAGGGTGTACTTATAGTATAGATTCTGCCATAAGCATACTGCACTGGTGTGTGGAATCATATATATGTATTCTCCTCATCTCAAATGATAATGGTAATATAACACGTTTCATTATTTGGACGCAATAGGTTCTCTTTGAGAGAACTGCAAGTGATACTTACAGTTGCAATGTAGAGATTCTTTCTATTAAAATATTTTCTTTAAGGCAAATAGGTGTCTCAAGTCCATTAATTGGTATCGCTTTGATGAATTCTTTCTTCCTAACTTTTTGTTGGAAGTAGTAAGGAGCTTCGCTATTATGAATATGTCATTATTTTCGCATCGAGATACATGTGTTATCTATTTTGTCGTGGAGAGTTACCTCGGCGACCGAAAAAAAGGCCAGAGTCGTGTGTATGTTTTGCAGTGGACTGTGGAGACGGCGAATTGGCAAACTTCGGACTGAAGGTAAATCGGGCAGTACTTCGTGTAGGCGGAATTGGGGATGTCAGTTGTAGACATTTTCATTGGCTGAGCGATGAATGGCTCTGGTGCAGAAACGCACGGTACGCTCATTCAAACGAAGTCTGGTTGCTGACTAGGAATTGCGTATTTGAGATTGAGAAACGGAGATAATTATGCAATTGATTTGCTGATTGGGCCTATTGGACGTGTATTCGTTTAGTTAGATTTTTTCTTGTATGTCTTCGACCAATTCTCATATATATATCTTATTTGTTGCTACAGTTGGAAGCCCGAAAATGATGATGTGATTTCTATCATTTAATACATTGTTTCCTTTCTGGTTCTGTAGCTTAAATTCACGAGGTTCAAAAAGGAATTGCCCTCACTCAGACCTACAATCTTTATTCGCTTGAAGTCATTTCAATCAATGATCTGTGAAGGCTGGTGTCTACTGATGAGAGTTTAAGTTTCTCTGAACGAGTTTGGTGTCATCCATTGTAGCTATAAAAATGTCTCCGGATTTACGTGCACGAATTTTGTCGGTTAATGTTTGGTTTTGTAACAAGTCGTGGTATTGAGAGAAACTATTCCTAGAGTTTCCTATTATGTATCCAATTTTCCCAAAAGCAGCCAAACAAAAAGAGAAAGACGAAAGATAAAAAATATTAAGGGACCTGCCATAAATTAATAAAATAAAAAAATGCACAATAACCTAGATATTTCCAGTGAGAAGATCGACGTACAATTGAAATCAAAATCAAATGAGACACAAAAATTCGCCGTTACTTCAAATTTAACATAGACAAGTTGTCTTGAGAGGATTCGACGGTGAAATGTCTTAGGATCGCTTCCTAGATGCGGCGAGGTTTGTACATGTCACTGATTTCCACACACACACAGAGACGCACAGACACACAAATGCACACGGATAAACACAATATATATATATATATATATATATATATATTATTAAAATTTAAGCAAAATTTTTTTTAATTTTCGCTTGGTCGAGCTCACGAAAATGTAACAAAGATAGATCTGTCTTGCACTAGTCAAGGAAAAGTAAATGTGTGTTACACAACAAGATATTAACTGCAGTCATAAATAGTCGCAAATAAGTAAATATGTGCTACATAACAGGGTATTTACAGTACTTAAAGAACTGCGCCAAATACGCACAGAGTTACAGAACAGGAGATTTGCTGTAATAAACGAACTGCGTTAAATATGTGTTACCGAAAACAATATTTACTGTTGTCATAGAACTGTACAAAGTAAGCAAACCTGTTTTACAGTACAGGATATTTACTGAACTGTGATAATTAAGCAAATCTGTGTCAGCGATTGAGATATTTACAGTAGTCAAAGAACTGTGACAAATAAGAAAATATGTGTTACAAATCAGTATATTTAATGTGCCAGATAATCATAAGATAATTTTGTTAGAGAACGGGATATTTACTGTTGCCTAAAATCTGCACCTAAATAGCAAATATGTGTTACAGAACAGCCTATTTTCTCTAGGCAAAATATGTGCCAATTAAGCAAATATGTCTTACAGAACAGTTACTTACTCGAGTCAAAGAACTGTGCCAAATATGTGATATTTGTTACGGAACAGTATATTTCCTGTTATCAAACAACTGTGCCAATAAGCAAATCTCTGTAAAAGAACAAAATATTTAAAGAAATTAGAAAATAGGCAGAACTATGTTACAGACCAGTATATTTGCTGTTATCAAATAAATGTACCAAATAAGCAAATATATGTTACAGAACATGAAATTTACGATAATAGTAGAACTGTGCTAAATAAACAAATTATTTGTTACAAAATATGATATTTACGTCAGTCAATAAACTGTGCAAATACGCAAATATCTTACAGAACAGCATATTTACTGTAGTCAAAGAACGATGAGGCATTAGCAAATCTGTGATACAGAGCACGGTATTTATTCTAATCAAAGACTTTTGCGAAATAAGTAAATATTTGTTACAGAACAGGATATTTACTGTAGTCAGATAACTGCCAAATAAGCAAATGTATATCATTGAGCAGGATATATAATGAACTGTAACAATTAATCAAATCTTTGTTACAGATTAAGATATTTACAGTAATCAAAGAACTGTGACAAGTAAGAAAATATGTATTACAAAACAATATACTTTCTGTAGTCAAAGAACTGTGCCAAATATGTAATATTTGATACAGAACTATATATTTATTTTTTGTCAAACAACTGTGCGAATACGCAAATAAGTTTTACAGAACGTCAAATAACCAAATCTTGGAAAATAAGCATATTGTTACAAGACAGGATATTTACTCTAGTCAAAGACCTGCCCCAAATAAGCAAATATGTGTTACAGAAAAATATTTTCTGTAGTAAAAGATATATGTAAAATAAGGATGTATGTGTTACAGAACAGAATTTTTGATGCAGTAAAAGAACTGAGTATATAAGCAAACAGACCGCGGGATTTGCTGCAGTCAACGAACCTTGTCAACTAATTACTGGAGTCAAAGAACTGCCAAATAAACATATATGTGTAACAGAACAGGATATTTACTGTTGATATTTACTGTTGAGTAACATCTGTGACAAATAAGCTAATATATGTTACAAGGAAGGATATTTACTGTAGTCAAATATCTTAAATAAGCAAATATGTCATACAAAACAGGATATTTACTGTTGTGAAAGTACTGTGACAATAAGCAAATACGTGTTACAGACCAGTATATTTACTATCATCAAATAACCGTGCCAGTTAAGCAAATATGTGTAACGGAATAGGATATTTACTCTAGCCAAAGAACAGTGCTAAATACGCAAACATCTGTTACAGAACTTGATAGTTACTGTAGTCAAAGAACTGTGCCAAATAACCATATAAGTGTTACAGAACATGTTATTTCTTGTCGTCAGAAACTGTGCCAAATAAGGAAATAAATGTAACAGAACAGTATATTTACTCACCTCTAAATACTGTTCAAAATAAGTTAATATGTGTATCAGAACATCATATTTACTGTAGGCAAAGAAATATACCAAATAAGCAAATATGTGTTACAGATATGAAAATTAACTCTCGTTACAGTATTGTAATAAAAAAGCAAAAACAATTTACAGGACATTATACTTTCTGTTGTCAAAAACTGTGTCAAATGAACAATATGTCGTTACAGGACAGGATATTTACTCCAGTGAAAAATGTGTTCCAAATAATCAAATATATGTTACGGATCTGGTTATTTACTTTAGTCAGACCACTATGGCAAATAAGCCAATATGTGTTACAGAATATTTGCTCTCGTTAAGTGGCAATGAAATATATGTTGCAGTATAGGATATTTACTGTTGTCAAATAACTGTGTAGTTAAGCAAATTTGAGTTACAAAGAATAGTCGGAGAACTGTGTTAAATAAGCATATAGGTGCTACAGATCGGTATATTTACTCTTGTCTGATATATGTGCCAAATGAACAAATATGTGTTACATGTTTACTCCAGTTAAAGAACTGTTCCAAACAAGCAAGTATGTGTTACAGAACAGGTCATTTGCTCTTGTCTGATATCTGAGCCAAATAACCAAATATGTGTTACAGGACAGGATGTTTACTGTAGTTAAAGAACTGTTCCAAATAAGCAAATATGTGTTACAGAACAGGAGATTTACTGTCGTTAAAACCGTGCCAAATATTCAAATAAGTGTTATAGTATATGATACTTACTCTCGTCAAAGACCTATTCCAAATAAGCACATATGTGTTACAGAACAGGATATTTATAGTAGTCAAACCACTGGGCCAAATAAGCAAATATTTTTACAGAACAGGATATTTACTCTTGTCAAACAGCTGCGCCCATTCAGAAAATATGTATTACAGAACAGCATATTTACTCTCGTTAAAGAATTGTGCCAAATAAGCAAATAGGTTTTACTGTACAGGATATATACTACAGACAAGAACTGTTCCTGTTAAGCAAATATATGTTACGGATCAGTATATATGCTATATGTAAACTACAATACCGTGTAAGCAAATACCTGGTACTGAACGCTTAAATTCATGTGGACTTAGTGTCAAGATGGAGAGCTCATAACGACAATGTCCAAGAAGATATTTATAGAAAAGCCTGAGAGAGTCACATCAAGACGTTGGTATAATGACTGATGTCGAGATGCCATTCAGACACTTTGGATTTGTCAAGAATCTCAAGGTATGTTACTGGAGTTCTTGATCAGTTAAGACAGTAATATCCAATACACGGATGGATGGTAGATTTATAAACTTGACAGATTGATTCAGCCATTTCTTGTCCCATTTAACAACCGATTGGAGGACAGTTTCAAGAGCATCCTGTCATTTTTACTTTGGAGCTATCGGACTTCCTATTAAGACAGTAGTAAATATTTGTGTCATCAGCATAGATGCTGAGTTGGAAACTAACGACATCAGGAAGATGGTTGATGGACATGAAACAACGTAGGTCTAAGGATAGGCTTTTACAATTTTTTTTACCAAAGTTAGGACTGGCTGCAGAGTCAATGAATGCCAAATGCTTTTATATTAGCAAACGTCTTTTTACCGACAAACTGCATCCAATTCATTCTGGAATGTTTTCTTTGTTACGAGCCAGTGTTCTTTTTAATGGCTTTATTGCCAGATCAGATTCCAATATCTGCAAACTTTTCCACATGTTTTGTGCAACAAACCAATACCGCAATGATTAGATGTACCGTAATTATTTACTTAATTTATACTTAAAATCATCGAAATTGTCGATTTTTTCTCTTTCTTATTGTTCTCATATAATATAGGCATATGACATTATTATTATTATTATTATTATTATTATTATTATTATTATTATTATTATTATTATTATTATTTCCTTGGATTTGTTTTGTAATATATTTCCTTCCAGGTTCCAACCTAAGGTCAGAAATGGTTTCATGACATTTTCTACAATTTTTTGTAAAAAAAAAACTGACATCGCACACATTTTAGATAGATAAAGCTCTTCGTAATTTGTGAACTATACTTGTCAGTACAGTTATTTGTATTTATTTAAGGCTTAAGATACCAGGGATCTCTTCAACGAGTCTATCGAAACCTTTCCAATCAATCTGAGGGCTCCAATTACAACTGGGATTATTGATTATGGAATTATTTATTATACGCCACATTTTTTATATTTCCATCTCAAGATCCTTGTATTTTTATAGTTAGTTGAAGATCTTCAAAAACATATTGCAATCTGCAGGGATTGCCATGTCAATGTGTAAGCACATTCTGCTTTTGTGATCTTTTGATAACTATATCTCTGTGATTAACTTTGATTGGTCTATTTGTATGTATTTTTAAGTCCCATGAAATTGTTAACCTTCCTATCTCTGTAATCAGGTCTGGGTGATGCTGATATAATTTTCTTACGGTTTCCCTGTAATTGTATCTTTCCAGTGCAAATATTGGCATACTATATCACCTGGAATTTCATATTCACTTTGTGTTAACACTGTGTAACCTGATACAAGATGGTCAATTCTTTTTGGATATTCATCACATAGTCTGGACTTGGAGTCTACACAAGGATGTGTATTGGTAATTTCTACTTAGCAAGCATTGGTCATGTGCAGCAAGAATAAAACCTTTGGTTTCAGCTTTTAACCCTGCAATGTGTAACCACTGAGGGGTACGGGGTTTGTCTACATCAGCTTATCTGGTACGGGCAGATTATTGACAATAAAGAGGCTTATCTTGCCATCATTTCGGCATTTGGTAAATTGCTTTTGCTTTCATTTTTAGGTTCTTTGCCGCTGTAGTAATTGTCTAATGGTTTCACTGCTTCACCTACTTGAAATACCCTTTTGAATTTCTGGGATCCCTTTATTATTGAATAAAGTTTCTTATTTCTTTGATGTTCTTTGACACAAATCCAGTCTTCCCTAGTTTCCGTGTATTTTTGAAGACAAATTGTTGTAGTTTTGTACAACAGTTCTAGTTGAAATAATCCTCTGCCTCCTTCGGATCTGGTCATATACAGACGATCAGCATCAGCCTTATGCATGCGAGATGGGGCGGGGGGCAAGTGAGAAGCTTTCTTGTTTTGTATTTCACCACAGGGACAACGAAAGCTGATATTCTGTTTTGAGAATTCAACACGGTATGTAACTCTAAAGGCACATTCTTTTCTTTTTTTCAGCTTTATTTGGATATGGTATATTCCATCTCCTTTGCTTACTCCTAGTTATTTATAGGCTTCTTCGTGTGTTTTTTTTTAATCGGTATTACTCCAAGCAAAGCGCAATGCCACTAAAACACAAGGGTTTACAGGGTGTGTGGAAGAAATAAGAACAGAAACTTTAATGGTGAGCAGAAAGAGAAGAGAGTAATCAGGAGGACAGTAGATAGCGATTGACATTGCATCTAAATTATTTTTTAAGTATTTCACCCCAAGCAAGCTAGGAAGCCACTGGCACACAAGGAGTTACAGAGAGTTGGAGCGAGAGCAAATAGGCGTGATAGTGGAAAGGATGAAGAGAAGGATAGGGGATAGGTCAGGGCATCTGGAGTAGTCGATTGACGTTACATTTGAATAGTTGGAGATTATAGCTATCAGGAAAACAAGAAATGGGGAGGAAGTTCCACAGGCGAGAAGTGAGAGACATGAAGCTATTGGAGTAGTAGAGACGGCTACATTTAACAGTTGCGACAGTGAAAGGATGAGAGCGAGATGCCAGCGTAGTTTCGATTTTGTGCTTCTTGCATATTTTCCAGTGCACATATTGTCATACCTAAACGTACCTATTCTATATTAATAGACTCTCCCACACATAATAAGTAGTAGTAGTAGTAGCGGTGGCCAGTTGGGATCAGTGGTGTTGAGTGAGTCAGTCGATGTTGGACATTTAAGTATCAGCCATCGCAACTAGATTGCTGCGTTATTAACTCTTATTTCAAGTTCCTAACGTTTTGTACGTCGGACCCTTTTTAGGGCTGACTTAGCGAAATACAAGCCTCACCTGTGAAAACTACTCTACAACACATATGTAGCTACTTTGTTATGTCTGTGGATATATTCATTTTTGCCAGGTATTGACATCCTGAGATAATGTCGTCGACAGTTTCATCATATTTTCTGCACATCCTGTATTTCGGTTTACTTCCATCCTTGATTATGTGGCAGTGAAAGGATCTAGTTATGAGTTTTTAGTCCTGATCTGAAGGTTGTGGTGGTTGTGATTTCATTTGGCTAAGTTGCTTTACTTTCTGTTTTACTCGTTTTTTTGTTGGTTGGATTTCAGGTATATTGAAGCTGTTTCTTGAAGAGTGAGGCTTCTTTGTTGATGAAGTGATTTGGTATTTTACTATTTGTAGGAAAGAGGCATTGGTTTTTGTGAAGTAGGTTTCCACTCCGATTGTTGTAGTTTTTAGAGTTAGGATATTATTATTATTATTATTATTTAATTCTGATTGTTCGCCTGTAAGTTTGTAAGTTAGCACGTGCATCACCCCCTGCCAATACTTCATTTAAATAATGGACCATTCCATTTTGTTTACGAGGAGGAAAAATATATATCAAAAACACTAATTTTAGTTAGAAAAAGAAAGCGTACATAATAATGAGAGAGGAAGGAATGGAAAGAGAGAGGAAGGAATGGAAAGAGAGAGGAAGGAATGGAAAGAGAGAGGCAGGAAGGAATGGAAAGAGAGAGGAAGGAATGGAAAGGGATAGATGGGATGTAAACATTTTCACGCTTTTAAATGTCTGCTTCAGTGAAAGGAAAAGAATCTCAATTTTGAGTCATACCTTTTTACCTTCTTCTATGCGCCTTGTCCCTTCAGGACGTCAGCGATCATGGCTCTCCACATCTTCCTGTTATTTTTCGCACTCAGTAAACTTTGTCTTATCGTCATCATCTATTCACTCAAGCTGGCCAAGTAAGTTATGCTTTGTTATCCTCTGTGTCTCTTGCCTTCGATCTGACCTGTGCGTATCAAATTTTTCAAGTTCTATTTCCTCATTATGTTCTTGATGTTAAGTATAAGTGTCCTTTATGTATTCTCAGCATCCTCCTGTAGAGCCATATTTCTGTTGCTTGACGTATTTTCTCCATCTGCGTTGAGATTGTCTGGCACTCACTGCCATAAAGAACGACTGAGATTACATATCAGTTCAATTCTCTTTTATTTGACATTTATTCGTGTCCGGCAAATCTTTTATACGAATTTAATGAAATCTTAGAAATGTCACTATCGTTCAGTGTTCTTTTTGTTGTGGTAGGATCCACCTAATTTACATAGTGGAGTACCGACCATATAAATATTGTTGGTACCGGGAATAGAGGGAGGAATCAAGAGATTCAACCAGAGACTCTGCCCGACTGCGACTCCGTCAACACATTCTCCAGGAACGGTCTTACCAGGAATATACAAAAGACTATATGTAAATATTGTGTACACTTTCTTGTTTCAATACATTTTGTTCTAAGTACCTTTTGTGTTGCATTATTATTCCATGCATTAGTCAAGTTTCAACACTTTTCTTTGTTTCTAACGATATTTTTTCTGTATCTTAATACTTTGCTTAGCTTTTGGAAGGCATACATTTTAAATAATGACCTGTATTCATGTTTATGATTGTTACTGGAATATTTTGTTAAAACTAAGCTCAAATATTTAACAATGTAAGATGGTAATTTACACGGGTATTTTATAGACGTTGGCTTAGCAAAGAGCTTATTCAATCATTAACTTAAGAATTACGATGTATTAGACCCATCAAAATGAAGACTTTAAAATTTTCAGTGCTACTGCTAGTTGGGAGTATTAGTTTTACTTAATCTTTTCTTCATCTCTGTCTTCACCTTATTATTATTATTATTATTATTATTAGCAGTGATCGTCGTAGTAGTGGTGACTTTAGTGATGATACAGTAGCTTATTTTATTTATTGTGGTTTTCTCTTTTTTTATCTTTACACTAATAAAAATTCTTGTAGTTCTTTGCGTTTCTGCATTTTCTTTTTGCTTTCTGGAACTCTTTTCTTGTCGATAGTTGTTGTTTTAGCAACAACCACAAACAACAACAGAAGTATGTTTGCAAAAAGCCTTTCTCAAAATTCCCTCGATTTGTGTGATGTCGACAAACCTGAGTGTTTTCCCCGTTGCCACAACCCTGGGAAACGAGCAGTAGGGTCACGTCGAAAGAACGAGTTCCCATGAAGTGCTGTCAGTACCCTGGGGTTTGGGTGGCTACACTGCACAGGAGGTGAGAGGAGATGTAATATAAGAGGTGGGAGGACACAGAGTGCAAAAGGCTGAAGCAAATAGGTGGTTGTGGTAGCGGGGATAGAGGAGAAGGGAGAGGAGGAGTGAGGAAGAATCTTTTCGAGAAGGTGGCAACTAGGAATTCATACTTAAGTCCACCCTGAAATAATTTAACCTAACTTCTATCTGTCTTGCTTTCAATCTGTCGAAGTATCATTGTATAATTTTATCTACAGCCCCATCGATTATGTTCGTACTTTGGTTTTTAATCCATACCTACACGATGTTTTTTTCTATAATTTCATGAAGCACAGGAACAATTTGATCTGTGTGATGTGATCTTTCAGGGCGTAGGCGATCGCGGCTCTCCACAATTTCCTGATATTCGTAGCTCTTAATAAATGCTGTTATACGTTGTTTTCCTATGTCTCTCTTGCTTTCAATCTGTTATGTGAGTATCAAATTTTCCAAGCCCGCTTCAATCTGTGCCCTAGAAATTTCAACTATCTCTTCCTGATGTTAAGTATGTCTCGATTTTGCTTCGATTTTTTTAAACTTCGTCGTTACACACATGTTCGGATCATGGTGTCCGAAGAATCCTCCTGTAGAAGAATATTTCTGTTGCTTCAATTATCTTCTTCGTTTCAGAAGACATCATCCATTATTCAGTACTATTCAGAAGGACGTTTATCATGTAACAATTCAAGTATCATTTCCTTGTCTCTAAAGAAATTTTGTTCTTTCTTAATACCGTGCTTTGGTTATCACAATACGCATTCAGATTTCAGTGTCACAGTTTTTGTCCTTTATTAAGACACTCCCCAATTATTTAAATTTTTGTACTTGATTTACTTCGGTTTCACAATTTTTAATTTGCATTTGGGGCTATTCATTCCGTTTTCTTGGACATTGTTTTCTTCTTTCTTTTCGCTTTCCTTCACTATCTTCTGTAAGAGTTTTTTCAAGTTTTCTTGACGTGTCTGCTATCAACACTATGTTATATTCCTATTTTAATTTGCTAAGAATGAGGCTGCCAATAATGAATCCTGCTAGAACTCCTAATTCTCTCAAACTGGCCTAGATATATAGGTTAAATAATTCCCGCGAGAAGACACATCCTTGTCTCGCACCGCTTTCTATTTTTGCATATGTACTGAAAACATTTTCTATCCGCATGCAGACGATTTGCTGCCAATTATAGGTTCTGGATTATTCAATTTCCTTCCCAAATATATCAAGGTTACTAAGCAGTTCCAACACATCTTTATGGCCTACTTTTTCAAAGTTCGTTTCAAAATCTATAAAACACGGTCGTTGCACCAATTCTCCAACTGAAGACAGACATTATTTAAAGTTCCGACTTTTTAATAAAGCTTGAATGATGATTAACTAAAAAAGTAAATACACATCAATTTTTCAGAGACACACACATATACAGATATATATATATGCATACATATACATATATATACACATATATATATATAGACACACATATATACATATATGCACATACATATATATAAAATTATATATATATACATATATAGAGACACGTATACATATATATGTATATGTATATATTATCATATATTAATATAAAATAATAAAAAATATACTATATTATATATTATTTATATTATATATAATGTATTAATATAATATATTAATATAATAATATATATTACATATAATAAAATATTATATATATGCATTACTATGTTATATATATATATATATATATATATATATATATATATATATATATATATATATAGTCCACAGACAGACTGTTTCGACAAATCACAGTTCATTAGTGCGGCTAGATATGCGAAGGCTTCAAGCCGGCATCGAAACCCGTCCAAATAAACTCAATATATATATATATATATACAGAGAGAGAGAGACAGAGAGAGATAAAGAGAGAGAGAAGGGGGACAGAGAGAGGAGATTTTATTTGGTTAACGGGTTTAATTTATACGTGTTTGGTTAAAGATCACCAATATATATATATATATATATATATATATATATATATATATATATATATATATATATATATATATATAGATAGATAGATAGATAGATAGATAGATAGATAGATAGATAGATAGAATATATTACAAATCAAAATATTCGTAAACATGAAAGGATAATGATAAAAATAAGCAGACATAATGTTTGTAATTTATTCATCCAGACATGCTTAAAATAGAATTTGCTACCTATATATATATATATATATATATATATATATATATATATATATATATATATATATATATATGATTGTAAAAGTGAGATGAGCACCATACATGGAAAATCATGTTTCATGCTCTCGAATATTCAGCACTTTTAATCATAATATCGTCAAACATTTTGATCTTGATAAAGTCCCCATTTACTTAACCACTGTAATATATATATATATATATATATATATATATATATATATATATATATATATATATATATATATATATATGTCTGTGTGTCTGTGTGTGTCTGTGTCTGTGTGTGAATATATATATATATATATATATATATATATATATATATATATATATATATATATATAAAACATATATATATATATATATATATATTATATATATATATCCACATAAAACATAGGATATATATATATATGCGTGTGTGTGTGTGTGTGTGTGTGTGTGTATGTATGTATATCCACATATCCTATGTTTTATGTCGCGTGTGAAAACACATATATAAGATCAAGTAAATTCCTTCCAGAAACGATCCACGCCAGTCAGCCCAAACCCAATAAGATGCAATCCAGTGTAAACTGATTACCGACTTGATCCAAACAGTACATCTCTTACCGAATCGCTTCAATCCAATAAACCCATTCCAGATTCGATGCAATCCATCAAGCCCATCCGCAATTACATCCAATCCAGTAAGCCCATTCCCGAATCAGTCCAACTCAGTAAAGCCCATTCTGATCCTATCTAATCCAGTAAGCCTCTTTACGATTAGCCCAATGCAATTAGCTTAAACGCAATTACATATACAGTAAGAGCATTTTCGAATTGGTCTATTCCTGATTCGATCTAGTAAGTCAATTCACGATTCGATTAAATCCAGTAAACCTACTCCTGATTCGATTATATCTCGACTCGATCCAATCCAGTAAACCCATTCACGATTCGATCCAAACCAGTAAGCCCATTCACGATTCGATCCAATCCATCAAGCCCATTCACAATTCTATAGAATCAAGTAAGCCCATTCACGATTCGATCCAATCCATTAAGCCCATCGACAATTCCATCGAATCCAGTAAGCCCATTCCTGATTCGATACAATCCATTAAGCCCATCCACAATTCCATCGAAGCCAATTCCTGAATCAAACCAACTCAGATGAGCTCATTCCGATTCGATCCAATCCAGTAAGCGCATTTCCGATTCGATTCAATCCTGTCAGCCCCTTCCCCGTATGATCCAATCCATTCCTGATTCGATACAATCCTGTAAGCCTATTCCCAAATCGACCCAAACCAGTAAAGCCATTCCCAAATCCTATAAGGCTTATGATATTGACCAGTAATTGGTCCAGTAATTCCATCGCGCAATACCATTCCCGATTCGGTCCGTAATCCCATTGCAGATTAGGTTCAATCCAGTAAGTATTTTCCCGAATCTATCTAATCTAGTAAGCCCATTCCTGAATCCATCCGATCTAATAAGCCCATTCCCGGTTAGAATTAATTCAATGTCTTGCTTAAATTTCATGCTTTCTTTTTTTTTTTCAAATAAAATTCTTTGTACTAGTGCGCTAAAAACGGACCAATTAAAAGACAATTCATAGCAAAGAGAGGGGGTGAATGTAGTAGAATTGTTTGAAACAATACAAATTTGCTTAACATTAAGCTTCAATGAACGATAATTCCTGTACAAATATGTACAAATATGGTACAAGGCTAATAACCTGGCTGCTGAACACGAAAACAATTAACCTGGCTGCTGATGTCGAAATGGACTTCCAATCCGTGATTGCCTGCAGCATGAAATGGCTTGTAAACTTTAATACCTCCAAAACGAAGCTGCTCTCGTTTACCCACCACAGAGAACCCTCTCTGCCTCCCATCAGAATGGTTGATGCCCAACTCTTTCATAGCGGGTCATTACACCTGCTTGGTCTCACGCTGCCCACTGACAGCAGATGGAATAAATACATTGAATCAATAGCTTCATCTACAACAAGGACAATTGGCTCTCCGTGTCGTGCCAGAAAGTTTTTCTCGTCTGAATCCAACCTTCAAATCTATTAATCAACCATCAGTCTTTGAATAGAATATTGCTGTCATATATGGTCTGGTGATTCCGTTGTACGTCTCGAGGTCCTCGATAAAATCCAGAGATGATAGGTTCTGATCTGGCATCTAGTCTACAATCGCTATCCCTATGTCATTTCTACAAGTATTTTCATGGCAACTGTTTCGACGAGCGACTTTCGTTGGCTCCCGGACTGCATGAATTTAAACGAGCCACCAGGCTGGCATCTCGGTCTCACCCTTTCACTGTCAAAATGATAAAATCTAACCGTCTCTTCTACTCAAACAGCTTCTTCTCTCGCACTTAAATCTGTGGAACTCCATTCCCCTTATTTGTTTTCCCGATGACTATAATATCCAAATATTCAAGTGTAATGTCAATCGACATCTGACATCCTGAGCTTGTTCCCCGTCCTTCTCTGTATCCTTTTCCAACATGTACTCTTCTTCTCAATCCTCTATAACCCCTTGCGTGCTAGTGGCACACCCACCTTGCTTGGTGTGAATTGTTTTAAAATAAAAAGTTTTAATGAACTCGGTATTTACCAAGTCATCCACACAAGGCGGGGGGATGTGGCAAAGGCCGTTTTTTTGTTTTTTGTTTTTTTTAGTTGGATGTTCCTATCCCAACGGCAAGGGCAAAAATTTCCCTTAGATCTCGTATAAACGAGACTCTGCCCTTTGGCTCACCTCAACTTGGTTCCTCCCTACCCGAAACTAGAGAGTTTGACAAACTGAGTACTGTCAAACCCGGAGAGTTCTTCTAAATATATGTGTTCAGGACAGATCCATTAATGGGAGAAATAGATCATGCTACAGTAACAACATATATTACTTGAAAAATAGTAATATCGAAATGTAACAATGAATAACAAGAAAGAAACAGCTGAATCAATTTAACGGTTCTCTCTTGTCATAGCAAAATGGAGGACAAAAATGTACACAGCGAGTAAAGAAATATAAGGCAGAAGACAAAGGTTATATGCAGGAAAATATAACACTTAATGCCTAATTACCTTTAAACACACCAACCAACCATTCTCTTTACAAAGGGGTGGCTGGTAGGACTTAATGTACACTTATCCCAATAGTTCCAAGTGAAACTCGGAATATGCCTTGATAAGCACTAGGAACATGAACCTGTTGACTTTACACACCTAAAGCGATTGTTTAACCATACCAATTATTGCTGTATATGGAGGTAAACCCTCACTAGCTTTTCTTTTTTTAATCATTTCATCCCCAGCAAGGCAATAAAGCCACTAGGACGGAAGATGTTATTGAGTGTTAGAGAATATGAGAAAAATACACTATTAAGGAGAATTGACAATAAAAGAACAAGAATTTAGAAGACGGAAGATAACAACTGATTTACATTTAAATTTTGAAGATCAAATCTCACTAGAAAGCAAGAAGCCGGGACAGATTTCCCCAACCGAAAGAGAAGAAACTCTTTGCATAGAACTTACGGTTTCATTTAGCCATTGCAACTGCAAAATTATGAGATCTTGTCTTTTACTGCTCATAAATTCGTAATGTATAGGTAGCATAGAGGAATATTCATCAGAAAAAAATTACTGGGAATGTATTTATAGAAAAGGCACAAGAAAGCTATGTTTAGGCGGTGGGAAAGGGACTAAAGCAAAGATGCCAGGTTACGACCAATAACATTGCAGATTCTTCTTTAGATTTTATCAAAAACTCTAAATATATAGCAGGAACACCATAGCAGGAACATATATATATATATATATATATAGATAGATAGATAGATAGATAGATATAGATATAGATATAGATAGATAGATATATATTAAAGTGTTCTGTTTTTCTTTAAATTAAATTATTCGCTTTGAATTAACATTGAGCTCTCAGGATCTCATCCTGCTTGGGATTATCCATACGGATTACCAAATATATGCATATATATATATATATATATATATATATATATATATATATATATATATATGACACCAATACATATATATTACTTTATATATATATATATATATATATTACTATATATATATATATATATATATATATTACTATCTCTTTCTCTCTCTATCTCTCTCTCTCTCTCTATATATATATATATATATATATATATATATATGACTTGAAACGTTATTATAGCAGATACTTGTAATTCAAATACAAAGTCAATTTTTAATTTTACTTTTAAACAGTGCATATTATATCTAGTTAGCAACCTGACGCTACCTATGTAGCTAAATGGTATAGAGCATCTGATGTTTCGTGTTGGTTGCAGGTTTGATTCCTGTCGGCTGGCACATATTTTCTATAAGATTTCTCGGGCACTCAGGTTGGTAAATGTAGTTCTTACTGTTTTTTTTATAAACAGACCATTTTCTTAAATATGTGCATCTATAAAAATAACGCAAAAACATAATATATATATATATATATATATATATATATATATACACACACGGTGTGCGTGTGTTTGATTAACGTGGCATTTATTCGATAAGAGTTCAATATTATATTATTTAACCTGTAAAAAACAGGAAAATATTTTATAAGAGAAAAATATTTTTTTCTTAAATCCTAAGACCAATGAAAATTCTTGAATAAAGCTTGTATAAATGAAAACCTGCTTCCCCAATACACCCGCTATATATGAAAGTGTGTGTGTGTGTGTGTGTGTGTGTGTGTGCGTGCGTGTGTGTGTGTGTGTGTGTGCGTGTGTGTGTGTGTGTGCGTGTGTGTGTGTGTGTGTGTGTGTGTGTGTGTGCGTGTGTGTGTGTGTGTGTGTGTGTGTGTGTGTGTGTGTGTGTGTGTGCGTGTGCGTGCGTGTGTGCCAAAATGCACACATTTTTAGGGCGTAAGAATTTGAAGATATCTCTGATGACTGGAGGCAAAAAGTGCGTCAATTAGCAGATTTGGAACCATCGAGGTTGATTTGATATTAGAGATCTGAAGCCAAAAGTGCGAACTTTAGCTAATTAAGTTGTTAATTACATAAATTAAACTGTCATAATTAATTAGTAGATTTTAAAATAAGTTGAAGTAGACTTGTTTAGCCTCCGGGTTTTTTTCTTCTTTTTTTACGAAGGAGACAATTTTTTTCTTCTTAATATTGAAAAATCTCAAAATCTTGTTAACGCAGAACGTTTATAAAGTTTCCATGTAAAGCATTAAAAGCAATAGATCATGGTCCTGTGCATTTTAAAGCAGAGGTGATGGCTATGAATCTGCAGTACTTTTTAGAAGAATTGTTAGATTCGTTTTTAGCGTGAAGTTCTATGCAAAGAGTTTTTTTTCTTGCTTGTGTAATTCTCTTCCAATTTCCTGCTTTCCAGTCAAATTTGATTTTCAAAATTCACTGTAAATCTTCATCTTCCATTTCTTTGATTGTTCTCTCTCCTTTATAGTGTCTTTTACTCATATTCTCTCAATAGATCCTTATGCCTGAGTGCCTTTATTGTCATACTCGGTCCGTTATCATTAAACTAATTTAATAAGAAGTGAAGTAAATGCTAGTCAAAAATTAATAATAATGGCTGACAATGCTTCATCTAATAAAAAAATTAGGATGAAAGTAAATTCTTGTTAAAAATTAATAATAATACTGACAATGCTGAATCTTGTTGTATATAAATCCACCATTCATCTGCTTTGGATGTTGCTGCCACATACGTTCTGGAGCTTCTGCTGTATATTTAGAGATTCCCGATAAAAATTCGAAGAATCTGCAATGTTATAGGCTCTGAACTGGCATTTCAGCATCAGTCCTTATTCTCACCGCTGTAATGTGGCTTCTTTGTACCTTTTCTCAAAATACTTTCATGGTAATTGTCCTGATTAAGTTTCACCATGGTAATTAGACTTTATGAACTTAAACGCTGTACTAAATTAGCAACAATTTACAGTTGAATTGGCTAGATGTAATCGTAAGTTCGATTCTAACAGTTTTTTTCTCTCGCACCTCTCGCTTGTGGTACTCTCTTCTGACTTCTTCCATTCCTACCAACTTTGATCTTCAAAAATTTTATTGCAATGGCAATTGTTATCTAATGTTTTCTTGATTCCTCTTCTTCTATTGTCTTTGCTCCTTAGTAATGTTTCACTTTTTCTCATTCTTTCACACTTAGTAAGCCCTTGTGTGTCAGTGGCTTTACTGCCATAGTTAGGGTGAAATGATTTTTTAAAAATTAAAAATAAGTTTCAGAATCAGAATCTTTAACGATACTGTTTGTTTCTTATCGAAAAACTTTTCGGTACTGTTGGATGGGAAGAATCGATATCTAACTGAATCGCGTCTGCCTTTTCAAACCCGGGAACGTTTCTTTTGTTGAAAAATTCATTTTTTTTCTGTTACGTTCTTTTTTTTTATCTTAGGAATATAACTGTTTTAAAATTTCAACTGTAACTTGTATTGAAAATTACGTACGAATTTTATCATGTTATATTTCGGCATTATTGTGTGTGAACCAAGGGAAAAACCAATTTAATTTTCGCATGAAAGTTAGTAATTGTGAACACTGTTGCTATCTACAATGGGTTATTTCTGTTGAGCTTTCCATAAACTAGATATATATCCCTCAAGTTGCACAAATATATTGTTGCCATATATGGTCAGGTGCCCCTGTTATTTACCTGGAACTCCTTGATAAGATCCAAAGAAGAATCAGCAATATTATTGGCCCTGATCTGCTGGCTCAGCTTCAGCCGTTTTCTCACAGCCGTAAGGTTTATGTCTTTTCTTTAAATACTTTCATGGTAATTGCTCGAATGGTACCTAATTTTATTTTTTCAATATAAGCGCAGTACGAGACTTACGTCGAGACCTCAACAATTTATAATTGAGCTGCCTAGGTGTAGCCGTAGATTCTATGCTAACGGTTTTTTCTCACACTTCTCGTTTGTGGAATTACCTTCCGGTTCTATACTTTGCAGCCAATTTTAATCTGCAAAAATTTAAATGCAATGTCAATCGCTATCTACTGCCCTCCTGATTACTCTCTTCCTGCTCATCATCAAAGTTTCTGTTCTTATTTCTTCCACACACTCTGTAAACCCTTGTGTTTTAATGACATTACTGCCTTGCTTGGGGTGATTCCGATGAAAAAGTATTTCCCACTTGTTTCTTTTTCTTCACTATAATTTACGTTTTAATTATATTAGTAAGCAAGACTGTGACGTGTCCTGAAAATATATACTAGACTAAGCAGATATCACTGCTGAAATATAGACGAAAATCAATGATTTTTATAAATTTATCATATAAATAAGTCCTTTTTCTTAAAAGCTATTTACCATCCGGATCCAGCTGATATTGTTCTCCATAGATTCTATCTCTTTATTTTCTGTGAATCGCCATCCGATTGTCGGTAAAGATTGGTGTATGTTTTCCGCGTTGCGTTCTCTGTGGTTTGCAATTCATACAGAGGTTGCCACCTAAGGCTAGAGGACTCAGTCTACACTGCTATTTAATCAATAATTGGTGATGGGGAGCAAAAACGTATTTATGTTTTTTCCCAAAAACGTGTATGCAGGAGGCTAAGTCGGAATTTGAAATCGAATTGCGGATTTTCCCCCACCGATATCCGTTACATGTTTAATCCGAAATCCTAACAGTAAGATGAAATTAAATTCTTCCAATGACCTAATGATACTTTTCAAATGTTTATAACTAACCACCGAACATAACTTTCGAAACAAAATTTAACAGATTCGAAAATTTTTTAACATTGAATAAAATTATTATCTCAGATTCATAAAGTCTATACTTATTACAATAAACAAAAACGACCTACCAATCAATGATCCTTGCTGAAGAATGAAAATCAACCAACAGTTTCAGGAACCCATATACAGACAGATTTACAGAAATGGCGGAAGCACTAGACGGACAACGCAAAAAAATAAGTTTCGTTCAATCCAACAGCAGCTGGGCGAATGGAGGCAGATGAATATAAAAGTATGTGGTGGCGGTGGCTCGGCTACACATAGGCTACATATACCTCACCCATTCGTACTTGCTAAAAAATGAAGATCACCCAACATGTACAAAATGTCAAGCCATTGAATCATATTTTAACTGAATGTACTCACTTGCTACCTGTAAGACGTAAATACTGCAAAGAAACCAACATGAGAAAATTTAGAAAATACTGAGATCATCAATATAATGCCCTACCTTAAAGAAATAGGTTTATACCAAAACATATAACATCTACAATAGATCATCTACAAACTATATATCTATGAAAAATACTCTTAGCCTTAAAGCATAAGATTATGTACAAAATATCTGTAGTTGAAGGCATAAATTTGCTTGGTAAATTTGCTTTTTAAGCCCCGCACAGAAAATCTGTTAAAATTTTACCAAAATCGTCATATTTCCGTGTAAATGTACATTCTGAACTCGAAAATAACGACCAAATTTTGATAAAACCTACGGTTTTGTTGTTATCGACAATAAAATTTCATCCGTCCGCCATTACGGGCCTTATTTAACTATATTCACTGCGGAACACGTTGCTCGTGATAGCGTCATTAACGTTCTTTTTTACTGCGCTTACTCGTGTAAATTACTGCGTACTGTCGGAAAGCAATGGCAAGTGGTAAATAAAGCTTTGTTTTTAAATTTAAAAAAAAAAATTTAAATAAAGCTTTTCTTTTAAATTAAAAATAAAACAAATAATAAATTAATGCGCAAACTTTGTACGAACTAACCCTAATCCCTACCCCTAAACCTAAACCCTAACCGTTAGAGTTAGGGTTACAGTTAGGGGTTACGATTCTAGTTGATGTTAGGGTTAGTAATCATACTTTTTTCAAAGTTCGTGCAATGTTTGTGCATAAATTAATCGGAGAAAAGAGTTCGAATTTCAGTTGGATCCAGTTACATTCACTAATACCCTTGGGAAAGGTATGAATCCTCTTCTTCTACCAACTACGATAGGTTATCTTGCCCAAGAAACACCAGTTCTATTGTGGCTGCAGTACATATGGTGACCCTACGACCCTACGAGTCACTGGATAAAAATAAGTTCTGTGATACAAGTATTAGTAATTAACCGATAGTCTGGGGTAGAATGTATACTCATATATTTGCCAAGGGTATTTGTACGTAAGTGAATATAACGAACCCAATGAGAATTGGAACTCGGCTCTCCGATTAAAATTTCATGGCCATTATTCATTACACCAGCTGCACATCCAAGCATAGAGCATTTGGTCTTCCCAATCCGTCAATCACCCGAATTTTGTACAAGAAACGATGTTTTAACGTAAGCCTCATAAAGTGGCATTCAAATTATTTAGATTTTGGCATTAAATAACATTGATTTGCCGCTAAGCAAAAACAAGCCACTAAGCAACATAGTCTTCTTAAATGTATACCCCTGACAATAGCCTTCCTAAATGTATACCCCTGACAATAGCCTTCCTAAATGTATACCCCTGACAATAGCCTTCCTAAATGTATACCCCTGACAATAGTCTTCCTAAATGTATACCCCTGACAATAGCCTTCCTAAATGTATACCCCTGACAATAGCCTTCCCTAATAGTCTTCCTAAATGTATACCCCTGACAATAGCTTCTTCCCCTAAATGTATACCCCTGACAATAGTCTTCCTAAATGTATACCCCTGACAATAGCCTTCTTAAATGACAATAGCTTCTTCCAATAAAATGTATACCCCTGACAATAGTCTTCCTAAATGTATACCCCTGACAATAGTCTTCCTAAATGTATACCCCTGACAATAGCCTTCCTAAATGTATACCCCTGACAATAGCCTTCCTAAATGTATACCCCTGACAATAGCCTTCCTAAATGTATACCCCTGACAATAGTCTTCCTAAATGTTTACCCCTATGAAAACCCTGACCCTTTAAATGTTTATAACTAAATGTTATCCCTGATAGCCGCCTTAGTCTTCTAATTATGCCCCTGACAATAACAAATGTATACCCCTGACAATATTAACAGTCTCCTTAAATTTATACCTATGAAATAATCTATCTAAATTTATAAATGGGCAATGGTCCGAGCAGTATTTATATGCACTCAGTGGAAACGAATGAGCTATAACTGAACAGTGTTAAATAAAATAAGAACCAGACGACATTCCTAGATGTGAGTAGTGGAATGTGAACAATCTAGCCAGTAGATTAAATAAAGTGTTCAGCATGGAATTTCCTGTACGAAACCCAGATCGATATATACATGAGGAAGACCAGAAGGAATAACAGCCCAAATCTGGTGATAAAAAACAACAAAGATGAGGACAATAGTCAGTATGTAAATAACGCAAATAATGATAACTCCTCATTGAAACAATTCTGACAAAAACTAAATATATGACTATTACAATCGTCCCTTTTATAATGTAAATCCATGATAATAAATTTTCCATTATGTCAGACGTCTAGGGCGGCTAACCAACAACGTTGTGAGCGCCTGCTCAGGCATATGTGTGTTTCTTCAACAATAGTCTTCCTAAATGAAAAATAGTTGGACAATAGTCTTCCTAAATTTACCCCTGATTCCAAATAGCTACCCCTGAAACAGTTCGAACAATAGCTTCCTAAATGCGCTCAAACCTTCGGTCACGTCGCGCGAATCCAATTATGGACGTACTCCAAACAATTCCGTGTACCCAATTTTACTTACGATGCTTGGATCAAAACGTAGTATGGCTTTCAGAACTCACCTTTCTGACAAATCAAACATAGCGCCAGACCCCAGTATAACAGGTATACATTAAATCCCCTTATATGATTTGCAAGAGTTTCCCCAAAAATGACATATGTAACTTCTGGAAGTGTTGCATGATACAAATGGAATAAATTTAAACTTAAACATATTTTTAATTTTGTTTATAAATGGGCAATAATTTTATATGGGGTCAATGAGCTATAACTAACATTGCATATGAATAGACCAGACGATTCCTAACTGGAATGTGAACAATATTCATATTTATCATGGAATTTCCTGTACGACCCATTCTGTATGTCTGTATATATTGATCTAAAAACAACAAAGCATGATTTTGTAACTCCTCATTAATTGTTCACCAAAACATCTAGCTAGGTAGAATCGTCCCTTTTAGATAGATGATAATAAATTTTCCATTATAGATAGGGCGGCTAACCAACAACGTTGTGATGTTCAGATATGATGTTTTTCTTCAACACAAGAAATTGGCTTGTGACTTTAGATTCCATAGATACAGTTCGAACAAGGCCAGTTCAAATATATTTATCAATTTATCTAAACAATTCTATCAATTGATGCTTCAAAACGTAGTATCTATCTATCTATCTAACTATCTATCTATCGTCTATTTATATATAAGAGTTTCCCCAAAATGACATATATATATATATATATATGGAATATATATATATATATTTATATATATATGTATATAAATAAAATTGCATATGAAAGAACAACTAAGAATATAAAATCCGGTGTTCTTATAGATATTTTATTTTTACAAAATAGTTGCTCAATTGTAAATTTAGCTAGAGCCTATTAGATAGATTAATAGATAGATAGATAATTGATTAAAAATATTCATATTATTTATCAATTTATCTATCAATCTTCCATTTCTCTATCATTTTTTTCTAAAACATGGTTTTAATATATAAATATATATATATATATTTATAAATCATATATATATATATATATATATATATATATAATATAAAATTGTACCAACATCTAGCTAGCTACCTACCTACATAGATAGATAGCTCCAGTTCGTACCTATTTATCACTTTATCTATCAATCGATCTATCAATGTATCTCTCTATTAATTGAGTTCATATCTATCTATCTATCTATCTATCTATCTATATATCTATCTATCTGTCTATCGTCTATTTATCTGTCTATCGTCTATTTATATATATATATATATATATATATATATATATATATATATATATATATATATATATATATATATATATATATATTCACTCCCCTTTCAATATAATTTTAAAACTAAATTAGGACGTATATTTCTAAACCTCAACAAGAAAAATTTCCCCAACCCTGAAACTAACCCACTTAGTAAAATATTTAATCCTAATACGCTTAAATTAAGCTATAGTTGTGCTGATAACCTGGAGAAAATAATTAAAAAACATAAAAACATAGTCTTTAACAAGTATAGGGATTCAAATGGCTTGACTACTCAACAGGTTACTAACTGCAATACTAAATACGACACAAATAACAACTTATGTAATTGTAGGAATCCTAATAATTGTCCACTACAAAATAACTGTAGGATTAGTTCTGTAGTCTATCTTAGTACTATTTCAACAATTGAAAATCCAAATATAAAAAAAAATTTACATTGGCAGCACCATGAAAATGGCGGGGGCATATGCAATCTTTTAATCACAGTGACTATAGGTACATGACTTCATTATCCAAGTATTTTTGGAATCTGAAAGAAAAGAACAAAACACCTACGGTTAAATGGAGTTTGATTAAGAAAGTCCGGACATGTAACTCCCTATATTCCCCATGTTACCTATGCCTTAACGAAAAATTTGAAATTATTAGATTTAAAAACAAGCCTGATCTCTTAAATAAAAGATATGAACTTACAGTTAATTGTAAACACCGTTATAAATTTAACTTAGTGTAGGGGTCGTATACTTTAAATGATAATGATATGTCGCTGTAATTTTAATAGATTAGTATTTTTATTGCCTGATGGTCATACTGACGATATGAATGTGTATTGTTTACCTACATAGTGTTATTAGTGTTGGTGTATATGTGTATATATTTATTTATGTGTAGGTTAGCGTGTTTGCACTGAGGAATGTGTATGTTTGTATATAAGTGTATTTATATGTTGGTGTTTTTGATTTTTTATATATATATATATGTGTGTATATGTTTATATATATGTGTGTATATGTATATATAAAGTAAGAAGGTGAAGAGGAGAAGAAGAGAAGAGGTTTAAAAAATGTTGATGTATATGTGTATGTGTGTGTATTTGTGCATGTGTGTGTATATATGTATATACACATATATATATATATATATATATATATATATATATATATATATATATAAACACCTCGTGCATGTGTGTGTGTATATATAGTATATCATTATGTGTCCTATTTTATTGTGTATATAAATTTATGTGTATATTTGTGTATGTATTTATTTCTGTTTGTATGAATGTGTTTAAATATATGTTTTCTGTTTGTACGAATGTATATATGTTAGTATATGTATATTGCATATATGTATGGATGTATGTTTATATGTGTATTTTGTTGAATGTCGTATTTATATGTATGTACGTATATATAGGCACTTGTTATTATAGATAGGTATATTTATGTATATGTTTATATGTAGATATTATGTTTGTGGATGTATATGTGTCTGTTGACACCTATTATATATGAGATTGTTTGTGTGTGTGTGTGTGTAGGTATGGAAACTTTGGTATGTCATTAGTGCCACAGTAGTTAGTCTATGTGTGTATATATGTTCATATGTGTATTGGTGCGTGTATATATGTGTATATGTGAGTATGTGTGCATAAATGTGTGTATATATGTGTGTATATATGTTTATATGTATGTATGCGTATGTGTACTTATCATAGATATGTATATGTTTATGTTTATATATTTATATGTATGTATTTCTGTGTGTGTATATATATGTATATATATATATATATATATATGTATATATATATATATATATATATATATATGTATGTGTGTGTGTGTGTGTATGTATATGTGTTTTTTTGTCTTTGCTGCCGCGTGTATATATGTGTATATATGTATATACGTATGACGGTACACTTATTTCTGTAGGTTTTCTTTTTATCCTGTTTTCCTTCGCCTAATATATAATAAAACTATTATCAACTTATATGATTAAAATATATGTTTTTATTGATATTTGTGGTTTGGGAATTTTCGTTTTAATATATTAAATAATATTATTTTTAACCATTTTTATCTTTGTATATTTGCTCGCTTAAGTTATATTTTAATAAGTGGCTAGTATTTGTTTAATGATACTTTCAGTCTTGAATATTTATTGGTTGTGGTATCTGATTGTCAAGGTCAATGTCTGTGGATGTGTGTACATTTATTTATCGGTGTCTATGTGTATGGAAAGTGCATTCACTTTTAATTGTGCGTGTGTGTGTAGGTGTTGGTTTCCCCGTTTCCTTTTTTTTTTCATAAAGTGCCGTGGAGATGTTCCTGTCTCGTCGCTTTTTTGTGTGTATATATATCTAAATATGTCTGGATGCTTATGTATTATAATCTGATTGTGTTTGTGTTGTTTTGCGCGTGAGTTTAAGACCCCATTCACACACTTGGGATTAAAATATATATACATGTATTGTCGGATGACCGGATATTGTAGCGTCTGTTCTAACGTAATTTCAACGAAGAAATAAATTGAATAACATATGTATTTTTTTTTTTCTCCTCAGTAATTTTATAGTTTTTTAAACTTAAGAGTGATTAAATTTGGATTTTAAAATTGGCAGTTTTTAATTTTAATATCAAATTTTATCATATAATTTAATAATTATTGCTTAGAATAAATTCTTTTTTTAATATTACCCGTATTTTAAAGATCTCAATAGCTATTATAACATGATTTCGTTGAATCTTCCTATACTTGGGTTTTGATTGGTCATTCTAGCTTTTGTAACAATGTTTTCCCCTAGCGAAGGATCGTTAATTCATTTGAAATTTTTAAAACCATTTATTTTATATTCAACATCATCACTTGATAAGACACCGAGGGTGTTTTTTTTTTTTTTTTAAGCAGTACGCCCCTAGCAAGGCGTGAAGCCACTAGGATGCAGGGGGTTGCAGAAGATTTGAAGCGAGAGCAGACAGGAGTGATAGAAGAAAGGATGAGGAGAAGGATAGTGGGTAGATCAAGGTAACTGGAGATGTCGATTGACATTACATTTGAATAGTTGGAGATTATAGCTCTCAGGGAAACAGTAATTGGGAAGGGTGTTCCACAGGCGAGAGGTGCGAGGTATGAAGCTATTGGAGTAGAAGAGACGGCTACATTTAAAAGTTTCTACAGTGTAAGGGTGGGAGCGGGATGCCAGCCTCGTAAGGCGCTTGAATTCATGGAGTCTGGAAACCAGTGAAAGCAGTTCATCGGAGAAATTACCATGAAAGTATTTGTAGAAAAGACAGAGAGAGGCGACGGCGCGTCTGTGAGAGAGTGACTGTAGACGAGATGCCAGATCAGGGCCAATTATATTACATATCCGTCTCTGGATCTTGTCAAGAACTCCGAGGTAAACAGAAGGTGCCACAGACCACATATGGCAGCAATACTCCATGCAAGGGCGAATGGTTGTTTTGTATATTTGAAGTATCGATTCCGGGGAGAAAAATTTCCTGGCGCGGCACAGAGAGCCAACTTTCCTCGCGGTGGAAGAAGCAATTGACTCAATGTATTTGTTCCATCTCAGGTCAGCAGTCAACGTGAGACCGAGCAGACGCAGGAAGTTGCTCTCAGGAAGTTGGCTATCAGACATTTTAATGGGGTGGGAGGATCTCTATGGTAGTTAATGGAGAGTAGTTTAGTTTTTGTGGCGTTAAAGTTGACCAGCCAATTCTTGTCCCAATTAACAACCGATTGGAGGTCCATTTCAAGACGCACGGCCAGGTTAGTTTTGTCACCGACACTAGATTTGTTTTTGAGGCAGGAGTAAATTGTAGTGTCGTCTGCGTAGATGCCAACTTGGGAATCTATGGCGTCAGGAAGGTCGTTGATGAAAATAAGGAAAAGAGTGGGGCCAAGGATGGAGCCTTGGGGAACACCTGCGTTCGTGGGATAGGAACTGGAGGAGAATCCGTTGAGAACGACCTTCAATTCACGGTTTGACAGGAATGATTGTATTAGATCAAACAATCGACCTGTAATACCATAACCCTGGAGCTTACGAAGAAGGCCGGCATGACAAACCCTATCAAACACTTTGGAGATGTTTAGGGCCACGGCACGAGCCTCATCGTTATTTTGAAGGGCTTGGTAGACGGTTTCAGTGATGGCCGTAAGCACATCAGCTGTAGATCGGGCGTAGCGGAAATCATATTGCTTGCCTGAGAGTAGATCATGAGATGTAAGGTGGTTAACCACTTCGGCATTGATTAGGGCTTCGCAGACTTTGCCGAAGAGGGGTAGGAGACTAATAGGACGGTAATTACATGGGTGAGAGGGGTCTCCAGAGTTCTTAAAGACAGGAACAATGGATGAGGACTTCCAGCAGTCAGGAAAACAGGATTCCTTGAGGCAGTAATTATACAGTTTAAAGAGGGCGGGCGCTAGCTCAGGCGCGCATTTCTTCAAGACAATGGCTGGTATGCCATCTCCACCACTGACCTTGTTGGGGTCTAAATTGGAGATAATGCCCAGTACCAATGACGGGGTTATGCATAAGCCGCTCAATAGGGCCTCAGTTCTTAGAGGGAAGTCTGGTATGGGTCCACCGGTGGAGTCGAGCTTTGAATTAAATGAGAATTTCCGAGCAAAGCATTCAGCCTTGTCGGTAGAGGAGGTCAAGACCTCGAAGTGGTTGAATAACGGAGGTATGGAGGGTTTTCGATTGTTCAGGACACTCTTGGAGAGCCACCAATAGTCTTTGGAGCCGAATTTTGACTTAGCTTCGTTGAGGACACGCTTACACTCGTTACGGGCGGAGGCAAAGAGACGTCTATTGCAGCCCGACATGTCGCTACGAAATATGTGAAAGAAGTGATTCCTATGGGCAATGGCGGCTCAGCAAGCAGCGGAGAACTAAGGGGAGGAGTGCGACTTGACCTTAAATTTCCTTGAGGGGATGAAAGCTTCGATTCCAGCTTTAACCCAGGATGAGACAGAAGCACATTCTTGGACAAGGAGTAGAAAGACAACATCCCAGGGGACGTGGCGGAGGAAGTCACGGAACGAGTCCCAATCCGCTTGTTGATAGTAGAACGAGGTTCTAGTGATGGGAGGTTCTTTGCGGGGTGTGGAGTTGAAGGAAATGTTGACAGATACCACGGCATGATCGGAGTTACCAAGAGGGCAGAGCTGTGTGGCGCTACAAGATTCGGAGATGGAGGTAAAACACAGATCGAGAAGGGAGGCCTTACCTGCCCGGTTGAGGGCAAAACGCGTGGGGAAGTCAACTATCTGCGTGAGAGATTGAGAAATTGAGAAGTTAAGTGTTTGAATGCCAGCCCGGTCAGTAGTAGCATTCTCGAGTCACTTGGTATGATGGGCGTTAAAGTCACCAAACACGAATATTTGAGCAAACGGGTGGAGAGGTGATGTCAGATCTGCTATCAAGTATCCCACAGTCTTGAGAGGATGGAGAGCGATAGAGGTAGAAGAGATAGCTTACGACATTGAGGAGAGATAGTCGGAGACACATGGTCTGGCGATTCGAGAGACAACTCTCTGGCCAAGGGGAGGTGGTCCTTGACATAGACACCAAGGCTGTGCATGTGGGTTAGAGAGGAAGGTAGCCGGGGATCGAGAGATCAGAGGAGGGAATAGACGAGACAAGGTTTGTCTCACACAGAGCCAGTATATCCGGGCAGTTTGCAGTAAGGAAAGATTCCATATTGCTGAAATTTGTTCTAATGCCACGAATGTTAGAGAACGAAATGTTGAGGGGTTTAGGTGATTTTTGAGGGGCTGGTTTAGGTTTCCTTTTTTTGGTTCATTTGAGTCTTCATGTGGAGTAATTGTTGGAAGATGAGAAGGCCTGAAGTAAGAGAAGCAGATAGTTATCGACCGCAACATGAGCAGAGAGGAGTTTCACAGCCTGCATCATAATGTGGCCTCAGGGTTGCCCACTGGAGGTGACTGCAGGGACACCGTTCCATGCGCGTCATGGCACTACAAACACCCCGGTATTATACAACTGTTGATCAGAGCGGCCGCTCAAGACGCTACGCAAGAGTTAGGGCTCCTAACTACCAGTCGGAAACAGCAACCAGTGAACTGTCAACCGTGTACCCTCAAAATGAAGAGGAAATGCCACAGACTGCTCACGTCACAAGAGAAACACATCAGCACTAGTACAGAGGCCAGAGAGAGAGTACCAGGAACCCCTTCTTAGACAGGAAACAAGGTGTGAGCCTCTGCGCTTGTCCAGGGGAAGGGGGAGGGGTGTTGACCGGGCGGTAGGAGGGTCTATTACATATAACACATACAACAACAACAAAAGACAAACAGAGGGATAACGGCGGGGAAGTAGTTGATATAGTGCCCAGGCTGACACTAGGTGTGTGTTCAACGGGTTAGGATGGATTTATTATTATTTTATCCTTACACAACACTAAGTTTTAACTTAGTATAAGTCCCATTGCTCTATTCTAAAGAGAGAAATGAAAAAATGATTATCCACCTTTTTGCGGATATGGCATAAATGCTAGCTCACTTGTGGCAGTGGGTGATATTGGTAGTCCGCATGCATCCTGATGGTCACCAGTGAGTGTTCCATATTAGTACATTTTATCAAGCAAAAGACAAGGCCACTGGACCATAAGAATACTGAAGACATACTAACGCCTGGTGAAGAGACATTTTTCCCTTTTTTCGAGGTGGTGGGGATTTCCAACTCCACAAACATAGTGTTATAAGTTAGGTTTGAATGATTAGAGCAAGTATCAATGTTAAATTAGCCGCACAGAGTGGGGGGGGAGAGACCGAGCAAGAATAGATAAATAAAATAAATACATAAACGTTGGAATATATATATACATATATATATATATATATATATAGATAGATAGAGAGAGAGAGAGAGAGAGAGAGAGAGAGGAGAGGGAGAGATGCTTTTGGATGCGTCTCTGGTAGAATGAATTTATACTCACACATAGCAGAAAGTTAATGTCCGCATTCATTCTGGTGGACGCCAGTGATTGTACAGCCAGCCATTTCTGAAAGTGATTTTATAACATATTTATGTTATAATTTTTTTTCTTTTTATAAAAATAAATATATATATATATATATATATATATATGTGTGTGTGTGTGTGTGTGTGTGTGTGTGTGTGTGTGTGTGTAAGTAAAAAATTATCCGCACTTTCGGCATAAAATATATTTAGATTAGAGTGCGGATAATTTTACGCTTTACTTCGTACATCGACTGTCCATATATATCGATCAATCTATCTATCGATCAATCTATATATCGCTTGTTCATGTCACTCTCTCTCTCTCTCTCTCTCTTTCTCTCTCTCTCTAGTGATTTATTAACTCTTATTATTTATCTATCTCAGAAGTTGTCTGGAGGCCGTGGTTGTATGCCAAATGCGTTTTGTTTTAAATATATTTACTCTTTAGTATTTCAAGATATTCTGGTGTAATTTAGAGGACAAATTATCAATCTATCTATCTATCTATTTATTGCCTACTCATATCTATCTCTCTATCACCTGTTAATACAGCGAATCGGTCTTTGGATGACAATATATATGCTCTCGGAAAAAGCTCGCTTGAGATAAAGGTAATTTTAAAGACAGTGGCTCATGCCGCTATTAATGCATTGGTCTTCAACCGAATTGAATTGAGCTCTCTGGGCCAATGACGTATTTCCCATAGAAAACGGCAAAATTTCCCTTCCTCTCTACCGTGCGACAATAGCCTAGTGAGAGAATCTCTGACTGATAGCAGTTTCGATCCCGGCTTGAAACAATCGCACGTCTAACCACACTGAAGAGCTGTGATACAACGAAATAGTCTGTCTGTTGATGAATATATATATATATATGACGAAATATACTCTTAAGGTGTGCTATATTTATGGGATAAAGTGCTCAATATCAGAGATAGAGCGTGTGTAAATATAAAAATGAACATTAAAGTCAACACTTAGAGGCGACAGAGCGTTTCATGCTAGATGCAATCGTCAGGCCACCTGAGGACAGTCGCCTCTAAGTGTTGACTTCAATGTTCACTTATACATATATATATATATATATATATATATATATATATATATATATATATATATATATATCGCCTTTTCATATCTATTTCCACTCTACTCTCGCTGTCCGACTCTTTTTCTATTTAGTTTAAACACCATCTACTTAATATATTCCAGATCTCATAGTGTTGGAATGTTTAGGTGAACAAACAGTACAAAGGCTAAAATGTCGGCAAAAGAATCACACCCTATATCAATTGCATGGGAATAAAGACAAACGTTTGAAGCGTTCTCAAAGATATTAACAAATTAAAATGGATCCGGCTATGTCACGTGAGAAGAATGACGTAAAAAATATGGACGTCGAAGTTAACGGTCTGGATCCCAGAAACTCCAAGCCGTGTTCGCCAAAAGACGCGATGACGAAACGGCCTGGATATCTTCGAACTGAATTGACAGAAAAGAACGCAAGTCAGGAGCTACTAACAATTGTCATGAGACAACAACTCAAAGCAAAAGTAAAAATCGTGTACATATTTATGCCAGCAGACCGCAGAGTGAACGCGAAATTGCAGAAATATCAGAAGCCAAGAATATTGATGGTATACTTTGAACTGTTACCAAAAGCACAGAAATCGAATCTGATAAAGTTGAGGATACTTTCTTTATCTACATTCCTTATAGTTTTATCAATCATATGTGGAATAAAACATTTTGAAATATGTATAAAACTGGGGAAGACAATTATCGTATAATTTATTTTTAAATTAGATTCTCTTCTAGAAACAGCCATACTACACTGTCTTCCAGAATCTTGTGCACATTTCAATTCCTCTGCTGAACTATGAATGGTAGTATGATTAAACTGGTACCATTTTAAAGCTAAATTCATTAAGCTTTTTGTAATGCTAATGTTTTTTTTTCGTATTTTCTCAGATCCAGTAATGGTGTTCACTCAACCAGAAAAGGCGTTTTGCGTCCCTGAATTTGCATAAACTAAATCATGAACACTTGCTCAACGTGGATTTTGCACAAAATTCCGAAAAGAAGCACCAGAAAGGAAGTCCATATTGAGATGGCATGGTAAATTCATGAAGGATGGGTGTTTGTACCCGGCTAAGAGAACGGGACGCCCCTTACCTTCAGATGATACGATTGAGCAAGTTCGAACTGCCTTGAGCGGAGCCCCCATAAATCGATCACAAGAACCAGTAAGGAACTTGAGTTTCCTACAACAACTGTTTTGGCGTGTCTTAAAAAGACGACTGCACATGACACCTTACAAGCTACAGTTAACCCAACAGTTGCAGGACACTGATAAACCAGCCCGTCATGACTTTTGTATTGCAATGCAAGAGAAATTGGAAGATGACGGATTTCATGTGTGCCGTGTGACCAACGGTGCTCACATTGACCATCTTTGAACATTCCATGTAAAACTTGAGATTAAATTCTTTCAGAATATGTCAGGCGCGTTTTTATGTCCTTAATAGTTTTCGGGATATTCAATGTCAAAATTTACCTAAGACTTTTGGAACACCCTGTATTAGTCGAGGTCGTAAGAGAAAACAAGTAGAAAACACTAGCTATTATCCGTGGCCGGACATTTGACCGAACGGACATTTGGCCAAACGGACATTTGGGCGGTGGACATTTACCCGAACGGACATTTGGCCGATGGACACTTGGCCGATGGACACTTGGCCGACGGACACTTGGTCGATGGACACTTTTCCGAACGGACATTTCGCTGATGGACATTTGCCCGAACGGACATTTGGCCGACGGACACTTGGCTGATGGACACTTGGCCGAACGGACATTTGGCCGACGGACATTCACCGAAAAAGTACAAGTAAAAATAGTAGCAAGTGAAGATTGTTACAGATATCATAGTTTGTAATTCCTATTTTGAACTTGATCGTGAAAAAAAATAAGACACCAAACAACATAATATCCCGCTGTTGACAAGAACAGCAGCTAGGCATAACATCAAAGCGCTAAAAAATAAAAAATAAAAAAAGTTTAAGATTGATGTCGTTACATCTCAACCAGAACAACATAGATGATTCAAACAAAGTTATTTTATCGTCTTTAGCCGCAACACATCACCTACTTCTTAACATATCTAAACGGAAAAAAAGATACTCCCATGTGAGGGCAATGTTGATTGGAAAAGTTTGATACAAAAAAGAAATAAGCGGAAAAAAGAAAGAACAATTTTAGGGAGAATGTGAAGGAATTAACAAAGAAAAGAAAAGAAATAGTTACCACACTTCTTTTTATCTGCCAGAATGTAGGCGATCATGGCTCTCCCCTCCCCTCTATCCCTTGCAGCTCTCAACAAGTTCCTTCCCTCTGCTTCGTACCCCAGACCACGTTCTGTCATCCACTTGCTTAAGCCCGCCAGGTATGTCACGCGCCGCTTTCCCTTGTCTCTTTTTCCTTCTATTCGACCTCTGAGTGTCAGATTCTCCAAGCCATCCTTCCTCGCTATGTGTCCCAGAAACTCCAGCTGCCTCTTTCTGATATTAAGTATAAGCCTGCTCCTTGTTTGAAACCTCTCTAAGACCTCATCGTTGCTCACACGCTCAGTCCACCTTTTGTAAAACCACATCTCTGTCGCCTCGAGTCTCTTCTTCATCATTGAGGAAATCGTCCAACATTCGCTGCCGTAAAGAAGGACAGATGTCACGTAACAGCTCAGTATTCTTTTCTTTGTTACCAAAGTAATGCTTCTCTTTCGCAATACTCTGCCCAGCTTTTAGAATGTGTCCTTGGCCATCCCAATACGTCTACGGATCTCAGTGTCAAGACGTTTCCCAGATATTTAAACTTCCGCGTCTGCTTGATTCTAGTCTTCCCGACCTGAAAATCGCATTTCGGGCTCATCTTACTTCTTGTAGTTTATGCTTAGTTCTTTCTTCTAACTCTCCGTCGCTACCTTCTGTAGGAGATTTTGTAATTTCTTTTCCTTGTCTGCTATCAGTACTGTGTCATCTACGTATCTTGTGTTGTTAAGATTGTGGCCGCCAATACTAAATCCCGGTAGGGTTTCCAATTCTCTCAGAATTGCCTCGCCGTATAGGTTAAACAGGTCGGGTGAGAAGACGCATCCTTGCCTTGCGCTCATTTCTAATTTTGTATATACACTGATCTGGTTCCCTATGCGCATGCATGCTGTTTGCTGCCAGTATAGGTTCTTGATTATTCTGATATCTTTCCTGAATATATCAAGGTTGCTGAGCAGGTCCATGTCCGACAAATTGGAAATCAAACATTTTGATGAAATGTGAGAGGAAACGAAAAATCGTGAAAGTATCCTCCAATCGAAACCAAAAGACAAGAGATGAAGGTATGAAAAAACGTGGCCGACCGACATTTGGCTGAACGGACATTTGGCCGAGTGACATTTAGCCGAATGGATATTTGGCCGACGGACATTTCACCGAAAAAAAGGAAAAATAGTACCAAGCAATACTTTAAGTATTTTAATTAGTAGTATTATAAAGTAGAATAGGACTAATAATTACTAATGAATTTCAAGTTATTAAATTACTAAATCTAAATTTGAAGTTAAAAGTTTTCTTATTTCAATATTTGCTTATTGAAATTAGTATTATTAAAAATAGTTGAATGTATTTGGGTAAAAAGTAACACCTAATTATTTAAATTCATATTTAACAGTAAGATAAAATCTAGTTCATCCCTTTAAGATAATGATCATTAAAAGCGTAACTGAAAGATCTTTCATATCGTAAAAGCTTAAGATTATTGTAGTAAAATGTGCTTTTTCTCAAATATTTATCATCTTACAGTAATATTTGAAATAAAATATAATATATGCAGAATAGATTTTTGAAAAAGCCTGTAAAAAAAAAACGAAAAATTATAAATTAATACAGTAAATAAATCTAAATATATGTAGCACGTTACGATAAAGAATGTGACATTCATGTAAGTAGGCCACTACATTTTCGGCTAAATGTCCATTCGTCCAAATGTCTGTCGGCCAAATTTCCGAGTACCCTATTACCTGTGAGAATAAGAATGCATGGTTGTCAACAAAAGATCCAACCCCTGTTGTAAGCTATGTACCAGGAATGTCAAAAGTAAGCAGACACAGATATGCATCTTTCTGGTTAGTGTAGTATTGGCTTTAATTTTTTTATTTCTGTTCGAAGTTAGAAATAAATATAAAAAATAAAAATGCTGAAATGTAAATATTTTAAGATGATCATTATGTACAAGTACTTTATTTACATTATTCGGACTATTGTACTCATCTTTGTCGCCATATTTATTACAACGTTTCGGCCGTTGTACAGTCCGGCCTTCGTCAGGTGGTTGGAATGTCGAACTGAACCCTTTATTTCGCTCACTGGGGTAGACTGTTCTAGTTCCACGTGCCATGTTTAATGAATGTCAGTTATCAGTTATCTCCTGTTAATTTCCCTCTGAAAGTTCTCCACTGCCTTAACCGGGTATTGAACTCACACTCTTTTGGTCCTGCCACTGGATCTAACCAACGCCTTTATCCACTGTGCCATCAGTCTATGAATTTCTGAGTATTTTAAACCTAATGTATTCAGCAACCATTTTTACCAAAAAATTCCAACCACCTGAAGAAGGCTGGAGTGTACAACGGCCGAAACGTTGTAATAAATATGGCGACAAAGATGAGGAGAATAGTTCGAATAATGTAAATAGTGTACATAATACCTCATCTCAGAAATATAGACAGGTACAAGTACTTATCATAAAATAACGCGTAGATATTTATAAAATAGTTTTTACGAGGTTGGGCTAAAAATTTTGCAACACGGTCATAAAAATGGTTTAAAAAATATTCTTATTATTTATTTGAGGTTCAAATTTCCCAAGTCCTCTTTCCTAAATAATGTCACCTAGATATGTCAAATGTCCTTTTCTCATTCTAAGTGCAAGTTCTGCTACTACAAAAGTTACTTCCCTTTGTCGGGCTAGACAATTTTGCTCGCCAGAATCTATCTTACATAATTATAAGTCTACTATTCGTCCTTGCTTTGAATACTGCTGTCACATCTCGTTTCGTGAGCCTGCTATATGTTTAGAGATTCTCGATAAAATCCAAAGAAGAATCTGCAATGTTATTGGTGCTGACCTGGCATTTCAGTCACTTTTCACCGCAGTAATATAACATCCATGTGCCTTTTCCATAAATATTTTTATGGTTATTGTGCTGATTATCTATGGTACCTAAACTTTATGAATTTAAATGCAGTACTAGATTGGCGGCAAGGTCTCATGATTTTACAGTTGAAACGGCGAAATGTAACCGTAAGATCTACGCTAGCAGTTTCTTCAATCGCACTCTTCGCTTGTGAAACTGTCTTCCGGCTTTTTTACTTCCCAGTCAACTTTGATCTTTAAAAATTAAAATGCGATGTCAGTCGTTACGTACTGGCTTCTTAATTCTTGTTCTTTTACTGTTTTTCTTCTTAATAGTGTTTCTTCTCATATTCTCTAACACTCAGTAACCTCTTATCTCTTAGTGGTTTCATTGCCTTGGTTGGGGTGAAATGATTTAAAAAGTGTCATTTTCATTAAAAGTCTCACATTGATGATTAGATATTACATAGCAGTTCTCCCCCTTTTTTTTTGCTTTTTTTTTTTTTTTTTTTGCTTGGATGAATATTTTTCTAACTTTTCAACTTTTGCTTAGTTTCTGAAAGGCGAGTTTCTTTAAATCTTTAGGATTAGGAAGAATCCTTAACCCATTATCTGCCATGAACCCCATTTGGGGAATCTGTTAAAATTAAACCCACTACATGTTATTTCTTGTATTTACATTGAATTGCTTACATACATACATTGCATTTGCAGAGGTATACTTTACAACAATTAGCCTTTAAAGTATTTTATTATTAGCCGTAAGAAGACATTTTCTGTCGCAATTTTACATTTCACGAGTAGAAAAATAATGATTATTTTGAAAAATACTTTTTTTATTATTTCTAATCAATATTATTTTTTGATGTTTTATAAACATATACAGGGTGTCTATAAAGTTCGTGTGCACTTAAAAAAAATTATAACTTTATTTGTATTTGCGATAGAAATAATCTGTCAAAAAATGTTATAAAGTTTAATGTACCCAGTTTTAAGTATAGCTAAAATAACTAATGTGATTTCAGGCATTACTGTAAATCAGTTGGCGAATGTTTTCCGTTAACTGCAAAATCGTATTACCCTTTGTACTGCTAATGATGGAAGATATTTGGAAATTTAAATAAAATTTCAATAAAACCTTAAAAAATATAGATTTACTTCTTTCTAATCCTTTTTACAAATTATTTCTATCGCAAATACAAATAAAGTTATAAATTTTTTAAAGTGCACATGAACTTTATGGACACCCTGTATATTTGATGTTCTAGTTTCTATAAAAATGACAATGTTAACTACTGAAATGAAACATAAGGAATAAATAAACTCCTAAGACACCTGCCTGGGCCAAAAATGCGTATTAAAAAATTTGGTAGTTAATGGGTTAAACAATGGAGAAAATTGTATTTTTATTAAAGACTTTTAATTCTGTATAATCTTAATTTTACTATAAAAGAGTATGTATCCACACTTCCAAACTCATTAATGAACCATTTTCAAAAGCTGATGTCTATTTTTTTTTAAATCAGTATGGCGTGTGGATGTTGTATTCTCCAATCCCTCTATCATCATCATACGCCTGTGAAATTCCCGCTGTCTCTTACTGATTACGTAAAAGTGTTCTTTTCTATTTAAACTGAAATTATGAAGATTAGGTATTATATATCACTACAGCTCACTTTTCTAGATTTCAAAGAACATTTTCATAATTCTTAATACCTTGCCTTATTTCTGAAAGTTATCCTTCTCTAATTTTCAGCTCCTTTGGAAGAATTCATGAACAACAAGGGAAATTATATTCTATTAAAGATTTTTAATCCCGTAAGCATTTTGCTATATGAGAGAATTTACCCACACCTCCGCACACAAGAATGGACAAATTCTTTACTGAAAACAGATTTCAAGAGTTGATTGCCAGGATTTTTTAATGGAACTCAAGCAGAAAAAATTCTGCAGCATTTAGTAGGGTAAATACAGGAAGTATGAAAGGCAATGCAATGAAGGTATTTCTTACAGTCTGTTAACCATTTTTTTCTATGGAGAGGAAATTTGTAGAAGCATTTTCACAGCTTTACTTGTTCCTTTTTGCCTGTTAACTTAATTTTTTATGGGCCCCTTTTATTAAAGATTATCATTGTTAACCCATTCAACTCAGTACCTTTATTTTAAAAATATCACATCACGAGTCTCTTGGAACAACAAAAATATCTAAAAACGTTATACCAACCTTCCAAAGTGCTAATACATGACTCGTATTAATAATATTGTAATAATTTTACAAATACTAATTTTTCTTACTAAAATTCACCCTTTACAAGGCTCAAGAGCCAATCAAGTTGTTTTTAATCATTTCACACCAAACAGATTCAGAAGACAAGATAACGACTGACAACGCATTTAAATCTTTGAAGATCAATGTCGATTTAGAAGTAAGAAGCCGATAGAGAGTTCCACAAGCGAGAAGCACAAGAGAAGAAAATGCTGACATAGAACTTACGGTTAGATCTAGCCACTTAAACTGTACTATAAGTGTTAGAATGGTAAAGACGAATGAAATGATTCATATGCAGGAAAGGAGGATGGAAGTGAAGAATATGAGGATAAGCTAACAATTGACGCTTGACATGAAGAGTTTAAGATTGTCTTGCTCCGGAAAGCATCGACGTTGGAGTTTAAATGGCAGTTGGGGAAAAAGGTTTCCTGAATGGAACTTTACCCATGCAATTGAAATCTAGAGGATGATTCATCTGAGTAGAAATAACATTCATATACTAGTTGTAAAGATCTGAACTGATGAAATTAAAGAATGGGGCGCTCATCCGAACCTTTAACATGAGAAAAGCACAATATGAAAGCAACGGGCTTGCGACGTTACGTCTGTGGGGGAAGAAGCTGCAGAGTGGAGAATAAGTCACCCACCTATAAGAATACGTAAACTATATTATACACTATCAAAGACTATCTGGGTCTAATCTGACTCTTGCAAAGATAAATCCGGTAAAAATGAGCTGACCATTTTGCCAGCATCTTTAGCGATGGAACATATCATCATCATCATCATCATTCTACTTGAGGTCATGAATTAATATGTTCTCTCATCTAAAGTGACATTGTATAATTATTCGACAATATTTTGCCAGCCTTCTCTGTCCTTTGCGAATTTGTTTCAGATCTTCCTTGATTGTAAACTTCTCCAAAGGATGAGTGCGATCTTTCTACCTTGTTCTTTGAATGTCTCTGTTCCGCGTTGGGAATATGGTGGTTCTTGGATGACCTCTGAACTTTTTGAAATCAGACTTTTCCTAGTAAAACTGAATGGCTTATTTAGCTGGGCATCCTTGATCCATTCTGTTTGGTGACATTCGTATGTTTTTTCTTGAATAGTGAGCTGTATCACAGTCACACGATTTGATATTTTCCAACATCGATGTATATTATTACTCCATTTACCCTTGACCACAAATTTGTTTCCATAACGTTTGCCTTCTGTCTCTAAACATATCAGACCAGGTCCAATCTTTCTTTTTCTGTATATTGTCTTTCTCAGTAAGCAACGTCTTAAATAAGTAGTTATATATTTTTTCGCAACTGGAGCAGCCATATATATATATATATATATATATATATATATATATATATATGCAAGGGCCAATGTGATTCTACTGAACATCTTTCTTTTTCAAAAGAGAAAAGAATTGATCTTTCAGTTTGATTTTTGTTGCACAAGAGCAAGTATCATTGCCAACACTGTTGTTTCAAACTATATTGCCAGTGAGTAACACAGACGATTCTATTATTAAGTAGATCACGTAATCATAAAGGAAGTGAATAAATAGGAAGTAGCGTGATGACTATACAATCTCTGTTCACTCTTGTTGTCTATCCACTATTGCTATATGTTCACTCTCTGTACTCTACTACTATACAGATTCCGAGTCTCTTTTGATCATTTTACTATTTGGCGATTACTACTTGAATAAGTATTACTGGTGAGGATATTATTGGAAGGCGTTACTATTGTGATGTTGGACGGCTTCTCTTGTCAATTTTATTAAAATATACACACTTAAGAGCAAACGTTCTTAGGATATTTTTTGAAACAAATAAGTGGTAAAATCAAAACTAAATTATTTTTGGTTTTGTTTGTTTTTTTTTTACGGCATATCAACTGCAACGGGTCATTTAAAGCCGACAAGTTTTTTTTCCTGGTAATATTTATGTTTTGTCAAAAATCAATTTCTGTTAATATTTTTTTCCTCAAAAATCTTATTTTTTCCAAAACGTATTGCTGGTAATAGTTTTTTTCTTAAAAAATTTATTTCTGGTAATAATTTTTTTTATAAAGTATTTCTGGTATTAAAAACTATTTTTAGACTTCCATAATGCTTTTTACCTCAGATTGGGGGGGGGGTAACTATTTGCCCATAGCTGGGACCCTAACAGGTGCTACCACCCCGGATCAGGGTGGACCTGGGAACACCAGCAATTAAGAGGTGGTTTCACGCTTCTCAAAGCAGAACAGAGGCCTTGCTGTTGGACGTAGATTATCGTCTTACCCTGGACGCGGATGTAGTTTATCGTCATACCCAGGACGACAAGACTAAATTAAATGGTGAATACAATCTTAACGTAAAGTACACAGACGATACCTAATGTTGATAGCAGGGATAGAAGGAAAACTGCAAGAACTTTTCGACAACTCAGAATTCAAAACCTCATGAGCACAGCTAGGAAGACTCGTGGAACAATAGGTGCACTAGTTTTCCGTACTGAGTTCTTCCAGAAGGTTATTTGTCTTTTTCCACAATCCTACGCCACGATAATAAAACGTGAGGAAATCCTAACTGTTCAGGTCTAGTAGCTGAAATTGAAATGATGATGCTTCTTCCTGTTGTGGCCTCTTGACCCATTTTTCCTCACTACTGTTCCATTATGTTTTTTTAATTTCAGGATTACGGGTCGGCCTGTAAAGTTTTTAATTTACTCGTGGAGTCGGCCTGATTGCAAAATGGTATGATATGTTCGGCTACGGCCTCTAGGAGTAAAGAGGAAAAAATGTGACATTGGTACACACACACACACACAAATATATATAAATATAGACAGATATATATATAATATATATATATAACATTGAAGTTATGTAATAGCAAAAACATTTCTTGCATTTACTTATGTTCAGTACTTACTAATTAATAATTAAATCTGTTTACTATTAAATAATTATGATCTTTACGTCACTAAGAGAGGAATGATGAGTAGAGCTTATGGCGTAGAAATTCATATTCGTATCCAAACCTAAACAAAGCAATTTCTATAGAAATAATGGAATTTTGATTTATTAATCTGGCAATTTTAAATTTTATTTTAAACATTATAATCTGAAGATAGTGCAGAGGATTTGGAAAGAGTTCTATGATATATTCAGTCAAAATCCTAGTGCTCGGAGTGATCACTCAAGATGGTAACGTTATGCTTTCATTAAGACGAAAAGTGTGACACTGAAATCCAAAGTGTCACTGGAACTGCGAAAGTTGTCTTTCAAAACTAAGCAATGTATTAAGAAACAAATATTTCATTAAAATCAAAAACGAATGCATTACATTGTTATGAATATTAGTCTTCCCATATGGCAGTGAATGCGTTGGGACACCTCGAGGTGGTGTAATGGTTAGTAAGCTTGTCTGGCTATAACATTTACGACTGAGTAGTGAGTTCGTTCCTCACTGGGTGCCTCATACTTTCGGCCTTGTGCCACATCTAAGCTACGCTTGGAAAACAACTATAACAACGAATGCGCAATAGATGAAGAAAATACTTGAAGCAACAGAAATGTAGTTGTACAAAAGGATGTTGAGAATAACATGGACTGAACATTTGGCTCATAGCGAAGTATTAGAGAAAATAGAAACAGATGTCGACTTACATTTAACATCAGGAAGAGACAGTTGCTGTTTCTAGGGCACATATCAAGAAAAGAGGGCTTGGAAAATCTGATGCTCACAGGACAGTCGTCCTGGGTAAGACGATAAACTATGTCCAGCAGCAAGTCCTCTAATCAGGAGGTTTTGAGGAGTCTGGAACCACCTTTTAATTGCTGGTGTTCCCAGATCCACCCTGACCCGGGGTGGTAGCACCTGTTAGGGTCCCATCTATGGGCAAATAGTTAACTATTACCAGCAATACTTTTATAAAAAAAAATTATTACAAGCAATACAATTTTTAAGGAAATATATTACCAGAAACAGATTTTTGACGAAACAAAATATTACCAGCAATAAAAGATTTTGTCGGTATTAAATAACCCATTGGGGTTGACATGCCGTAAAACAAAATAAACCAAACCAAACCTCACAGGACAGATAGAACTTAAGAAGGAATGAGTAAGAGTCGACCCACTGTCCTTGGCATAGTGGGTTTTTTTTTTTTCGTGACATCCTGAACCGGTAGATCTAAGTAATGTATATTGTCTGAACATTTGCAATGGAAATATACCTTTCTCACGCTATTGCAGTGTGGAACCATTTAACGAGGCAGAAAAGGAAAAGAAAGAAAAGAAGGCAGAAAGAAAGGCTAGACGAATCGTGGGTGATAAGCAGAACACACACACGGCTAAGAGACAATGGATATTTTGATAAGTAACAAATGGCGAAAAGGTGTCATTACAATGACAGGGAAATTCTGAGTAAAAAGAAAAGGGAAAGAAAGAAAGAATCAGATATGTTTTGGCGTCGGCTGTGTTATCAAAGGATATGAAAACAAACTATGGGTACGAGAAGGCATCTTATTATCAACTACAGACCGACTGGCCAAAGAAAAAATTAAAATGAAAATGTTATTTCGATAAGTGACGAAAAACAGGCAACTAAAAGGACTTTGGACAGATAGGAAAAATTAATTGTACCAAAGCCACACGCACAACTGAGCGAATTCTTTCGACGGAACATCCTTGGCTTGCGATAATAAAATTATGTTATCAGAAATATGTACCGAAGGGGAATGAATGGGAATTTAGAAATGTCTTTTCGGGGCGACGTTGGCCGTGTTAAGAAGACCACCCATTCTGATAATTGGCGATAAAATACCTGACGAAAACCACGTGTAGAACAAGAGTTATGACCGCCATTGTTCATATTGTCCCGTTTGCGGCTAGAGAAATGATAACGGCGATTAAAAGGAAGAAAAGGAAAAGATGGGATATTTTTTTTTAGTTAAGCAAGATATTTTTTTTCTTACTGAAACAGAGCCGCGGATTCGTCCACGCCCGACTAAGACATCATTGGTCGAGTGGTGATCACGTGACGCACGAAGGAGGCTGTCGCCGCCTCATCCAGAGTGTAGGTATGAGAAGCTGCTACGAAGAAGTGGGGAGGGCAGTTCACGCCCCTCTGAAGTATGGTGAGAAAGTGGGGGGTAAGGAAAGGCTCCCAAAAATGAAAAAAAAAGTGGAAATTCCTAACCAGAGAGGTGGATATGTATTTAGAATTATCGAGGAAACCCCGACGCCGACAGACCCACCCCGGTTTTGGTCGGCGTCCATATAAGCGAAGCCTCAACAAGCAGAAATCAGTTGAGTTCCAGAGTTGAATTCCAGAGTTCCAGGAATTCAGTTCCCAGAGTCAGTCTCCAGTTGAAGCCGCCTCGCAGATAGCTGACCAAGATTCACGCAAATTCCGGACTCCTCTTCAGCCCAAGAACAATTATTTTGAAGAGCGACTTAGATCCAGGCCACCGAAATAAGTGTTTTTCGACTTTCGTCCGAAGACACACCGAAAAACCAATTTCTTAGAGAGAAAACAACTTGAAGCGTTAAAACTCGCCTAACGGAAAACGACGTGTCACAATCCATAGAACGGGTCGGGAGACAGATGAAATCCTATATATCGAACAACTAGACATAAAGTTTGTTACCTTTTTCTTTGATACTTTGAACTTTTTGAGTTTTCATTTTATTTTCTTTTATGCATATTTGTGTGGTATCACCCCCGTTGAACTCGGTTTGCATTACGGCCCCAACCACTGATTGATCTCGTCTGCCTAAGATCAATTCACAACGTGGGTAGGCAGACTGGAGGTCAATGCAGTTACCTTGGTAACCAGGCGTTGGAAGCGAGTTGGGAACGACGAGGCTGATATCAAATCTAACCAGATTCCCACCCGAATCACCAAAAGGTTAGAACGTCACATTTGGGTGCCGCGACCGATACCAAGCCAGTTGGTCGTCACAGGACGAGACAACACGACTGACGCGACAGGCGGACGTCAAGTTTGGAGCAGCGACACCCGAACGGAGCAGCGAGGAGCGAACAGCTGGCGCCGCGGCGAGGACGTCTGGTGGTGGTGCTGTTTAGGGACGTCACAACTGGTGCCGTGGTAGACCAGGATAGGACGTCACAGTTGGCGCTGCGACCAGGGGACGACGTCACAAGTGGCACCGCGGCGAGGACGTCACAATTGGTGCTGTTTAGGGACGTCACAGCAGGACAATGACAACACAAGACACGAATCTTTAGTATTTTAATAGACCAATAGTTTGTCTATTACTCTCGGCTAGTGTGTGCTGTCCTCGGAGTTGCTTGTCGGAAAGTGTTACATCTTTGTCTGCAATGTAAATCTATCTGCTCCAGTTGTTCATACAAAGATGCAGACGCTGCTTATATCAGTGTGATATTGAAGGTAAGATCCTCTCCGTTACATTACGACATTAATATGTGTTATTAGAATTGCATTTCAGTTGTTTGAAGTTTATCTTCACCTGTGAATAGATTCACTTCCAAATAGGATAATAGTTCAATAAACATTTTTTTTTGTTTCTAAGGATATTTTCTTAGCTTTGAATTATTTGCTGAAATTAGGAAGTATTATTATGCGTACTTTCAATTTGGTGTTTCATTTACTATCGTCTCTTACTACACGACCCTGATAGTTAAATGCAAGTACTTTTTTAATTTTGACTCTTCGGCACGCACCTTAATTGTCACTTTTGAAGACTTGTTTTCTTACAAATAATAATTACTCCGTTTTTCATTCTTTTATCTAGGAACATCATTAATTTGAAAATCCTTTTTTTAAATTTCAGTGAATTTTTACCTTTCTTAAAATGAATACAATAATATAACATAATGCTTATTTACATCTACGCCCACTATTAGAATATGCAACAATAATAATCTCGAAAATACTCGTTTATATGTCAGCAAACATCCAAACAAAAGCGATCTTTCTCAATGAATTTCTTTAAAATCTAAAGCATTTAATTATGTCTAGTGCCAAATATGACCAGGTAATTGTCTAATACAGTATGTAAGATGATTTTCATACGCATTTAAACTTATATATATATGTGGGGGGTGTAATAACAAAATTGTCTAAATTGTGTAACAACATGAGATAATTGTCCAGACCACAAAATGTTTAATATATAAAAATACTACTAAAGTAATTGAGCTGCTTTTATTTCAGGTGTTAGGATAAGACTTTAGCTATCTTGACAGCATTTGTTGTAAGAAACACAGAAAAACCCGTTGACTTATTCAAATAGAAAGAGAAGAGGTTAAAATCATTTTGTGTCAGCCCCAATAAGTCAACTGAGCAATGGTGAGAGGAAAAAAGATCATTCGGGCCTTCAGTAATGGTACCAACATTCATACTCTGGCTTCCATCTTCAAAGACCATTCAAGGACCATCGAGAGAACGATGAATAAGTTTTTAAAAGATGGAACAGTAGAAATGAAAACTGGATCAGGAGGTCACAGTAGCAAAAGTGATCATCATTTCAACTTAAAGCTAAATACATTCTTCTTGCTCAAAGTAGAGTCCAATAGTATTATAAGAACATCGGAAAATTTCAGTAAGATATCTTTAATCATTTCTAGGATACAACAATGAAATCTGAATCTTAATCTAACAATTGGAGGATTTTGCTTTTACACGATTTGGAGAATTTTACTGCTACACCCGGTATATATTCAGGCCGAGAGAAAAAAATAAATATAATGTTTAAAATGAAATTTAAAATTGTCGGATTAATAAATCAAAATTCCATTATTTCTATAGAAATTGCTTTGTTTAGGTTTGGATACGAATATGTATTTCTACGCCGTAAGCTCTACTCATCATTCCTCTCTTAGTGACGTAAAGATCATAATTATTTTAAGGTAAACAAATTTAATTATTAATTAGTACTGAACATAAGTAAATGCAAGAATTTTTTTACGCTATTATATAAGTTCAATGTTATATATATATATATATATATATATATATATATATATATATATATATATATGTATGTATCTGTCTATATTTATGAGATGAGGTATTATGTACATTATTTACATTATTTGGACTATTGTTCTCATCTTTGTCGCCATATTTATTTCGGCCGTTGTACGCTCCGGCCTTCTTCAGGTGATTGCAATGTCGAACTGAACCATTTATTTCGCTCACTGGGGTAGACTGTTCTAGTTCCATATGCCATGTTTAATGGATGTCAGTTATCAGTTATCTCCTGTTAATTTCCCTCCGGAAGTTCTCCACTGCCTTAACCGGGTCCTGTCACTCGATCTAACTAACGCCTTTATCCACTTTATTATTTTCATTACTACGATTGTATAAGGATTCCGCCATCTTGGCTTCTAATGACAAAACCATTTAAAGGGACACAGCTCTCTAACCTTCAATAGCCTATGTTTAAATGAAAAAAAATATTGTTCTAAAATTACAGTGTTTGACTCTTAGAGGCCGTAGCCCAACATATCTTACCATTTCGGAATCAGACCGACTCTGTTAGCAAATAATAATCCTGAAATTTTGCATTCCCAAGTTTTCATTACTACGATTCTTTTCGGCAATTTTTTGCTACGAATTCTTTTGTGTAATTACAATTTTTATTAGTTTAAATGAAATGAAAAGACTTTACCCTTCCGTATTACCTTGGTTTCAACTATAAGTTATCATCAAATCGTTTATTCTCTCTTTCTTTCTCTCTCTCTCTCTCTCTCTCTCTCTCTCTCTATCTATCTATCTATCTATATATATATATATATATATATATATATATATATATATAATAGATAGGAAAAAGACCAAATTTATAAGGCATTTTTAAAAGGTAAAAAAAAGACAATCGTTTTCGTCCCAGGACTTATCAAGTTTATTTTTCTGGGAATAGAATATTTAAAAAGCGTGCAAATTAAATTTAAATTAACGAATAGAATGGAATAGGAAAAAAAATGAATTTCAAGGAACTAGAGTCCAATAACATTCTAGTTTCTTTTTTCCATTCCAGTCGATTCGTTAATTTAAATTTAATTTACACGCTTTTTTAAATATTCTGTTCCCAGAAAAATAAACTTGATAAGTCCTGGGACGAAACTGTTTGTTTTTTGTTCTGTTTTTTTTTTTTTTGTTTTTGTTTTTTTGTTTTTTATCTTTTCTTTTAAAAAAATACCTTCTCCTATGTATTATTAAATTCTGTACCACAAAAAAACTTATTTAATTTACACACACACACACACACAGACACACAGACACACACATATATATATATATATATATATATATTAAATCCGTTGTTATCCAAGTCGATCCTAATAATGTAAAATATTAAAACTGATCCACAAAAAGAGCTCAATGTATTTATTATAACAGACCATATAAATTACACAACAGATAAATCCCAAATTACCTCATGAGTATAGTCTATTTCAACTAAAGCCGAATGCGTCTGCCTTATTCAATTCTGATTGTGTAAGATGAATAAGACTGAAACGTGACAATTACATTCACTTTTCCTACATCCGGTAGCAAGGCCTCTATGTCAGGAGGTTTTGGAACTATCTCTTAATTGTTATTGTTCTCAGTTTCCCCCCCCCCCTGACCCGTGGGTAGCACCTGCTACGGTTCCAGCTATGGGGAAATTGTTAACTCCCTAGCTGAATTCAAAACACAATGAAAGTATAAAAAGTTTATACTAAAAATATCATCTGTACTTTTTCATAGTAAAAAAAATACCAGCAATACATTTTTGTAAAAGAAATTTCTAATGCTCCCACTAAAATGAAATTTCAGCATTAAAATGACCCATAAGGACGCTAAAAAAGATAAATAAATAAATCCTTTTGCTTCCGTGCCAATGCCTTTGGGAAAGGTATGAAGGTATCTCCCCACACGCACAACACTGTAAGTACGGGTTAAAATAGCAAAGCAGGCTGGGTTCACTAGCTGTGGTTGTTAACCAGCACAGAGAAAGGGACAAATATGAATGTAAGACATGACGATGACGGAACACATGTTTGAACAGTCTTTAATTCCGGTTAGTGGGGTTTGCAGGAACACAAAAGGGTCTGAATAAACAGGAAGGCCCGGAAACCTGAAGTCATGTCGAAAAGGAGAATCACGGAGACGTTCAATGTGCTTTCATCATAATCCTGATGATGACTCGTGTTGCTTAATTTTTGCACATGAAGTAGTATTAAAAGTTACGTAAAAGGTGGCTAAAGAAATTTATGCTTGGGTTTAATAAATAGAAAAGGCGGAGATGTCATTGAACTAAACTAGAATTGGTTGAATTCTTGTATAAAGTATAAAATAACGTATTTCCGACACCCACTTATGAGTTAAAACAAAATCCGAAGCGAAAATGAACGAGTTAATTATTTTTCATTTTTTGTAATGTTTTTGTTTTTTGTTTTTTTCTTTCTGATTTTCAACCTAAAATTATTTCGACAAGTACTGAATTATACACACTGAAACTACTTGCAGCATCCGGTATTAGGGCAGGCGTTAATTTCCTTCCGAAGAGACTCGGCAAATACTAGTTCAAATACGCAACACACGACCATATATTACTTACATTACCAACATTGCGTTTCTTTCTACTTTCTTTCTGTCTTTATCCATTTCTTTTATTTCTCCCTTTCTTTATTCGGTCCTACCTTCCTTTATTTCAGTCATCTTTTCTTTTCTTTTCTTTTTTGTTTTTTTGTTTTTTTCTTTCTTTCTGTCTTTCTACCTTTATTCCAACCGACATGTTTTTCTTCTCGTCTTATTTCGTAATCAGAGAAGCGATGACAAATTCTGGTCGACGTTTTTACATTCACTTACGCACCTCTACGCTTAAGAAAGGTATGAATTCACATCTTCTTCCACCAAGCTATGGGTTAAATAGTAAGACTTGTATCTGAAAAATAAAACAACGTTGTCTAAAAAAATGTTAATGCAATAATCACTAACAAAAAAAGAACCTAAACTATATTTCAGCTTTAAATACCCAAAAAAGGTTGATAATCCGTAAAAACAAATCTATCAATCAATCAATACAGTTACATTTCGGGCTTTCTATTTTTATTGCTTTTGTTCTCTCTTTCTTCCAAACTTCCTATTCTTTGTTGTTATTCGTTCTCTTTATTTATTTGTTGCTTTCTTTTATCTTTCTTCCTATCTTTTCCGCATCCTTTTCCTTTCTTTTTTCTTTTTTCTTTCTTCTTATCTTTTTTGCTTTCTTTTATATTTCTTCCTTTCTTTTTTGCATTCTGTTGTTTTCTTTTCTCTTTCTTTCTTTCTCTTTCGCTTCCTTTTGCTTTCTTTTATCATTCATTCCTTTGTTTTTCACTTCCTTTTTCTTTCTTGTATCTTTCATCCTTTCTTTCTCACGTCCTTTGGCTTTATTTTATCTTTCATCCTCTCTTTTTCGCTTCCTTTTGAATTCTTTTTCTCCTTCTTTCTTTCCCTTTCGCATCCTTTTGTTTTCTTTTATCATTGATTCCTTTGTTTTTCACTTCCTTTTGCTTTTTTTTATCTTTCTTTCTTTCTCTTTCGCTTCCTTTTGCTTTCTTATATGTTTCTTCCTCTCTTTTTCGCTATCTTTTGCTTTCTTTTATCATTCTTCCTTTCTTTTTCGCTTCCTTGTGGTCTCTTTTATGTTTCTTTCATTCTCTTTCGCTTCCTTTTGTTCTCTGTTATCTTTCTTCATTCTTTTTCCTTTTTACTTTCTTTTGTATTTCTTTCTTTTTTGCTTCGTTTTGCGTTCTTTTATCTTTCTTCCTTTCTTTCTCTTTCGCTTTCTTTTGCTTTCTTTTATCTTTCTTCCTCTTTCGCTTCCTTTTGCTTTCTTTTATCTTTCTTTCATCCTTTCTTTTTCGCTTCCTTTTGCATTTCGTTTTCTTTCGCTTCCTTTTGGCTTTTTATTATTCTTCCATTTTTTTCTCTCGCTTCTCCTTTCTTTCTTATTCTTTCCATTCGATTTGCTTTTCTTTATCTTTCTTCATTTATATTTCACTTCCTTTTGTTTTCTTTTACCTTTCTCTCTTTCTTTTTCGCTTTTTTCCTTTCTTTTACCTTTCTTTCTTTCTCTTTCACTTCCTTTTGCTTTCTTATATGTTTCTTCCTTTCTTTTTCGCTTCCTTGTGGTCTCTGTTATCTTTTTCCTTTCCTTTTTTCTTTCTTTTGTCTTTCTATCTTTCCCTTTCGCTTCCGTTTTGTTTCTTTTATCATTCTTCTTTAGTTTTTCGCTTCTTTTTGCTTTCTTTTATCTTTCTTCCTTTCTTTCTCTTTCGCTTCCTTTTGCATTTTTTGTCTTTCATCCTTTCTTTTTCGCTTCCTTTCCCTTTCTTTTATTATTCTTACTTTCTTTTCTTCCAAGCTTCATTATTCTTCCTGCCTTCCTTCCTTTCTTCCTTCCTTTCTTACTTCCTTTCTTTCTTTCGTCCTTCCTTCTTTACTTCCTTCCTTGCTATCTTCCTCAATTACTTTCTTTTTTCGCTTTCTTTTTGCTTTCTTTTATCTTTCTACCTTTTTTTTTGTCACTTCCTTTTCCTTTCTTTTATCTTTCTTTTTCCTTCCATTTGCTTTCTTTTATCTTTCTTCCTTTCTTTCTCTTTCCTTCCTTTTGCATTTTTGTCTTTCATCCTTTCTTTTTCCTTCCTTTTCCCTTTCTTTTTATTATTCTTACTTTCTTTTCTTCCAAGCTTCATTATTCTTCCTGCCTTCCTTCCTTTCTTCCTTCCTTTCTTACTTCCTTTCTTTCTTTCGTCCTTCCTTCTTTACTTCCTTCCTTGCTATCTTCCTCAATTACTTTCTTTTTCGCTTTCTTTTGCTTTCTTTTATCTTTCTACCTTTTTTGTCACTTCCTTTTCCTTTCTTTTATCTTTCTTTTTCGCTTCCATTTGCTTTCTTTTATCTTTCTTCCTTTCTTTCTTTTTCGCTTCCTTTTGCATTTTTTGTCTTTCATCCTTTCTTTTTCGCTTCCTTTCTCTTTCTTTTATTATTCTTACTTTCTTTTCTTCCAAGCTTCATTATTCTTCCTGCCTTCCTTCCTTTCTTCCTTCCTTTCTTACTTCCTTTCTTTCTTTCGTCCTTCCTTCTTTACTTCCTTCCTTGCTATCTTCCTCAATTACTTTCTTTTTCGCTTTCTTTTGCTTTCTTTTATCTTTCTACCTTTTTTGTCACTTCCTTTTCCTTTCTTTTATCTTTCTTTTTCGCTTCCATTTGCTTTCTTTTATCTTTCTTCCTTTCTTTCTCTTTCGCTTCCTTTTGCATTTTTTGTCTTTCATCCTTTCTTTTTCGCTTCCTTTCCCTTTCTTTTATTATTCTTACTTTCTTTTCTTCCAAGCTTCATTATTCTTCCTGCCTTCCTTCCTTTCTTCCTTCCTTTCTTACTTCCTTTCTTTTTTTCGTCCTTCCTTCTTTACTTCCTTCCTTGCTATCTTCCTCAATTACTTTCTTTTTCGCTTTCTTTTGCTTTCTTTTATCTTTCTACCTTTTTTGTCGCTTCCTTTTCCTTTCTTTTATCTTTCTTTTTCGCTTCCATTTGCTTTCTTTTATCTTTCTTCCTTTCTTTCATTTTCGCTTCCTTTTGCATTTTTTGTTTTTCATCCTTTCTTTTTCGCTTCTTTTTGTTTTCTTTTATCTTTCTTTCTTTCTTTTTCGCTTCTTTGTGGTCTCTTATATCTTTCTTTTTCGCTTCCTTTTGCTTTCTTTTATCTTTCTTCCTTTTTTTGTCGCTCCTTTTGCTTTGTTTTATCTTTCTTTCATTTTCGCTTCCTTTTGCTTTCTTTTATCATTCTTCCTTTCTTTCTCGCTTCCTTATCGTTTCTTTTATCATTCTTCCTTTCTTTCTCGCTTCCTTTTGCTTTCTATTATCTTTCTTCCTTTTTTGTCCCTTCCTTTTGTTTTCTTTTATCTTTCTTTCTTTCTTTCTTTCTTTCTTTCTTTCTTTCTTTCTTTTTCGCTTCCTTTTGCTTTATTTTATCTTTCTTCCTTTCTTTTCTTCCAAGCTTCATTATTCTTCTTATTTTCTTTCATTTCTTCTATTATTCGTTTTACCTTCCTTCCTTCCTTCCTTCCTTCCTTCCTTCCTTCCTTCCTTCCATCCTTCCTTCCTTCCTTCCTTCCAGCTTCTCTCCTTTTCTTCCTTTTTGTATGGTTTACAATTATTTCCCCTTTGCTTTTACCTCAATTTTTCCTTTACTTAAATAATAAGAAAACCATCGGATGTTTTTACTATGGTCGTGTTTTATTTCGCATGTCAATATCGATCTAATTCCTAAAGCAAATAACTCTTGTTGCTATTTTCCTACAGACAACCGTATTCGTCAATGTGCAGACGTAGACGATCATGGCGCTCTTCAATTTCCTGTTCTAGATCTTAATAAATCTTTTTATTATTTCTCTCTAACCTTGTTCCACCATCCATTTACTCAAGCTTGTCTGCAATAATAAAGAATAGACTTACATGATTGGAGCGGCGATGTCGACCGGGAAGTCCAAAAGCGCGAAAGGCTCATTCTCCTTTGCTTTAGTAGCCTTCCAATTTGATTGGCGGAAGAGATGACGGCAGAAGTATGTTATAAAAATCCCTGCACTTCCTACTCGAGTTGCTTTTTCGCCGACAGCGTAACAAGTTGTTATTACTGTTCCTGTCTGATAGTACTGTGATTACCTGACCCTAGTGGAAAGGATCCTTAAGGAAAACCCGGTCATTCAACAGCTATCTCCACGCTGGTCTTTTCAGTCGAATTCTTTTTCGACAAGCTGAATAAGTAGCTTATGCGTTGTTTTCCTGTGTTCCTCTTGCCTTCAATCTTTCCTGTGAGTAACAGATTTTCCAAGCCCTCTTTCCTCGTTATGTGCGCTAGAAATTTTGACTGTCTGTTAAGAAACTTTCTTTTTTGTTTCCATTTTCTCTAAAGCTTCGCCGGTTCTCCTATATTCGGTCTATATAATTCCCAGCATCCTTCTGTAGAACCTAAGTTCTGCTGCTTCAAGTCTCTTCTTCATCTGTGAGGAGATTTCCCAGCATTCACTGTCATACAGGAGGACGTAACAGTTCCGTAACCAACCATAGTAAAGTCTAAAGATTTAACTCTATTTGGAAAAGAGCAAGAAAAAAGCTGGCAATACAGCAGTTGTTCCTCTGGAAATGCCATATTTATTTGTTTTATATTACAACCGATAACATTTTCAGCATTTGGTTTTTTTTAAGCTGTTTTAATCAAATTATAAATGAAATGCTTCAGAACTATCCCGGGCATCTTCTAGGAAACTGCTTTATAAACAAGGCAGTCCAAGAATACATCGGACAAGAAGCAAATCCCATATCCACCGTCAAGAAGAGAAAGTTTAATTATTAATAGATCATAAGTGATAATAATATTTCCATTACCATCCTAGTCGTTATCACCTTTGGAAATAGAAGAAGCAGCAGAAGCAAGACTATAGCCTGCCAACGTTACTGTGGGAACTGGAAGATCCTTTTCCAAAGATTCAGAAATTGGCACTCAATCGAGACATATAGAGGGAGCTGGTCAACTGTTGAGCTGCGCAGCGACTCTGCAACCACACCCGGTCATGAGACTGATGATGATAATAATAATAACAAAGATGATATTCTGCACTACGAGACTAATTTCTAAAGAATTCATCGAAAAAGGAATTTATTCATCTGGGGAGAGTCAAATTTAAACATTATTATATAGCATGAATATTCTGAGTTAGATGAAGCAAATGGCCATTTTCAGAAGGACCTTTTACAGCAACAGAGATATGTTTCTACCCACATATAAGAACTCTACGGACGGACAGCATGTAAAAATGGAGAAGTTTTAAGGAAAATGGAATCTACGCAGAAAGCGATAATTTCAGTCGGAAAGAAACGGCTACATTTTGTAATATCTAATCACCTACATAGCTGAACAATATCTTCGGGGATTTGAAACAATAGAAATCTAATATTTTTTAATCAATACACACCAATCAAGATGATGATGCTACTAACGTTCAAGGAGTTACCGGTAGTGAAAGAGAATGAATAATATTTTTGAAGGAGCCGGAAATCCAATCCTAAGCAGGAATCAAGGGATAAATCTCTACTCCTGGTCAGAAAACGGGGGCGGAACTTGAAATGCACGATAGTTGAACCTATCTACACCTATTGAAGAAAAAATAAAAAAATAAATAATAAATGAAATATCAGAGTTTAGGCAGGGTCGTTAGAAGTATAGATTTGAGGTAGACTTTACAAGGAAACGGAAGTGGTGGGTGGGGAGAGAACGGATCGATTCGTGTCTCTTTGAGGTTATTTGTGTAAGAATGAATTCAACGACTACGGCTATAATTTGAACTCGGCACGTCACATCCACTTTCGGGGCCGATAACTGCTATGTGTGTTGGCAGCGATATACTATATAGATATGGATACGTGGTGGTGTCATGAATAGCGGAATGAAAAATCGGAGAGCCGAGTTCGAATTCCAGTCGAATTCGTCACATTCCTTTACGCATAAATACCCTGGGGAAAGGTATGAACCTATCTCTTCTCTCCCCTCTCTAGCTATAGGTAAATAACAGGAAAGACTGGCTCCTACAGCCTGGATTAGCAACCAGCTTAGGAGAAGGAAAGGGTTTGGCACCATCAGGCCATCTTGTCCAAGGGACAATATACGCAGTTTTGTCATGATTAGAAACTAGGAAAGAGAATTCGAAGAGCCAAATTCCAATCGTGTTCCTTACATTGGCTAAAGCGCAAATACTCTATGAAAAGGTGTGAAAACATCTCTTTTCTCTAGCTATGGAGAAATAACAACACAGACGGGGCTTTGTAACTTATGTTGGCATTCTGACTTGGAGACAGTAGACTCTGAATTCAAACCAAACCAGAGAGAGTTCGGTCAGGATATTTTACCCAAGACACACCATCGCCTGTTACCGAGTAGTACATAGGGTGCCCCTATGACTCTCAGGGGTTATGGGATCGTAAGAAGTTTAGTATCCGCTTGAATCACATTGCGATAATGACACACTAAATATGAACAATCTTTAACTGGCGGCAAAGACTCATCATTTTACTGCTGAAATGGCTACATGTAACCGTAATTTCTATATTAACAACTTCTTCTGTCGTGCTTGTGGGGCTTTCTTTCGGCTTCTTGTTTCCCAGACAACTTTGATCTTCAAAAAATTAAATGCTATGTTAATCGTTATCATCTTAATTCTTGTTCTTTTATTGTTGCCTCTCCTTAATTGTAGTTTTTCTCATATTCTCTAACACTCAGTAACCCTTTGCGTCCTAGTGGCTTTATTGCTTTGCTTGGGGTGAAATGATTAAAAACAAAAAATATTCAAAATATTTCTATTTCAAACACTTTTAATCGGGTTCCTAATAGAAAAGAGCATCTTTATTTATTTTTATTTTTTCTTTAAAAAAAACTTTCCGGCCTTTCCGAGCTTATTAAGATTATCCTGTTTATTTACTCTTCTCCTCAGAGATTTGTTTGTTTTTTACGGCTCATCAACACTTGATTGACTATTTAATATCAAAACATAATCCGAATTGCTGGAGGTTTCTTCCAGTACTCGATGTTCCCAAGCAGTCGCCCATCTAAGTATTGACACGCCTCGAGCTTCCTTAACTTCAGTGATACATCCCAAAACGGTTCTTTCAGCGTGTTTTAACCATAGTCTTTCCTAGTGAAGTGCCAACAAATAACAGTGATTATTTTAGTTGGTGTAAGTTTTTTACTTAAAGGCTTTTATGATTGTATGTTTATAATTCCCGCTGGGAATCTTTAAATTGTTCTAGGATCATTCACAGGAAACATGTTTGCCTTAGGAAAACTCACCTCAGGAATTTTCGCCGTAGAAATCTTTGCATATAGGATTTTTGCCTTAAGACAATTTCACCGCATTTTTTTTTAATTTATTTATTTTTTTTTAGTATATCTAGCTCACATTATTGTTACTTCGATTTAAACATTTTAATAAGCGAAGTTATAGGATCAAAATCCTACATCATTCATCCTCGTCAGTGATGAGCACAAAAATTTCAACTCGACACTAGAACCTACGTCACGCAATTTCATATTTCAGACGTAACGTTAAACTTTCTGTTAACATAATATCAGTCTACTAATAATTCTCATTCAAGCAATATATATTATTTCAAACTTGCAACTTAAATACGCAACCAACTTCAATATAAAATATCTGATCAAAGAAAGATAACTCTTTCAAACTCTCAGTAAGTCTTTTGAAATTTACACAAATTATTTGCAAACATAAAGTGTTTTAAATTCATTATAAATGCCTAAATATTGAAATATACAAAAAAAAATGCGGCGAAAATGTTTACAATACTAATACCAAAATTATCACGTTCCATTGTTTGATAAAATTATTTTTTTAATTATTTATTTAAATTCCAAATTTGTCAGCTTTTAAATGAATTTCCGATTCTCACTTGTATTACGAAACTTCCGTTTATTGAGAAAAATACCAACCGCCCCAATTATTAAGACTCCCTGAAGGTACGCAAGTGTAAATGAAATACCGTCTATCACAAACTTGACACTAAAGAAATCTAAACCATAAAATGTTTCATTTAACACATGCTTATACATTGTATTTGAAATTTTTTTAAATTCATTTTTTTTGTGAGGTGGGAACACACACGCATATATATAAATAAAATTTGCAGACAGTACTGTTTCGCGGTAGCACAGTACCTCAGTGCGGCTAGACATCCGAATGCTTCAAGCCAAGACCGAAACCCAACCGATTTGGTGTCAGTCAGAGCTACTACCACTGAGCTATCTTCATACGGGAGAGTGAAATGGCTAAATCTAGCGTATTGTTTTTACGAATGTAATGCCAATCAGCCGGAGTGCTTTATTCATTTTACTGAAGAGCATTGCATTAACGCAGATGGCAGTTGTTTTTATGGAATTAATTTATCAATCAACAGTGCTCAACTGAAATATATTTTCAAGAGCTCTCTCTCTCTCTCTCTCTCTCTCTCTATATATATATATATATATATATATATATATATATATATATATATATAACGTGAGTAACTTTAGTTATATGATGGGTGCTGAAAATTTCTGACCTCGCGAAAACAACGTCTCTGCCTCACATCATATGTTTCGTCGTCCTGGTCAAATTTCGCAAAGTGGGTTGGGCTGAGAATATTTCAGTATATGCTTGTAATCGAATAGCCAATCCTTTAGAACGAAAGTCTATATTAGAGTTATATAATTATTATTATGATAATCAGTACAAATTTAGCCAGCTCTCTTTGTCGTTCATTACCACTATTACTACCACCAGCCTTCAAACGTCACTGGATTCGACGGGAGAAGGACAGTGACATAAACTCAATTTCTAAGGCACCTGTTCATAGAAATATTGCTTTTCATTCAAGATTATGACTCGCCACAACTTCCTATCATTTGTAGCTCTTTTATATGTTTTGCCTTTTCTTTATCTCTCCCAATCCTAGCTCTTCCATCCATTTGCGCAAGTATGTTACTCGCTGCTTTCCTCTGCCCCCCTTTGATTTCAATATGCCCTGTGAGTGTCAGATTCTCCAGGTCCCCTTTCCTCATTATGTTGTTAAGAATTTTCAATTTTCTCTTTCTGATACTAAGTATCAGCGCCCTTTGTAGAACCTTTGATGTTAGCTTTGACAACCCACCATATAGTTCAACGTTTGAGGTATCATTTCTTCAGGACACATTATGCGTCATCTTGCGCATCCTTGCGTAACTCCCGCTTAACTGTTTCTTTAGAGTTCAGGTCTTCTTTTCCATAGAAATTAACAGATTACTCTCTTGCAACAAATAGCTGTATTTTTAATATTCAAGTGAGTTGAGAGCTTCATACCTTTTTCAATTTGTCAAATAAATCGGTGTATGGACCAATTATAAGAAATTTAGGACAGAGGATATGAGAACTGACCATATAATACTCTTTGCTAGGGGTAGTTTCGCCCATCACCACGAATTGCTACCAAACCAAAAGATGAGTTGCGTTTTAAATGGCCTCATCGGATGTAGACATTCATATGAATGCCTTGCACGGTGCCAAACCCTTTCAGAATCTAAACTGCCAGCTGTATACAGCCTTTTTCTCAGATCGATGGTTGAGCAAGTGAAACAAATATCATTCTTTGATCATCGTGGATTGGCGCTACATATTCAGAAACAAAGAACGGTACGAAATAACAAAAAGTAGATCCGTTGTAACCTAGGGAAGGTTAGTGAATAGAATTTTCAATCGTAGGTTGTTAATGAACGATAATACTTAGGACAAGAACAAAACATATAAGATTCGCCAGCGGCGCGTAGAAGTAGTCAACTTCTAGAAATGAGTCAAGTGAATTCCATAATGAAGATCCAACTGCAGACCAACATACAGTATTTACTACTGTATTTATGTGAATGGGCACATAACCATTATCGTCCGTAGGTATGCTACAACAAGATCAATTCAGGACGTTCAACAGCCGCAAGAACTAAAATGTATAGCGTATACAATTCGACATAATCAATTCTACACAACATAAAACAAAAGTTTAGGAAGGAAACCTCCAACTATATTGCTAACGGACTTGAGAATGACCTTATCCTGAAAAATTGTTTTCAGTGAAAGATAAATTTCTACCAACAGTGCCACTGGTTTCCTGGTCAATGAATGTCGTATGTTTTCCTTATGAGAAAAAGGTTATTATTACCATTACCATATATATTTTAAAAGGTGACTTTTTTTCTATACAATTCGTGTGTGAACTTAAAAGTGAAAATGTAGGAATCTGATAGGTTCAGAAATGGGAATTTCGATAGGAAAAAACGAGAATATGCCAGCATGTCCACAGTCATTGCTGATAGCTAAATCGAAACGCTAACGACATATAATTCAGGCCACATGTTACGGGAGGTCGCAGTGATAAACCACATTTCTCATATAAACGTTGTAAGATATTTGAAAACATACGTTAATCGCTACATAGTACCCCGTGATTTAATGGTAGCATTTCCATCTGAGATCGTCTGTTCAAACATAATAAAACGAGATATTTTTTTAGAACAACCACAGGCGGTGAAAAATGAATTGTTTGAAAGAATGGGAAGCGATAAGGAAAGATATTGTATATTACGAGCTCCTTCCGCAAAATCAGACATTGGATTCAGACAAAACTCTTTTCAATTGAACCGCTTAAGGTAGCGCTCGAGGAAATAGTTCCTGAATTTTTGTCTTCCATCATGATAATACCAGACCTCACGTCTCTTTGCAGACATATGAAGAAATAGGCAGAAAATAGCTTGGATGTCCAGCTTCACCAACCACACGCACCTGATATTCTTTTTACCATTTATTGCGATCCATACAAAATTCTTGTAACTCAATTTTTTGCGAAAGATGACAAATTCTGGGAGGATGGAAATATGAAGCTGTCCCTTAAAATGGCGAAATATAGTGGAAGAAAATGGCATATATGTAACTAAATAAATCTTCAAATATCTAAATATCATATTTGTAATTCACTTAAAAACGCAACGTTCTTTTGTTCTGGTCCAATATATATATATATATATATATATATATATATCCCAAGATAGAAAATCCAACGGATAGTGGCTTGGATTGAGGAATCGCAGTCGAATCCATTACATTCACTTACGTGCTAAGACCCTTTGGAAAGATATGAATCCTCTTCTTCTCCCTCCAGCTATGGGTAAAATAACAGGACATACTGGGTTCTATAGCCTTAGATGGCAACTGGTCTAGGAGAAGGACAACTCTGAATTTAAAACCTGAGGGTGGTTGTTTGGGGACCTTGTGGCACTTAGTACACCAGGTCTCTGTATTCGGCCCTTCAAAAAGTGTGGATGGTCCTGCACGAAGCCTTCACCACTATAATCAAATCTCATGTCTCGTTGACGGGCTGTCGATTTCCTGGAAATTTATATGCTTGACCCTCATACGTTGAAATCGACGGGAGAGTCGACTATATATATATATATATATATATATATATATATATATATATATATAAATAAAAACTTCAAAAAAAATAGAAAAGTGGATCCTCCTGACAAACCCAACGAAAAAAAAAAGCTTAAGCAATTTAAAACAAAACAACAAGCCATATGTTGAAGGATGAATTTATTCTATCACTTGCAAGGATTTCCAGAAATGCTATATTGGAAAAGCCTCAAGATGATATAGGAATACAAAAGAAGCGTTTGAAAAACATCTCAAAAAACGCAATGGTTGTTCACCGTGGCGAAAGTGACTGCAATTTTGAGATAAAAAATGCAACATTTATTAAAAGAGAAAATAAAATGCCTAGAAAGTGCTTTAATCGCTAGTTTATCCACAGCAAAATTACGTCAGCGTTCATAAAATGTTTCACCATTTTTGTCAGACTTTCCGTTATCACAATTAATTTAAAAAGACTGCAGCCAACGATGAAACATGGGGGCCTTTCAGTAATGGTATGGAGTGCAATTTGGAGTGATGGTCGCTCAGAGCTTGTGGAGTGTGAAGGAAACATTAATTCAACCAAATATGTTTCTATATTAAAGAAAGGGCTCCTTCCAATATTCTCAAGTAGTAGAATGAGTAAAGTTGACTCTCTATTTATGGAAGATGGAGCTCCATGTCACACTGCTCAAGCAGCGCAACATTGGTTGAGATAAAATGGGATCAATAAACTTCCATGGCCAAGTCAGTCCCTGGATATTAACCCTATTGAACACCTTTGGGGCATATTAGATTGAATACTCTGCAAGAAGAACAGGAAGCCATCTTCTAAGCCCAAACTTTTAGGATTATTGCGTCAAACATGGCAAGAAATCCCTCAAGATGATATTCGTGAACTCATCGCTAGCATGCTGAGAAGGGTCCTTGCATTAAAAAAAGCAAAAGAGATGTCAACCAAGTATTAGTTATTAAATTTATAACCATTTATAATTACTTCATTTGTATAAATTACTTGTTTAATAAAATAAATGGTTTCTGTGAGCATCTATTCAATTCTGTCATGTCTGTGTATATATATATGCCAACATGTACATCATGATAAGCTGATGGTCATATAATGTTGAAACACCGGTTCCTGTACGATCACCGGAGTTAAGCAACGTTGAGCCTGGTTAGTACCAAGATGAATGACAGTTTAGGAAAACTAAGTGCGGTAAGCTTGGATGTGTTATGTGCTGTGATGGATAATTGTTAATCGGAGAGCCGAGTTCCAATCCCCGTTGGATTTGTTATATTCACATCTGCGCAAATACTCTTTGGAAAGGGATCAATCTATGTCTTCTCTCCCCAGCTATGGGTTAATTTTAACTTTTACCATTATACTTTTATTAGCTAAAAAGGAAACATTCTTACAATTTAAAATATTTTTATCGGAGAGCCGAGTTTCAAATCCGAGTTCGTTATTTTTTTTAATCATTGGGAAAAGGTATCAATACATGTATTCCCCCAGCTATGGGTTAATTAGTAAGCCTTGTATCAGTAAACCATTATTATCTACAAAAAGTACACTTACAATTTAAAAGTATTTTCTAGCTTTAAATAACCCCCGAAAGGGTTTATAAGCCGTAGAAACCAAAAACAAACAAACAAACCGTTGCGTCTATCAAATTTAAATCAGAAAGATTTGATATCCTCTTCACTGGCTATTCTTATTAAAGTCATCTTTTCGACAATGTGGTGAGATATATATGCCAAAACCTAGATCATGATTTTGAACCGGGGGGTCAACCCATGGTTCAGGTAGGTTATACTTGTTCCTGCAACACTCTGCTCTCTCCGATATAGCCCTTTTCTTTTTTTAATGCTAAATTCCTTCAATCGATCGTGGATATTCACAGATGTCTTTTCTTTATTATCTGTGAATTGCCGTGTCTTCTTGGAAATGGTAGGGGAGGGATTTCCCATTGCCTTCTCCGTCGGAAGCTTTCTCTGAGACTGGTTGCCAGCCAAGGCTATTATTTTAATTCTCTTCTGACATCGGCTATTGACTGTGAGAAGATCTATCTATCTATCTATCTATCTATCTATCTATCTATCTATCTATGTGTATGTGTAGTGACAACAACATCAAAACATCCCATCACCGGAGTTAAGCAACGTTGATTCTGGTTAGTACCTAGATTGATGTCAGTTTAGGAAAACTAGGTGCTGTAAGCTTAAGCACGGCAGGTATGTCACGCCATCTTTTCCCTTGTCTCTCTTTCCCTCTATTCGATCCGAGAATATCAGATCCTACAGGCCCTCCTTCCTCATTATGTGTCCCAGAAACTTCAGCTGCCTCTTTTTGATGTTAAGTATAAGCCTTCTCCTTGTTTGTCACCTATCTAAGACCTCATTGTTTCTCACGTGCTCGATCCACGATATCCTTAGCATCCTTCTGTAGAACCACATCTCCGTCGGCTCTTCCTCATCCCCGAGGAAATCGTCCAACATTCGTTACCGTAAAAAAGGACAGATGTCACGTGGCAGTATTATTTTCTTTGTTACCAAAGAAATCCTGCTGTCTCGCAATACTCTGCCCAGCTTTTGGAATGTGTCCTTGGCCATCCCAATATGTCTACGGATCTCAGTGTCACACTCACCGTTTTCTGTCAAGACGCTTCTCAGATATTTAAACTTCTGCGTCTACTTGATTCTAGCGTTCCCGGCTTGAAAATCACATTTCGGGCTTTTCCCCTTACTGATGTAGAACCTGTCAATGTATGGCGTCATCTCAGTGAAAGTGCTGGTTAAGCGCTCTAAGACAAAAGAAATTTCTCCTTATTTGCTTCAGAAACCAACAAAAAAAAGGAATTTCTGGCGACGTATTTTGCGAATCTCTGAAGGAACAAAGGAATTTCCCGCGTGTTAGCCTATTAAACCGCTCCCAATGAAAGAATTTTTTTTTCATGTTGTATCTCGTCAGTCGCATCAAAAAGAAAATAATTCCCTTGAGTACCTTCAGAAATTCGGGAAATTCTCGCGAAATATCTCGTTATCCGTTCCAAGATAAAAAAAAAATCACTTGGCACATTTAGTCTTTCACTACAGTATTTTATTTTTATTTATTTTTTAGATGAGACAAATCGTCAATCGATTAAGAAACAAAGAAGTTTCTCATGAGTTATTTTGTTAACCGTTCACTGACCAAAGAATTTCTAGCATTATATCCCGCCAGATGCAATTTGTTAATACATTCTGTCTCTAATTCATCCAGGTTTAATCAAATTTTACTTTTCGACATCCGCCAATAGTAATGGCCAAGCAGCCCTACCCTGAGGCTCTCATGTTTTTTTTTGTTTGTTTGTTTGTTTTTTGTTGTTTTTTTTGTTTTTTAATAGTTAGGGGTTTTGCGTCACATATCTTGAATTATTCCAGAAGCCAATTTCTGGATTTAAATTTTCACTGCATAGGTCAAAGTTTACAATTCCCCAAATATAAAACTTTAGTTAAGTATCTGATACAAATTTAGAGAAATGCCAAGTTGTTGTTCGGTACTGGGTCAGAGACGCTAGTAACCAAAAATGTCACTTGAGAAATTGAATCAACAGTATACCTGGTCCGCAGGTATTATAATATTTCTCTTCCGGATAGACGCCCTTCCTACCAATATTATTAGTTCGTAATTTACAAATTCAGATGTCAATGCGATGCGGACTATGTAAGCAGAACGGTTCAAAGTTTGGAGACACGGATAAGCGAACACGCTCCAACCAATAATAGCAAGAGAAAGTTTGAAAATTTATGTAGATGTGTCAATGCATCAAGGTTCAGCCATAGCTGAGCTTCTTTTTATTTTAAATGATTTCCCCCACAAGGAAGGCTCTAAGGCCACTAGTACACAGTTGATAACAAGGTGATGAAAGTGAGAGAAAAGACTTAGTATAGGGAGGATTGAGGAAAGGACGAACATTAACAAGATTCAAGAAGATAGAAAATGGCGACTGACGTTGCATTTAAATTTTTGAAGATTGTATGTATCAGAGAAGCAATTATACGGAAGAGCGTTCCACAGATGGAGGGTGCGAGAAAAGAAACTGTTGTAGTAGTTAACCAGAAACCAACAAAAAGAAAAGGAATGTTGGGTTTTACAGTTCGTACATGTTCTCAGTGCTGTGTAAGAATAATACCGATTGTCATCATATTTTTGGAATCAATATATATGAAGTCCTACCAACCATCTCTCTGTAAACAGGAGTAGCTAGTGTGCTTAAAGGTAATTACCTTTTAATGTTTTATTTGTTGTTTGTACATAAGATTTGTCTGGTGATGTAAATTTTTAGTCGCATTTGTTTTTGTCTCGATTTTTGCTTTGATGGGAATAGGGACAGATAAACCGGCTTAGCTGTTTTAATCCTTATTTTATTTCGGTATTATCAATTTGCGACAATATAGATTTTTTTGCTATCCGTCTTTTTATTGTTGTTGTTGTTAATACGCTTAAAATCATTAATTTTAACCGGGAGAAACTATTTTGTATAAGGATGCTTAGAAAAAGATAATATATTAAACAGGTAGGGATTACGAGCCAACCAACCACATGTTAGGAAATTGCATCTCGAATTAGTTTATTATTTCTTCTGTGTCGTATGCATTTCAGGGTTTAATTGGGAAAGCTTGCAAAAAGGACATTTGATTTCATCAAGAGATTTTTTCGCTTCAGAACCAAACAAAACGTTGCAGACAGTATTTCTCCAGGAATGACAAGCTTTTATTTTTGCATATTTGCCATGAGTGACGAAAAATGGGTTTTGCATGTCAACAGAAAACGCAAAAAACTATGTTTATCACATGTTGAGAAACTAGTGCCAAAACGAATGGAAAGACTCCATCTTGGGAAATCCTTAATTTTTGTCTGGTGGAATATGAAAGGTGCCATCCACTAGGATCTACTCAAACATAGAGGAGCAATCAATTACTAGATACAAACAGATTACAAACGTTTATTGTCAAAGAAAGCATTATGTCAAGTTTCCTGCTTTGGTTATGCAAAGAAGGTGTTATTCTCTGGCATGAAAATGGAAGACCAGTAAAAATTATGATATTTACGAGGCTATTCCGCACGCTCCATACTCATTAAATTTAGAATCAAAATATGTTCATATCTGTTAAGGCAGCAAATGTTTTTTAAGGCAAATTTTTATTAAAAACAACAGATATTTTGTATCGATTAATTTTATTGATCGTCAATTCAAATGTATATAAAATAAAATTAACACACACACAGACTTACGTCACACCTTGCTTATGTAAGCACACACATTAGTTCAACGAAACTCACCATTTGTCTCTACCAACCCTAATGATGACTTAAGAAAGTCGAAAACTATATATATATATATATATATATATATATATATATATATATATATATATATATATATATTTGGATTGATTAATAATAATTTTTAAATTTTGGATTTATATATGGTTGCGTATATCGGTGATTTTTATCGTAGTTGGAGGAAAACTTGTCGTCGGAGCGCCACTCATACATACGCAGACATGTATACAGGCACTTTCACTCATTGACGTACGCAGAAATACATACACGCGCGTTCAATCATTGGAGCTCACACAAACATAAACATATATGAACAGTGTGGGACTGGGCATATATGCGCATCCATTAGTCGTTGCATAGATACGTACGCAATTGGTCGCTGTATTCAATGTTGGATTGTGTAGCGAACATCTTTCATCAGTTGCGGTGTCAACGTGCAGAACGTTCCTCGATTTTGTTCGACGAATGCTTTCTCGCCAACACGTATATACGCATGCGCACGCGCTCACACAGGGTCACAAATTCACATCAATCCAACTAAATATGTCCGGTCTATCCGGTCCGGTCATATTCAGCGCTTCTCAATAAGTACGCGCATATATAACATATATAAAAATTGCATATATATATATATATATATATATACATTTTTTATATATATATATATAGATATATATATATATGCACATTTATATATATATATATATATAAAATGTGCATATATATATATATATATATATATATATATATATATATATATATATATATGCACATTTTATATATAGATATAGATATATATGCACATTTTATATGTATATATATAAATATATATAAAATGTGCATATATATATATGTGTGTGTGTGTGTGTGTGTGTGTGTGTGTGTGTGTGTGTGTGAAAATATATAGAAAATAGGAAAGAACTGGTTAGGTAAATAATCCAAAGTTCCTTAGTATTTCGGCTCTTGTTTTGAAACATGAGACCTCTTATGTCGCGAGTTGGAATCATATTTTTAAATAAATAATTATATGTATATATATATATATATATATATATATATTAAGCAGTAGCACCGATCAATATATATATTATATATACCACTATACCACAAAGGGCTTACAGGGTATGGAAGATTTAGGAACAGAAACAATAATGCTGAGCAGAAAGAGAACTGAGTAATTAGGAGGTCAGTATATAGCGATTGGCATTGCATTTAAATTTTTGCTGATTAAAGTTGGCTGGAAAGCAAAAGAACTGTACAGGAGTTCCACAAGCCAGAGATGCGAGTGAAGAAACTGTTAGCATAGAATTTACGGCTGCATCTTGTAATGCTCAACTAAATTGATGAGATCTCGACTCTAGTCTAGTTAATTCTAGATACCATAGCGAAGAGCTCATCCGAACAATTTTTATTCATAGATGGTTGTATTCCTGCATGTTCCAATGTGTATAAAAGCAAAACAAAACATATCCACACAAGCCAGACAAACCATGCCTACATCATAACATTCTTTGACTACGGAAGGTCACTCATGAGTTCAATAAAACTTACCATTTGTCTCTACCTACCCTAATGATGACAAGAAATTAGAAAACTTGGACCATATTTCTTCGGAAATTAACTTTGGATATTTTCTGAAAGAATTTCCTCCTTATCTGGTAAGGATTATTCATAATTGGGAAAAGTCGTTCAATAGATTTAATGAAGAAGAGACTCGAGGCGACGTAGATGTGGTTCTACAGAAGGATGCTGAGGATATCATAGACCGAGCGTGTGAGCAACAATGAGGTCTTAGAGAGGTTGTAAACAAGGAGGAGACTTATATTTAACATCGGGAAGAGGCAGCTGACGTTTCTGGGACACACAATGAGGAAGGGGGGCCTGGAGAATCTGATACTCACGGGTCGAATAGAGGGTTAAGAGAGAAGGGAAAACAACGCATTACATACCAAGCGGCTTAAAGCAAGTGGATGACAGAACATGGTCTGGGGGAGGTGGCAGAGGGAAGGAACTTGTTGAGAGCTGCAAGGGATAGAAGGAGGTGGAGAGCCATGATCGCCTATGTGCTGAAAGGACACGGCACATAGAAAAAAGAACTCAAGATGTGTGTTATCTTTAATAACATTTGCCATAAACATTTCCATTTGTTGGGATCACTCGCTAGAACATTTCATAAGTGACAGAACATTGAAAAACATAGAAGTTGAAAATAATTTTTCAAATATTTTTCGGGAGGAAAAAATGTAGATTACTTTAAACCAGGAATGGAAAATTTGCTTTTTCTTTGGGCTTCGTTGAAAATGAATGTGATTGAATATTTGATAAATAACATTTAAATAAACTATACTTATATTTGTTTTCTGACCCTTTCTAATTAATCCTAATAACTTTCCTTAATCATTAATACCATGAATTGTAGCACAAGAAATCCAAATATGTAAAATCATTAACATAATTATTTCTTATGCCTCTCTGTGTCGTGACCCTTCAGGTTCTCTGCCATTTCCTATCTATCGTAGCCCTTAGCCATTTGTGTCTTTTTACTGCCTTTCAAAATCCCTATCTTGCCAACAGTTTACACACGCTCGTTAGGTATGTTACGCGCTGCTTAACTCTGGCCTTCAAAATGTCCTGTGAGTGTTACGTCCACGCCCTCTTTCCTCATTATGTGCCCTGAAAATGTCAACTGTTTATGTCCCAGCTGAAAAAAAGCAGAATGCGAAGAAATAGGCCCAATGATACTGAATGGCTTTATTACTGATGTGCGTCATAGGTTAGGTAAGACAGAAAAAAAACTGATGTCGACGTACCATTCTGTTTGCCGAATGATTTCATTCGAGCAAATCGGGACGATAAAACGAGTAAAAGCACAGAATATTGCTTTGAAATGTTATTTTTAATATGAAACATCACGTTAGATCCCGTTTAAATGGATTGCTAAAAAATGTTCACAGGATTAATACTCTGAAAATTCTCCATCAATGTTCTCAAAATGATTTTCTAAGCGTAGCTTAGATGTGGCAAAAGGTCGAAAGTATAGAGCTCCTAGTGAGGATCAAAGACACTACTCCATTCAGTAGTAACGGATATGTCCAAACAAACTTACTAGCCATTACACTACGGTGAAGTGCTTAGCTTAGATGTGTCACAAGGCCCAAAGTGTGGAGCCCCACTGTAAGGATCGAATATATATATATATATATATATATATATATATATATATACTGATGCATGTTTCATTAAATAATATAGACAAGTTTTGTCTATTTATTTTATGTAAATACTTTTCATATCGCCTAATAAGGTTAATAACATTATCATTAAACGAATTAATTAAAAGAATTTACAGAAAATAAATAGACAACACTTGTCGATATTATTCAATATATATATATATATATATATATATATATATATATATATATATATATATATATATATATAAGGATTGTGTTTTGTCAATATCAAAAATAAGCGTCGATCAGTGGTTGTATCTCTGGAAGATAACATTTCCAAGGCAAGCAGTCTTTTTTAGAGAGCACAAAATCTACCAATACACCATTGATAACAACAAATAAAATGTTAATTATCTACCCAGGACATGACCCATCTCAAAGTATACATCATCCTAGAGCAACGCCTCTGATCAGGAAGTTTTGAATAGCGTGGAACTACCACTTAAATGCTAGTGTTTTCAGATCCAACCTAACCAGGGGTGGTAGCACCTGTTAGGGTCCCAGCTAGGGGAAAATAGTTAGGCCCCAGACTGGTGGCCAAAATGTGTAAAAATAGCTTTTAATAGCAGCAATACATTTTTGTACAAAAATATTACCAGCAATAAATTTTTGAAGAAAACTTATTACCAGCAGTATATTATTACCAGCAACACTTTTTTCGAAAAAATATTACCAGAAGTACTTTTTGAAAAAAATATTAGCAGCAATAAAAATCTTGTCGGCATTAAATAACCTATTGAGGTTGATATGCCGTAAAACAAAATAGAACAAACTAAACCAAAGAATATACATTCTATTCATATGAATCTATCCTAAAAATCTTGTCGGCTTTAAATAAGTAACTGAGATTGATAGGCCGTAAAACAAAATAGACCAAACTAAACCAAAGAATATACATTCTATTCATATGAATCTATCCTAAAAATCTTGTCGGCTTTAAATAAGTAACTGAGGTTGATAGGCCGTAAAACAAAATAGACCAAACTAAACCAAAGAATATACATTCTATTCATATGAATCTATCCTAAAAATCTTGTCGGCTTTAAATAAGTAACTGAGGTTGATAGGCCGTAAAACAAAATAGACCAAACTAAACCAAAGAATATACATTCTATTCATATGAATCTATCCTAAAAATCTTGTCGGCTTTAAATAAGTAACTGAGGTTGATAGGCCGTAAAACAAAATAGACCAAACTAAACCAAAGAATATACATTCTATTCATATGAATCTATCCTAAAAATCTTGTCGGCTTTAAATAAGTAACTGAGGTTGATAGGCCGTAAAACAAAATAGACCAAACTAAACCAAAGAATATACATTCTATTCATATGAATCTATCCTAAAAATCTTGTCGGCTTTAAATAAGTAACTGAGGTTGATAGGCCGTAAAACAAAATAGACCAAACTAAACCAAAGAATATACATTCTATTCATATGAATCTATCCTAAAAATCTTGTCGGCTTTAAATAAGTAACTGAGGTTGATAGGCCGTAAAACAAAATAGACCAAACTAAACCAAAGAATATACATTCTATTCATATGAATCTATCCTAAAAATCTTGTCGGCTTTAAATAAGTAACTGAGGTTGATAGGCCGTAAAACAAAATAGACCAAACTAAACCAAAGAATATACATTCTATTCATATGAATCTATCCTAAAAAATCTTGTCGGCTTTAAATAAGTAACTGAGGTTGATAGGCCGTAAAACAAAAATAGACCAAACTAAACCAAAGAATATACATTCTATTCATATGAATCTATCCTAAAAATCTTGTCGGCTTTAAATAAGTAACTGAGGTTGATAGGCCGTAAAACAAAATAGACCAAACTAAACCAAAGAATATACATTCTATTCATATGAATCTATCCTAAAAATCTTGTCGGCTTTAAATAAGTAACTGAGGTTGATAGGCCGTAAAACAAAATAGACCAAACTAAACCAAAGAATATACATTCTATTCATATGAATCTATCCTAAAAATCTTGTCGGCTTTAAATAAGTAACTGAGGTTGATAGGCCGTAAAACAAAATAGACCAAACTAAACCAAAGAATATACATTCTATTCATATGAATCTATCCTAAAAATCTTGTCGGCTTTAAATAAGTAACTGAGGTTGATAGGCCGTAAAACAAAATAGAACAAACTAAACCAAAGAATATACATTCTATTCATATGAATCTATCTTAAAAATCTTGTCGGCTTTAAATAAGTAACTGAGGTTGATAGGCCGTAAAACAAAATAGACCAAACTAAACCAAAGAATATGCATTCTATTCATATGAATCTATCCTAAAAATCTTGTCGGCTTTAAATAAGTAACTGAGTTTGATAGGGCGTAAAACAAAATAGACCAAACTAAACCAAAGAATATACATTCTATTCATATGAATCTATCCTAAAAATCTTGTCGGCTTTAAATAAGTAACTGAGGTTGATAGGCCGTAAAACAAAATAGACCAAACTAAACCAAAGAATATACATTCTATTCATATGAATCTATCCTAAAAATCTTGTCGGCTTTAAATAAGTAACTGAGGTTGATAGGCCGTAAAACAAAATAGACCAAACTAAACAAAAGAATATACATTCTATTCATATGAATCTATCCTAAAAATCTTGTCGGCTTTAAATAAGTAACTGAGGTTGATAGGCCGTAAAACAAAATAGACCAAACTAAACAAAAAGATATACATTCTATTCATATGAATCTATCCTAAAAAAATCTTGTCGGCTTTAAATAAGTAACTGAGGTTGATAGGCCGTAAAACAAAATAGACCAAACTAAACCAAAGAATATACATTCTATTCATATGAATCTATCCTAAAAATCTTGTCGGCTTTAAATAAGTAACTGAGGTTGATAGGCCGTAAAACAAAATAGACCAAACTAAACCAAAGAATATACATTCTATTCATATGAATCTATCCTAAAAATCTTGTCGGCTTTAAATAAGTAACTGAGGTTGATAGGCCGTAAAACAAAATAGACCAAACTAAACCAAAGAATATACATTCTATTCATATGAATCTATCCTAAAAATCTTGTCGGCTTTAAATAAGTAACTGAGGTTGATAGGGCGTAAAACAAAATAGACCAAACTAAACCAAAGAATATACATTCTATTCATATGAATCTATCCTAAAAATCTTGTCGGCTTTAAATAAGTAACTGAGGTTGATAGGCCGTAAAACAAAATAGACCAAACTAAACCAAAGAATATACATTCTATTCATATGAATCTATCCTAAAAATCTTGTCGGCTTTAAATAAGTAACTGAGGTTGATAGGCCGTAAAACAAAATAGACCAAACTAAACCAAAGAATATACATTCTATTCATATGAATCTATCCTAAAAATCTTGTCGGCTTTAAATAAGTAACTGAGGTTGATAGGCCGTAAAAAAAAAATAGACCAAACTAAACCAAAGAATATACATTCTATTCATATGAATCTATCCTAAAAATCTTGTCGGCTTTAAATAAGTAACTGAGGTTGATAGGCCGTAAAAACAAAATAGACCAAACTAAACCAAAGAATATACATTCTATTCATATGAATCTATCCTAAAAATCTTGTCGGCTTTAAATAAGTAACTGAGGTTGATAGGCCGTAAGACAAAATAGTCCAAACTAAACCAAAGAATATACATTCTATTCATATGAATCTATCCTAAAAATCTTGTCGGCTTTAAATAAGTAACTGAGGTTGATAGGGCGTAAAACAAAATAGACCAAACTAAACCAAAGAATATACATTCTATTCATATGAATCTATCCTAAAAATCTTGTCGGCTTTAAATAAGTAACTGAGGTTGATAGGCCGTAAAACAAAATAGACCAAACTAAACCAAAGAATATACATTCTATTCATATGAATCTATCCTAAAAATCTTGTCGGCTTTAAATAAGTAACTGAGGTTGATAGACCGTAAAACAAAAATAGAACAAACTAAACCAAAGAATATACATTCTATTCATATGAATCTATCCTAAAAATCTTGTCGGCTTTTAAATAAGTAACTGAGGTTGATAGGCCGTAAAACAAAATAGACCAAACTAAACCAAAGAATATACATTCTATTCATATGAATCTATCCTAAAAATCTTGTCGGCTTTAAATAAGTAACTGAGTTTGATAGGGCGTAAAACAAAATAGACCAAACTAAACCAAAGAATATACATTCTATTCATATGAATCTATCCTAAAAATCTTGTCGGCTTTTAAATAAGTAACTGAGGTTGATAGGCCGTAAAACAAAATAGACCAAACTAAACCAAAGAATATACATTCTATTCATATGAATCTATCCTAAAAAATCTTGTCGGCTTTAAATAAGTAACTGAGGTTGATAGGCCGTAAAACAAAATAGTCCAAACTAAACAAAAAGAATATACATTCTATTCATATGAATCTATCCTAAAAATCTTGTCGGCTTTAAATAAGTAACTGAGGTTGATAGGCCGTAAAACAAAATAGACCAAACTAAACCAAAGAATATACATTCTATTCATATGAATCTATCCTAAAAATCTTGTCGGCTTTAAATAAGTAACTGAGGTTGATAGGCCGTAAAACAAAATAGACCAAACTAAACAAAAGAATATACATTCTATTCATATGAATCTATCCTAAAAATCTTGTCGGCTTTAAATAAGTAACTGAGGTTGATAGGCCGTAAAACAAAATAGACCAAACTAAACAAAAGAATATACATTCTATTCATATGAATCTATCCTAAAAATCTTGTCGGCTTTAAATAAGTAACTGAGGTTGATAGACCGTAAAACAAAATAAACCAAACTAAACAAAAGAATACACATTCTATTCATATGAATCTATCCTAAAAATCTTGTCGGCTTTAAATAAGTAACTGAGGTTGATAGGCCGTAAAACAAAATAAACCAAACTAAACAAAAGAATACACATTCTATTCATATGAATCTATCCTAAAAATCTTGTCGGCTTTAAATAAGTAACTGAGGTTGATAGGCCGTAAAACAAAATAGACCAAACTAAACAAAAGAATACACATTCTATTCATATGAATCTATCCTAAAAATCTTGTCGGCTTTAAATAAGTAACTGAGGTTGATAGGGCGTAAAACAAAATAGACCAAACTAAACCAAAGAATATACATTCTATTCATATGAATCTATCCTAAAAATCTTGTCGGCTTTAAATAAGTAACTGAGGTTGATAGGGCGTAAAACAAAATAAACCAAACTAAACCAAAGAATATACATTCTATTCATATGAATCTATCAAAAAATTTGGTCGGCTTTAAATAAGTAACTGAGGTTGATATGCCGTAAAACAAAATAAACCAAACCGTAGCAATCCATAGCAGGGCCAAATACAGGATAACATTTAATGTCATTTGATACTATACGTATATATATATTTGTGTGTTAGTGTGTGTATGTGTGTGTGTGTTTGTGAGAGAGAGAGAGAGAGAGAGAGAGAGAGACTCATCCCATCATAAAAAGCGAAGCAACGCAAAGCACTCCATCACTCGTTGTAAAACTAAATATTCAACTACTATCTACATTTTGTTGGTATATCCAAAATATCAATAACATGAGTCCGGATAACGTATGTTCCAATACAGTTTTAATTAATAAAAAAAAATATGTCAATTTTAGCTAGACCACAGTCACACTTTCGAATCCTCGTCGGCTTTATCCCGTACACAAGAATTAAATTTTTCTTTGCCGCTCTCGCCTCTATATGATGGCGTTAATGACTAAATTCGCCGCCAACGTGTAGTTTCCGTTCTTGAAGCTTCCAGTTTCACCCAAACCTGCTCTCGCCATCCATACCCTATCGCTGTTTGTCTTCGAAAGTGTTGATTGAAAGGAACCTCTTCTCGCCACTGTCAAACGTTGAAAAATGGCGTGGTTTGGACATATTACAAAGGCACGACCGCCTGTGCAAGGCACCGTTGAAGATGCACATAGGAGAGGACGCCAATGCAAAAACTGGGTGTACAGTGTCAAACAATGGACAGGTAAGACTCTACCAGACATGCTGATGGCTGCCGTTAATAGACAGTTGTGGAAAAGAGTTAGTGTCGCTTCTGCATTCGGATCTGGCCTACGATTACAAAAGTTAAGGGGATGAAGATGCTGATAAAAATGATGACGATTGAACAACAGAAAAGACGAAAGTGCCGATGGCGTGAATTTGTTTAAGGTGGACCTCAACTTGCCAGAATGTGACCCACACACTTGATTTCAAGTTCACCCCAAGCAAGGGAGTAAAGCCACGAAGACGCAAGGAAGAGTTAGAAATAAGAATATTGCCAAGGAGTGAGAACAGAGAAAGAGCAATAATCATGGAATGAGACATGTAGAACCCAATTAAGGAACTGTAACTGCCGCTGATTCTGTTATCATTTCTAGTCATGCGTTGCCGTCTTCATCTGCAAGTTCAACCGGTAAGATTTGTTTTATTTATAATCCGATTGTTCCACTGGTGGGGTCTTTAGGGTTGGTCGAGCTCAGTCTGGGTCCTCGTCTTCGAACTTGCCGCCAAGGATTGCCCTACCAGGATTTTATAACTCATGACGACATAGCTCTCAGAGACATTGGACTAAGCAAACCCCTACACAAGAAGGGGCCATCAGAGATAAGCACATCAAATCATACACGCATAAACATACATATATATTTTACACAGGATGGTGGAGTAAATTGTTCGTCATCAAATGTACCATTTATTATTATTATTATTACTTTATAAACCAGACAATAGAGAAAATAAGAAGCGTATACAATTATCATCAAATCTATGAAAACATTTATTATTGTTGTAGTTAAAATATTTGAAAGATAAATAATGGAAAAAGAAATTGACTATTCTGATCTGAACCAATAGTAAAAAAAGTAAACAAAATAAAATAACCTTACGACTCGAAACGTTTTTCTTACAAATTTGTAAGTAGTTTTTTCGTCCATAAAAGTGTTAAGTTACTACAATTAATAAATAAGAAAGGGACAATTATTATGAACTTATAGTTTTAATTATTAGGATACATACCAGATATATGCACACGTATCATACGACATTTGAAGACCAAATTTTGAAGCTAATTTTAAGTGAATCAAATCATATAATATATAAAATTAGCCTATGACGTGCTGGTCCTGGCCGTTTACCAAATTAACTTCAAAATTAGGTCCTCAAAGGTCGCATGATACGCGAGTATATACGGTATATTTTAAGACAAGTCGTGGTATACTTCGATTGTTTAATTTCTTAAAAAGTGTTTTAGCAAATTCACTTTATTAAGAATGTTATCATTAAGAATTATTATATTAAGAACATTTAACACATTATATTTGTTAAATTATTCATACATTGGCACGAATAATTTTATTTATGATATTTATGCGTAGCACTTCTTTTTATGAAAAAGGACAATTTTCGAAATTGTAGAAAAAGCATTTTGAGTTGGATTTTTTGTTGTGTTGATCTTTGACTATTGTTTCACTATCGTCGATTTCTTTCCCTATCATTTATCTTTCAATCACCTTTCGAATGACAGTTTTTACAATAGTTGTTAGGAAAAAATTCAGATCATGTTGCAATTGCCCGTTTCCATGTTGATTGCTTTCTATCTTTTTCAGTTAGCCCAAGCATTACGTTTTCCATTGACATTTTTGTAGTTTCTCAATTCCCATTTGACGCCCCCGTACGCCATAATTGACATTTAAAAATTCACCAGATACTTGACGTTTTAACCCTATTGCCAAGATGCTTCCCAATATTACTAACATTTCTGGCTATTTGAAATTTCAAGTTTAAAATTGTTAATATGTATGTGTGGATAGATACAATAACAGAATAGAATTTTGAGTGAAATTTTTTGTAACGATTTCAAGGGTTACAAGTAATCTACTAGTTAGCTTGATAAACAGAATTTACTATTGATCTACAAGGTACCCTGATGAGCATAGCGATTTATCATTAATCTACAAGGTACCCTGGTGAACATCGAGATTAATCATTAATATTCTAGGTAGCCTGATGAGCATAAACATTTACCAATAATCTCAAGCATGCTTTCACGTTCACAGAGATTTATCATTGATCCAAAAAGTACCCTTATAACATTGCATTTACAATTAATCTGATAGCTTGATAATCTTGGAGATTTGTCGATATTTTTGAAGCTATACTAGCTAACGTAAGTGTATATATATATATATATATATATATATATATATATATATATATATATATATATATATATATATATATATATATATGTAACAACAAAAATTGTCTAAATCGTGTAACAGCATGGGATAATTGTCCAGCCCACAAAATGTTTAATATATAAAAATACTACTAAAGTAATTGCGTTACTTTTATTTCAGGTTTTAGGATAAGACGGTTAGCTATTTTGACACCATTTGTTGTACGAAACACAGAAAAACCTGTTAACTTACTCAAATAGAAAGAGAAGAGGTTAAATCATTTTGTGTCAGCCCCAATATGTCTTATCAACTGAGCAATGGTGAGAGGAAAAAAGATCATTCAGGCTTTCAGTAATGGTACCAACATTCATACTCTGGCTTCCATCTTCAAATCCATTCAAGAACCATCCAGAGAACGATGAATCAGTTTTAAAAAGATGGAACAGTAGAACCTCGTAACTATTTTGTCCTGGAGTAACAAGTTGCATCACAGGTTTCACGTAAGATTTCATTTTCAAGTCTTTTTTTTTTCAATGCTCTTTGAACCGTCATAGGCAAAACACTTCTCTCACGTGTCAAACCTCTTATGGATTGAGTTGGATCGTTTCTAATTGATCACTTTAGCTCAGTGGAAATGATGACCCCTCTTCCTGTTGTTGTGACCTCATGATCCAGTTTCCCTCTCTACTATTCCCTCGTTTTGAAAGTTATTCACCATTCTATTGATGGTCCTTGAATGGACTTTTAAGATGGAAGTCAGTATGAATTTTAGTACCATTCTAAAGGCCTGAATAATCTTTTGCGTTTCACTGTTGATCAGTTGGGAAGACATAGTGAGGCTGAAACAAAATGATTTTAACCTGTTCTATTTTTAACTGAATAACACAAAGAGTTCATCAGTTATTCTTGCTATAAATGGTGTCAAGATGGCTAAATGTCTTATGTGAAAACCTGTAAAACGAAACTCGGTTAGTGGTGTTTAAATAGTAAACATTTTGTTGGATGAACAATTATGCCATGCTGTTACACGATTTGGACAATTTTGCTTTTTACACCCGGTGTATATATATATATATATATATATATATATATATATATAGTGGCGAGTATAAAGATCAGAACGATGTTAAGAAAAAGTCTAAATGTGAAATAACTTTTTATTTTAAAGCTTCAAAGAACATCTTTTCAAGGAAAAATATGGATATAAATGTAAATTATATAAATACAAAATATAAAGCTCAATAAACTTATTTTGATGAAGTTATAAGAATGATTATATAACATTCGAAAAAATAGATGGTCAAAAACATCAGAACGATTAACAAAATCATACTATTATAATGGATACATCATATCCAAATACAAATAGCGTTAATAATTCATTAGTGCTTCATGTGTACACCTTTACTTTCAATAACAGCTTGATATCTTTTGCTACATGAGCGAATTAATGTATTGCATTCATTAACAGATATTTTCTCCCATTCTCCTTTCAAATTAGTCCATAGATCTTCGACGCTTGTTGGATTCTTTTCCTTAGCTCTTTCCTTTAGTAACTTCCAAACATTCTCAATAGGATTCATGTCTGGGCTTTGAGCAGGCCACTCCATAACAGTAATACCCTCCTCAAAAAGAAATGTCTTAACAGACTTCGCTGTGTGACACGGTGCATTATCTTGCATAAATACAGCTTGTTGATTAATTGCAGTTCTCAAATTAGGTACATGTTTCTTCAATATCTCTTTGTATGCTGTTGCGTTAATTTTACCGTGTAGCCTAACAAGAGGTCTCGTACCAGCAGTTGAAATCATACCAAATACCATTACACTTACTCCTCCAAATTTAACGCTGCTTTTAGTGCCCTGAGGCAAATATCGTTCCTTAGGACTGCGTCGAACGAACCTTCTCCCTTCACAACTGAACATGTCAAACTTTGACTTATCGCTGAAATGCCCACTGTTCTTCTGTCCATATGATGTGTTCAGTGGCAAATTTCAATCGGTTCATTTGATTCTTTTTAGAAATGTAAGGCTTTGTAGAGACTACTCAACTGTTCAGATTTATTTCATTAAGTCTTCAGGAAAATGTGCCTTGATATTTTAATGCCAAGGTTAGCATTAGCTCTTTTAGAAATAGCGGTTGCTGTCGCAAATTGATCCTTTTTTGATTCATTACCAATCCATCTGTCTTCCCTTGCAGTAGTTTTCCTAGGCCTGCCAGGTGGTTTCTTGGCTTCACATCACCCAGTTTACTCCAGTTTTCTTAAAATACTATGAATAAGACTTAGATTTCCTCACAGTCTTTGAAATATCCCCAATCGAGAGTTTATCTTCATTACGTAACTTGACTATCAGTTTTCTAGGTTCCAATGACGTCACAGATTTTTTTCGCCATGTTTACAATGCAACAGCCAGTAAAGAGTCGGTGTAATTTAGTAAAATACCCGATTTTATATTCTTACCCTAAAAATTTTCAATAATGCAAAATAATTATTAAATCTTTAATCATTTATCTAATCATTCTGATATTTTTGATCATCTGTTGTTTTTTTTCGAATGTTATGTAATTATTCTTATAACTTTATCAAAATAAATTTATTGATCTTTATATTTTGGAATTATATAATTTACATTTATATCCTTATTTTTCCTTGATAAAATGTTCTTTGAAACTTTAAAATAAAACATTATTTCATATTTAGACTTTTCTTAACATCGTTCTGATCTTTATGCTCACTACTGTATATATATATATATATATATATATATATATAAAATTTACTTCACCCTACAAAGACTCAATAACCACTCAATATATATATATATATATATATATATATATATATATATATATATATATATATATATATAACACCCTCACTAAAGTGTAGTGCCAAATTAGAGAAAGATCAATACTAATTATTGCTGATTAAAATGAATTAATTTATATCATGTCGTCTTTCATGGAGTTTCATCAAATCATAAGCATATTTCTCTATAAAATAATGTTTATATACATATATATATGTGTGTGTGTGTGTGTGCGTGTGTGTGTGTGTGTGTATATATATATATATATATGTATGCGAGTTTTAAACAAAAGAATATTTGGTCTGTTGGAAGCTAAAGGAAGAAGTGTGAGAGCAGATTGGACATTGTTTTAAGGTTCTCACACACTTCCGTTTTGTGTAGCAGTACTTGAAAGTAAAGTATGTAGAGTGTGGTCGTCTCAACTCACCAAATTGGTTCCAAAGCAGTTTTTGGCCAAGCACACCATTCCTCAGGTATCGCCTCTTGTGACTTTTTCCTCATCAAAAATGAAATCCTAATTGAAAGAAACAAGATTGCACGATGACGCGGAATTCCAAGAGAATAAGACGATGCAGCTGTTCGCTATCTCACGGGAGGTGTTCCAGGAATGCTTCCATCAATAAAAATGGCGCTGGATAAAATTCAGAAAGAGATTGCTTTGAAGGAGATTAAATGCAAATTGATATGTGGTGTTTTGGGGGTTTTTTTTCTTCTTTATGTGGCATCAATACCGATACTTTTCGATCAGACCACGTATGTTACACTTTTCTCATATCCTGCCAGCACAATAAAAGAACAGGATTTGAAGAGACAGAAGTTGATTGACATTGCATTTAAGTTTGTTATGATGGTAGCAGGAAACCAGGAGAGAGTTCCACAAGCGAGAAGTGCAAAAGATAAACTATTAGTATAGATCTTTCAGTCACATCTAGTAATTTTGATAGTGAAATTATAAGACTTGTCAATCTAGTACTTCGCTTAAGTGTCTCAGTTCGAGTTACCTAAGAGAAAATCTGTTGAGAATGATTCCCGTGGAAGTATTTACAGAATGGATGCAGAGGATTTATGCTATGTCCATGGGGAAAGTGAATAAAACCGGGTTGCAAGTCCAGGTTGGATAATGTTACACATTCTTCTTTGAATTATGTTAAGAAGCCTTAGAAGAAGAACCAGACCTGATCTGGTAGCAATATTCCCTACACGAATGAATTGTAGACTTTTAAATGTACAAGATAGATTCTAGCCTGAAAGATTTTCTTGCATGACATAGTAAACAAACTTTCCTGGAAACAGACCTATCAAGTGATTCAATATAATCATTTCACTTCATGTCAGTGGAAAACATTAGACCTAGAACATCCAAAGAGTTGCTCTACTGGAGGTTAGTATCAGTCATGCTAATGGAATCTGAAAAAGGTTCTCTAATATCATTTTAGAGATGGTAAAATTAACAAGCGTTTCATTGGTACAATAGACAACAGACTGAGAGTCATTTTCGAAATCAACCGGACAAATTGCATTAAATTAAGGCAACAACGTCTGTTTCATATTTTTTTATTTATCTGGATGAAAATTGTGAATAAACTGTCTAAGGTTCATGTTTTATTTTGGGATTGTTTTTTCGGGTTTTATTCGGATACTTTCGATCGCAATAGTCATACTCAGGACCTAATCTTTATCAGCATCGTAGATAAGAATTTGTTAACTATATTTTGATATTTATTGACCGTTACTTTTTCAGATTCAAATATACGTATACAAATATTTAGTTCGTAATAATAATAACAATTGAAAGTACTCGCACAGATACAGAAAACCTGGAGAGTTTATCCACGATTTTCAACCATATGTGCAACAACTGATTCGAAAATTGAAAAAATGCAATTAAAATGAATCAGGCGGATACGGTCGGTTGAATTTCAAAATGAATTTTTAAATGAATTCATGTCGCCTAATTATGCACTACGTGTACTTGTGGGTGTCATTGTGTGTATGTGTGTGCGTGCGCGCGCACCTGCATTCGCGTTTTTCTGTATTAATATTGACTTTGGGATTGTGCTAGTTTATCACTAGTAAGTGGGTCGTGGTGTGGGGGATTATCGTCGTGTATAGCTACTTGAGTGTATTCCTCTGTGTGTATATGTGTATATATATATGTGTGTGTGTGTGTGTGTGTGTGTGTGTGCACATACGCGCGTTTGAATATGCGTGTATATATTTATTGTTATTTTGTGCTAATGTTCACTCAATACAAGTTACAAGAGCCTATCAAGGTAGAGGGTTATTATGTGGTGTCATATGAGCGTAAGAAATGTCAAGAGATGAAATGAATGGGGTTCCTGTTACATTTGTGTGTGTTTGTGCCTGTGTATGTGATTGTATATGTGTGTTCGTTTGTCTGTGTATGTTTTGTGCATACATGTTTATCCGTGTGTGTGTGTGCTTTTTTTTTGCGTGTACACTTTTGTGAGTGTTTCTGTGTTATGTACAAGAAAACAAAAGTTACTTTTTAAAAAAATAATTTTAAAATCCAAATTTGAAAAAAAAAAAGGCGCGCAAAAGAGGTTACCGTTCTCATGCCAGCATTTCTCTGTATTACATAAGTGCAACATTTTGTTTCTTTTACTTATTTATCTATTGTATCTATATATATATATATATATATATATATATATATATACACACACACAGACACACACTTTTACACACACACACACACATATATATATATATATATATATATATATATATATATATATATATATATACTTTTATTTTATTTTTCTCGCAAAACATGTCCAGATCCCACGCTGCCGACAGAAACGTGATACAATTAGTCAGCAAGGCGAAGAGCGGGAAATTGAGGCGAGGTAGGTGGGTGGGGAGTTTTGGGATGTCGGGGAGGAAGAGAAGATTGTCAAAGGAAGGGAGACTAGGTTGTGGTAAGGGGCGGCGGAGAGAAAGAGGGAGAGAGAGAGAGAGAGCAGATGGATTCGATATGGCGTTGTTGTTTGTTTGCATAACATACTGCACACGCACCCGCCCCGGCCCTATCTCCACCCACACTGTTCAACCTTCCAAAAAATTATCCTCGCCCCCACTTCTAAATGCCGCCATCTTTGGAAGAAATGTGTGTTTTTATTTAATTCCTTTTTTGCATATTTACACTCAATTCATAGTCAAATTACGCTACCTAAAGAACCGTGGGATATGCATAGGAAACTAATTCAACTTTGGATTAGTACTGTTTTCCTTTTTACTTTTTTTACTTGGCACGGTATTCTCCCTTTATTTTATTTTCAGTGTTATTATTATTGGGTTGGTGCATAATTATCAAGCGTTTTTGTAGGCGAGGTATTTTTTTTATAAAAATTGCTGTTTTGTTTACTTTTTTAAATAACAATATTATTTTATTTTCAGGTTATAAAAATGCGTGTCGATATTCATACGCTCCGGAATAATCATTTAAAAGTATTATTGTTGAATTGTTATGATCTTTTTTTCATAATAAATATTGTTTGAAAAACGCCTGATAATTATGCACCAACCTAATATTATCTGTATCAGAGATAGAAAATTGAATTTCTGAGTCACATTTATGAGGAAAGACTGCTTGTAAAATTTAATACTCACCTACGTATGAAGGAAAGAATATGTCGGAACAAAGAGCGAGCTATTTACCTGATGATTTTATAAACAGATTGCAGACGGAAACTTTTGACAGGGTTTGGTATATACAGGTCTCCTCCACCAGCTGAAAAGTTACCGTGTCTTTGTACAAATTTTTGAACTGATCCAATCTTTCCTGTCGAATAGTGAAATGAAGGTAATCCTGAACAGCCATTCTTGCAGTTCCCTTCGTAATAATGCAGGTGTCCCCCAGAGTTTCATCTTTGGTTCCACCTTTTTCTTTATTTTCATTAATTACCTTCTCGATGACATCAGCCCTCAACGTGACATCTCCGCTGATGAGACAACCATTTACTCCTTTCTCGATAGTAAGTTCGATAATCTCAAAATGGTAGCTGATAACAAAAACGACCTTCAGTCTGTTGTTAACTAGGACAAAGGATAACTTGTTAATTTTAACACTTCCGAAACTAACTTACTATCCATTAATCTTCTAAGAGGACCCTTTCTGCTTTCCATCAGTCTGGCTGATACTGACTTCCATGATAGTGACTCGCTTCTTGGGCTAACGTTCTCAGCTGATATGAAGTGAAAAAACTATATTAAATCTGCGTCCTGGATATGACAATAAACAACATCCGCGTCCTGGGTAAGACGATAAACTACGTCCAACGGCAGGGCCTCTGATAATACGTTTTTGAAAAAATAATGTTGCCAGCTGTATGTTTTTGAAAAAAAGAAAAAATGATAATAATAATAATAATATTACCAAATATACGTTTTTGAAAAAAAAATATTAATAATAATATTACCAGCTATACGTTTTTGAAAAAAATAATATTACCAGTTATAAATTTTTGAGAAAAAAAAACTATTGACAGAAATGGATTTTTGTCAAATCAAAAATATTGGCAGGGAAAAAATGTTGTCGGCATTAAATAACCCATTGAGGTTGATATGCCGTAAAACAAAACAAACAATATATTAAATCCAATGCTAGGTCAGTTGCCATGATGGTTGATTCACTGTATCCTGCTAGACAGTTTTTCTCTCCAGAATGTATCTTACACATCTATAAGTCTACCATCCGTTCATGCTTAGAATACTGCTGCTACGTTTGATTCGGTACCCTTGTTATCTATCTAGAGCTCCTTGAAGAGCTGCAAAGAAGAATCAGCAATATTATTGTCCCTGAAATGGTGTCTCGGCTTCAGTCACTTTCCCATTTTCTATAAACATTTTCCCGGTAATTGTTTGGATGAGCTCTTCGTTATGGTGCGTAGACTCTTCGCCAGTCGAATCCATTGCATTGACTTACGCGCTAATACCCTCGGGAAAGGTATTAATCCTCTTCTCCTCTCCGCAACTATAAGTTAATAGTAGGACAGCCCGGGTTCTATAGACTTGGATGGCAACTGGTCCACCGCAGAAAGAAATGGCAACCTACTGCGGGAAAAAAATCTGCCTCGTCATGTATCGAAAGATACATGATCGCCTAAGCGTGTATCACGCATGGCACATAACTGACTGACTAGACTGGCGGCGAGGTCTCATCAACTTACAGCTGAATTGGTTAGATGTAACCGGAAGTTCTAGGCTAACAGTTTCTTTTCTCGCACTTATCGCTTGTGGAAGTGACTTCTGGCGCCATGCTTTCCAGCCAAATTTAATATGCAAAAAAAAAATTAAATGCAATGCCAATCGTTATATGTTATCCTCCTGACTATTTTTGTATCTAACCCATCCACATCCAGTAATCCGTTGGGTTTCAGTGACTTTATTGCCTTGCTTGGGGTGAATTGGATTAAAAAAAATTGAATAGGAGGGAGGATAAAGAGTAGGAAAAATTGGACAAGGAAAACAATCTCTTTTTTTCCAACCACGATAGATTTTTGTCTATATTTCTGACATGAGGTTTTACGTACACTATTTACATTATTCGGACTATTGTCCTCATCTTTGTTGCCATATTTATCACAACGTTTCTCAAGGACACATGGCACAGTGGATAAAGACGTCAGTTAAATCCAGTGACAGGACCCAAAGCGTGTGAGTTCAATACCTGGTTAAGTCGGTGGAAAACTTGGAGAGGGGAATTAACAGGAGATAACTGATAACTGACATGCATTAGACATGGCATGTGGAACTAGAACAGTCTACCCCAGCGAACAAAATTAAGGGTTCAGTTCGACATTCCAACCATCTGAAGAAGGTCGGAGCGTACAATGGCCGAAATGTTGTAATAAATATGGCAACAAAGATGAGGATGATAGTCCGAATAATGTAAATAGTGTAAGATATATTTTATCAGAATTTGCGTGATTCTTTAGATGGTAGTCATTTCTAAACCAACAAACGTTTTACTAAAGATGCAACGCCATTAGCCAATCTCCATTTCTATGGAAAATGTTCTGAAAAGCCCAAATTCCCTAGTTCCATCATCTGAAACTTTTACAGTAAAGACTCATCATGGCACGCACAAAAGAGCGAATCCTTTTGTATTCCACTAATAAGAAGCAAATACCGCTCAGTTTATTTACAAGAGTCGCTTTCTTTTAGAAAAGAGTTCCGATAAGATGCTTCTTACATCAGTAAAATCTTAACCTCTTCAAGCCTACTGTTAATCCTTGTCTATTCTACATATCCTCATAATCTGCAGTCTTACGTCTATAAAACAATCCCAGTAAGTAAGCCTCTACATTGAGTGGTTTGTATTGGTTGAACAATAGCATAAACGAGCCATCTAAACAGGAAATCACTGGTCAAAATCCAGTACGTGTTCAAATCTAACGAAGGTATTATTTCATTTTTCGAGTTTTCAAAATTGGTTTCGTGTCAATTATTGAACATCAAAACCAGCAGCCATTGTTAAATTCCCCGTAGAAAAATTTCTCAATGTTGACTTCGTTCTGAAACCGTAATGACTAATATATGAAAAGTCAAGCGAGAATGTATAGCCACTGGTAATGACTACAGGGAGCCGGCACTATTTTTGGGACACCTTGAAAAGTGTGCTTAAAGGTGTTTTTTGCTGCCGAGAGCTTTTGTGTTGATGAATAGGTAGTTCAGCAGTAACTATTCATTAATGGTATGAACATTGATTGATGGGTTTGTCTTTGGTTTCATGTTTTCTTTATTTTTACTTAGGCGTCACTATTTTTCGGACATGACACAAATTCCGGGTTTTTTAATGATTTAGTCGTCGAACGTCTACAATATGCAAATTTTGTGCAGGTAAATTGTACCCTGACCATTACATTTGAGTATCTTTACCATTCACTGCGAAAACGTATTAAAATCCTGCAGAAGAATGCATTCAAAAGAAGTCATCAGTTTGGTCCAAAACAAGAGAGAAGGCGGGCTCAGCATCCGAAAGATCGCCGCTGAGATGAAGCTACCGAAGTCAACAGTTGAATACATGCTAAGTACAGACTATGAGCGGAAGAAGAAGAAGAAGAGAGGACGGAAAAAAACAATTTCCAAGAGAACAGAAAGAAGAATGAAGAGGAGTGTTACGAGGTTGTTATCATCTGGAGAAAAGGTAACAGCGAAGAAAGTAAAGGAGAAGTGTGAACTGGACATCAGTGTTCGAACTGTACAAAGAAAGCTACATGAAATTGGACTTAAGTATGCTAAAATCAAGAAAAGAATTACACTAACGAGAAAAAACAAGGAGGCAAGGCTGGGAAGCGCCGAAAGATAGATAACAAACCATGTCGACTTCAAGAAAGTGATATTTACTGATGAAAAACGTTTTAAGTTCGCTGGACCTGACGCTAGGTGTACATGATCGAGAAAAGGTGAACCTGTTATTCTCAGCAAGAGACAGATGGAAGGAGGAGGAGGAGGAGTCATGGTTTGAGGTTTTGGTATTTCCGAATGGAAACTTGTGGCTCGAGTAGTTAAAAGGACGTCAAAATAGCTTGAGCTACAGAGACCTTTTGGAAAAGAGAGCCCTACCACTCATAGAAAAAGAAATGGGAAGTAATTTTATTTTGCAGCATGATAACTACAGCATCCCTGTGGCCAAATCAGTGAAAAATTGGATGTGTGAAGCAAATATAACTACTCTAGAATGGCCTGCAAGTAGTTCAGGCTTAAATTTAATTGAAAACATATGGGAAATGCTTGCAGAGCTTGTTTACGACGGGCCAGAAATAACCAGAGAGGATGAACTGTGGCAGAGCATACAAGATGCTAAAAATAGACTGCTAGAAACACGAAGAGAGGTTATTATCAATATGTACGAACATTATGAAGATAGACTGATAGAAGTCATTGAAAAAAAGGTTGCTGCCATAAACTATTAGTATTGTTTCTGCAATGTCCGAAAAATACTGTCGCCTGTAATGTGAAAATTTGTAAAAAAAGTAAAAATACTTCTAATTTGAATTCCGCTTTTCCATTTGTAGTATTGAAACAGTTTTTAAATGTTATTGCCATTACAGTAAAACAGTACAGACTGCCTGTGTTACCTAAAACTTGAAAAAATAAAATGTCTGAAAAAGAGTGTCGGCCCCCTGTATGAATGAAATTAGTTTGTCACATGATTGGAAGAAAAGTTGGATTCATGTTTTTCACGAAGGCATCTATACGAAAATGGACGCAACTGTTGGAATTTCACCTAGACAAACAATTTCCACTTTCTACGCGAATAACAGTTATAATAACCATAATATATATATATATATATATATATATATATATATATATATATATATATAGTCGACTCTCCCGTCGATTTCGACGTATGAGGGTCAAACAGATCAGTTTCCAGGAAACCGACAGCCCGACAACGACACATGAAATTTAATTATAGTGGTGAAGGCCTCATGCAGGACCATCCACACTTTTTGATATATATATATATATATATATATATATATATATATAGAGAGAGAGAGAGAGAGAGAGAGATAGGAAATGGACAAAGTCCGACAATTATTTAAGACATTTTTTTATGTTTATACGTTCTTTTTATAGATAAAAATATTTAAGTAAATGCTCTGTTTATAATAAACAGTATTAACAATTCAGCCCGGTAAATGTTCTTAAAACTGTTTATTATAAACAGAGCATTTACTTAAATATTTGTATCTATAAAAAGAACACATATATATATATATATATATATATATATATATATATAAAGGATTAAGCGTAATTTAAAAGGCCTATCAGTAAAAAAAAGTAAAACTATCATATTTTTAGTAGCTAAAAACAACCGGTTTCGTCCCAGCCTTAAGTTTTATTCTAGGAAATAAAAGAATAAACATGTACATTAATTAAAGATGACTAATGAAGGAAAAATAAAATTCAAGGAAAACTAGAGACTAATAATATTCAAATTCAGCAAACAATCCGTCTGTTTACAGAGGGAAGGCTTGTGGAATCTGATATATAAGAACTCCAGAACCTTGAGATGATATAACGAGTGGGACCTTGATAAAACAAAGAAACAGTCCACACTAAAATCAGTAATACAAATCCTGCTATTAATAATGTGTTGAGCAATAGCTGATCCGGATGTATTTACCAGTTGACTATTAATAGCGGCCGGATTCAAAATCCTGGGATGTAAATGGTGCTTTATCCTAAAATCTAAACGTTGAGAAGTCCTCCTTATGTAGTCGAGTCCACAACTACATTCATATTTGTAAATATCGTAAATAACATGATGTAGGGGAAGGACATCCTTATAAATGGAACAAAGGATAGGTTGAGTAACAAATATTAGTCGAACATTAGCAGAAAAATAACAACTGTTGATTGCAAACGAAATTAGCCTAGCCAAAAACTCACCCTCTGAACCAATAAAGGGAAGACGCAAATAAACGGGACATTTTTAACAAGATGCGGCTTAACCCTATGAAAATTTTGATGGCATCAAGGATAACGGTATCCTAACCATCTAAAAGATATCCATTTTTAGAAAGATCATAAGAGCCCTATGGGTTAGGGGTCTTTATCCTATATATATATTCTTATTAAAACCCCAAACCCGACATAAATATAATAGCATTTAATCCTGGCAGAAACATCTTGAACATATTTAATAACTAATCCTTCAAATAATAAACACCAACCCCTCCTTGGTAATAATGTACTAATGCAACTGCAGTGTCTAAATACCCAAAATATTATAAATGAAGCTGAAATGATAAACAAACTATTTAAATTTAAAACATACAACCATGATGATAGTTGACGATAACCGAAAGCTCTCGGCAAAACTCCATGGACTACGATTTTATGTCTACAAATTCAACCAAATTACTAAAAAAAAAACTTGCAAGAAAAAAAAACAGAAAAAAAAAGATTATTAAACGTAAACGTTCCGTAGACTGCAAACAACACATGCCTCATATATATATATATATATATATATATATATATATATATATATATATATATATTTGAAAAAATCTTCTCCTTGTCAGGCATAGAAAGTGGAATGGAGAAGTCCAACCCGTGAGAAAGAACAAAAGATTCTAACTCGGTTAGTTCATGCGTGGACAGATTAATATTATTTAAATTTGGTTCAGAAGTGACTCCGTATTTCTTCTGGACCAAACTATTCAACTTGGCATCTTGCTTTGTAGACAATTTAACACACTGCCGTTGATGGACAGATCCCAAAAAACTAGAGAACCTAATCCAATCAAAAAATGAAACTGAATTCATATGAGAACATAGTAATCTCCTGTAATCACGCTTAAGGCAAAGGCTTATATATATATATATATATATATATATATATATATATATATATATATATATATATATATATATATATATATAAATGTAAAAGAACGAAGAGTAAGATTTCAGCGTTGAAAACATTAATTTAAAACAGAGGTCAATACTAAAGTAGAGCAGTCAATATTTATTTATTTTGCAGTGTTACACTAGAACATGCACATACCCACTACAAAACTGTACATCTTGTTTCAACGTTAAAAAAAGAGTTTCAAAGTTAAAAAAAAAAAGAAGAGTCACATCGTCATTCCCTACCTGATGAAAGGTTAAAAAAAGTTTTCATGTTTTTTAACGTATATAGGTACCGCTACAGACTTGCAATCAGTCATCATAACATGATGGAAAAATGACCCAAACTTAATAAAAAAAAAAAAGTTTCAATTTCAAAATGTTCATGTTATTATTAAGAGAAAAGACAAAAGGATATTTTTATTATTAAATTGTATATTTGAGCTTTTTGAGAACGTTCGAATATATATATATATATATATATATAGGCAGCATGTTCTCATTGAGACATGTTTCATTGAATAATTTAGTTTTGTCTACTTATTTTCAGTTTGATCCTTTTATACTCACGGTCGAGCTTTTTAGTATCATTAATAATGAAAGAGAGAAAATTACCGTGTTGATACATATTATTTTTTCTCGCCATATCATAACTTAGTTACATCCCTGAAGCGTTACTCACTAATTCCACTTAATTTCATTAATTAAAAAAAAATTACTTTCAGATAAACACTGCATTTGTGTCTTGGAAAATGATGAACACTACTATATTTGTCTTGAACAAAACAACACCTTAATGACAAATGTGGAAAGTATTCGGAATTAATAAATAATATGTATCAACACGGTAATTTTCTCTCTTCTTTTAATAATGTTCTGACCCATGCTTTTTGAGCACATTTACTCTTATTATATTTATAAACGTGTGTTTATCCGTGCATCTGATAGTTGAGTATAAAAATTCGTTAGGAACAAAGAAAAGTGCACTGAACTGTTACGTGATATCTATTCTCCTAGATGTCACTGAAGATGGAGAAGAGACTTGAAGCAACAGAAATGTGGCTCTACAGAAGGATACTGAGGATAACATGGACCGATTATGTGAGCTACGACGAAATTTTAGAGAAAATGGAAAAAAATGTAGACTTATAATTAACATCAGAAAGAGACAGTTGCAATTCCTGTGGTAAACCATGAAGAAAGGATGCTTGGAAAATCTGATACTCACAGGGCATATTGAAGGCAAAAGGGACAGCGGAAACAAAGCATAACCTAGTTTGTGAGCTTGAGTAAATGGATAGTGGAATAAAGTTTAAGAGAGATAACAAAAAAGATTTATTAAGAGCTACAACGAACAGGAAATTGTGGAGAGCCACGAACGCCTATGTCTTGTGGTGACATAGAACATGAAGAAGACGGACATGTTTAAAATATATACTGACTTTATGAAGATTTTGAATGTTTTGAATCGTTAAAGGCTTTTTTATCTCATCTTCATAGCAACATTTACTTTCAATTTGTGTGAAGGAAGTGCATATTACGGTAATTAAAATGTAAGAGTGCGTAGATATTTGGGGGGGTACTCACTGTTTTCTCTCTTGTACGAGAATGCAGTTTTATTTGGTTTACATCTCACTATCATCCATTTTTCATTATCCCATACCAGATGTTTTTTGTTTTGTTTTGTTTTCATTTTTTTCTTTTTTTTCCAGTGTTTTTCGTCTTATTCAATGCTTTTGGTTAATTATGCATTTTTTGCTGCAATGTGTCCATTTATATCATTTTTACTGTTGTGGCCTTGTTAGTGCCATAAATAAAGACATAAGAGAGGAATCGAGTTAAACAAATATATTACCAGAAAACAGTAATACAAACATATACAAACGAGAGTGTTACAGCAAGAATGTTCGGTCTGATTGTCAGAACTGACTGCTGGAAAATTACCTCTCCAAAAGGCAGTACCTGCTCCTATTTATAGCTGGGAAACTCCATGCGTGTGTGGGTAAATTGCCATAACATTTACACAGCATTATTGAAACAATAGACTGGAAAATACGAAAACTTAAGGAATCAGCGCATATGCTAGGCTACAAAAACCTCCTAAGCCGGCCAAGCATAAACATGAATAACAACAATGACAAAAATTGTAATATGAGCTCTGTTAAAAAAAAAAATCTTCTGAAACATTAGGTTTATAAGACCCAAAAATTAATTCGCTCCCCAAGGACACATGTTTCAGTAGATAAAATAGTTGGTTGAAGTAATCTATATATAAGTTCGTTTGCTTTGGTTTGGTTTCTTTTATGGCATATCAACACCTCAATGGGTTATTTAATGCTGACAATACTTTTATTGTTGCTAATATTTTTTTCAAAAAATATATTACTGGTAATAATTTTTTTGCAAAAATGTATTTCTGATATTAAATTCTATTTTTACACGTTTTGACAATAGCTTAGGAGTTAAATATTTACCCATAGTTGGGACCCTAACAGGTGCTACCACCCAGGGTCAGGGTGGACCTGGGAACACCAGCTATTAAGAGGTGGTTCCACGCTCCTCAAAACCTCCTGATCAGACGCCTTGCTGTTGGATGTAGTTCATCGTCATGCCCAGAACGCTGTGTGAGTTCAATACCTGGCCACCAAAAAAGGCTGTTATTAAAAAGAAATAACTGAAAACTGAGGCATGAGATGTGGAACTAGGACAATCTACCCCCGTGGAGTAAATAAAGGCTTCGGCTTGAAAGTATATCACCTGAAGAAGGCCGGGAACGAAACCGCCAAATTGAAATATGCCGTTTTATACGACTTGTGTTTGATTATTTAACATAAAAAAAATATCTAAACCTATAAAAATGTTCATCTTAAGGGGTCCCATGTGACTCATAATTTTTAGGTACTGTATTATGAGCTTTTCTCCGTGAAATAAATGTTCTGTTTCGAATTTAACCTAACTAAGGGACCTTTCTTCCAAAAGAACTTTATCTCAGATGACCCGAATATGCTCAGGGTTTACTCAAAGAGATTCCAAAGCAGATTTTACATGTGCATCAGAAGGATGACATGAACTGCATTTGCATAGCAACCAGGTGCAGTTTTACACATCACACATTAGTGGTCTGCCCAGCTGTGCTTATGATATGCACACGCAGAACAGGATGATATAAGCTCCCCAACATAGAGGGGAAAGACAAAGCGTCTGTCATATACTGGCAAGACAGATGATCCACGTTCGGAGAAAGCACAGAAACTACACACTTACGGTAATAATAAATTAATCAAACCATTTAGTCGATTTTTTTCCTTAAGTTTCTCTTTTGTTTTGCTCGTCACGATTTATAAACGCAACCGGCACATGAGCAAATGTGCGCGGACGCAGACACACATGCACTATAAAAAAAAAAACTTGCACCTATGAAAAGTACATATAAAAAACAAAAATCGAGTAATATAAGCTGTCAATTGCTGGTACCCACTGACGAGTTGGCGGAGTGATTCCTGGAGTGTCCGTCTACGAATCTCTGGAGTCGTGATGCTGAAGGTTAAATCAATCAGCTAAGTGGCAAAACTTTTACTTGAATTAATTATATATATAATACTTAAAATCATCGTTTGACATTTTTGCTCAATGCTAGGGAAATCCTTGAAGTGTCTATGAATCCGGCTCATTTATTTATTGCTTTTAAAATCAGTCAACTCTTGTACATCATCTGCAAACCTCATAAAATGTTCAAAAACTCGGGAAATAAATAAAGTGCGTGTTCGCTTCCGCATGTCTATGATGGATGCCTGTAAAATCTGCTTATAACATAATGAAAGACTTGAAAGGACAATCATGTAATTTTACCGTCAAATATTGAAAATAACCTGAACAGAGCATGTCACAAATGAGGAAGTTTTATGGGGAATAAGAACTACAACGAAGAAGAAGAAGACATTTTGAGGATGAGGAAAGACAGCTTGGAAAATCTAACATGCACTGAGCACATTATGTTTGATTGATTGTGTGAGTGAGTGAATGATTCGTTTTCTACTGCTTAGTAACACTTTGCAAGTTATTTAAAGCCATATTTAAAAAAAATCATTATTATTTAGTGATATAAGTATTATTAAATCACCCATATCTGTGGGGAGAGATGGACTGATACCTTTCCGAAGAGTACTTGTTCGAAAGTAAATATAACGTACCCAGCTGGAGTTTGAACTCGGCTCTCCGATTAACAATTCCGAGCCATTATACATTACACCATCTGCACAAACTATCTTTCAGCACCTGGTATTTCAAAGTGCTCATTCAAAGTTGGTAAATATTGAGTTACGATACACATTTAAATCTCATCTCGCGTCCTCTAATGTCTACATTATTATGTCACACATTACGTAATGGACAAAGTTTGAGAATTATTGTCAGACATTTTTTATGTTTATACATTCTTTTTTTATAGATACAAATATTTAAGTAAATGTTCTGTTTATAACAAACATTATTAACAACATTTACTGGCCTGAATGTCCGAGAAAATGTTGTAGAAAATATGCGACCTCTGACAGGAATCGAACATGTATCCTATACGGGACCGTCATAGAGCCTGACGTGCTTTTACCGATTTCGCCACAGAGGAGCGTTCGGTTAGCAAGGTCGATTTTACTGTTTTTAAACTACAATTTTCCATGATTTTCTCACGTACATTCATATCTGCTCGATGTGTATCCAAATGTAAACAAATGACGTCACACATTATGAAATGGACAAAGTCCGATAATTATTGTAAGAAATTTTTATGTTTATACATTCTTTTTATAGATACAAATATTTAAGTAAATGCTCTGTTTTATAATAAACAGTATTATCAACATTTACTGGCCTGATAATAATGTCTTAAAATAGTATTATGTCTATATAAATGTCATCTCCTGATGCTCTTTTAATACGAAGTATATTTATAATTTTGGAACTAAACTAAAAGATAAAATCAATGAGTTTATATTTTTTTTATGTTAAACGTAAAGAAAATCTAACAACTTCGATATAATTTCCAACAACCGAATCTTGGAAGCATGTCACATTTATTCGCTTACTCGTGCTTTTTTACGTCTTATCAATTCTTTGTAGGTGATTTAAAACCAGAAAATATTCTTAGATACTAAAGGAATTTTTGCGCTAATAATGATTTACTGATACAGTTGTTACTAATTAACCAATAGCCAGGAAGATAAGATTTGGATTCATACATTTCCAAAGTGTACACCCTTGTGCAAATTAATTGAAACAACCGTTTTACTTTCCTTTCTTTCATCATTCAGTCAGTTTTAGACCCACTGGAATTACAGGGTGCAATCGATTTCTATTTTTTCCTCAAATTAAGTCATTGGCAGTGGTGCGCAATAATATGAATTTATTTTCGAGATGTATGATGAAATTTGTTTGGCCTTGAAAAATATTGCGTCATCCGTGATTGCATTAGATTTTTATCACGCCCAGACACTATTGTCTCGACTGTCGATTAGTTGTCCTACGGCCGTTGTCTGCGATGGACGTTACTCCAAGGAAGCGTACGAAAATTTTAACGCTGCACGAAGACACTGATAAGCCTTACCTGTGAGCAAATCAGAGTTTCTATAAACCAGTCGAGAAGCTGTGGTCAATCTACAGGGAAAGTCTACGTTGAATGGACATACGAAGTAGTAACATGTACAGTGGGTCATGTTGCATTGGAGAAACACGAGGTTATTCGTTTTGTTTCAGTTAATATACACAAGGATGTACTTGCGTGTAAGATTATAAAACGAACCCGACTGGAATTAGAACTTGGCTCTCTGATTTTCAATTCGAACCGTTATGCTTTACACTACCCTCCTGTACAAGCTTACAGCACCGAGTATACCAAAGCAGTCACCCATCTAGGTACTAACCAGGTTCGACGTTGCTTAACTTCAGTGATCGCACAGAAACCGGTGTTTCGACGTGATATAGCTGTAAGCTGTCATGGTTGAGTATATGAATAAAAACAAAATTCACAAAGGCATCGGTTTGATTTGGTTTGGTTTGTTTTGTTTTACGGCATATCAACACCTCAATGGGTCATTTAATGCCGACAACTTTTTTTCTGGTAATATTTTTGTTTTGTCAAAAATCTATTTCTGTTAATAATTTTTTCCTCAAAAAAATAATATTATTTTTCAAAAACGTATTGTTGGTAATAGTTTTTTTCAAAAACGTATTGCTGGTAATAGTTTTTTACAAAGTATTTCTGGTATTAAACCCTATTTTTACACTTTTATAATGCTTTTTACGTCAGTTTCGGGGTTAACTATTACCAATAGCGGGGACCCTAACAGGTTCAACGACCCCGGGTCAGGGTGGACCTGGGAACACCAGCAATTAGGACGAGGTTCCACACTTCTCAAAGCCTCCTGATCAGAGGCCTTGCTGCTGGACGTAGTTTATCCAACGTAGACGGGTACTGCAGCTAGTTATAACTACAGAAATGAACACTGGATTTAGTGAATTCAATTACAAATCAGCAAAGAAATGGAGGCTGTTTTCTTTATATATTAAATAATTGACCATGGTAAGTAAAGTCTATGTTGCTAACACTGGCGGTACATCCATAACAAACATAGATAGATAGATAGATAGATAGATAGATAGATAGATAGATAGATAGATAGATAGATATGAACAATGAGATAGATAGATAGATAGATAGATAGATAGATAGATATGAACAGAATGAGATAGATAGATAGATAGATAGATATGAACAGAATGAGATAGATAGATAGATAGATATGAACAGAGATAGGTAGATATTAACAAAACGCATAGATAGATAGATAGATAGATAGATAGATAGATAGATAGATAGATAGATATGAATAGAATATGATAGATATGAACAGAATAAGATAGATAGATAGATAGATAGATAGATAGATAGATAGATAGATAGATAGATAGATATGACTAGAATGAGATATATAGAGAGTGGGTTATAAAATTAGAATTATTATACAATAACTTAATTCAGTAACACTCTACTCTGAGTTACTCTCGGACCTTCTATTGGATGAACAACAGTAAAAAAAAAAAAACTAGTTGATTTTGACGTCACCAATTCGTAACTGACGTCTTCGACTGTCTGTCTACTGAAAGTCATGCAGTTTATCTTCTTTCCGTTAATGGTTAGTCCTTTCTTCTTGCTTTCTTTTACTATATTGTCTAATATTTATCCCGGTTTTCTTTCTGAGTCGACTATCAACAGTATCATCCGCATATCTGATGTTGTTAATATCTCGTTAGATATTTTGAGAATTTCAATACTGACGGCATCTGAATTATTTTCAGTTCATCCTTACATCTCTTTCCCTTTTTGTTTCTGATTTTAAATATGAATAAACTTTCTATTATAATTCGTTGTTATTCAGTTGTTCTCTCGAGAGTATTCTCAGTGCCTGTATGTAGAACAACATGCTTGTCGCTTCGAGACTTCCTACACAATCTTCTTTCTCAATGTGCCATGTTCTTTCAGAGCCAGGTCGATGATGGCTCTCCACTACTTCCTGTGCTTAGTAGCTCTTACTAACGTTTGTCTTTTTACCTCCCCTGTTCCGCTATACGGAAACAAACATACTCGTCGGTGAGTTGGCCTGCTGCTTCACCTCATCGCTTTTTGGCATCCGTCTAATCCAAGAAATTTAAGCTGTCTTTCTCAGATTCTAAGTACGTGCCATTTTTTTCCATTTTCTTTAAGCCTTCTTTGTTGCTCACGCGCTCCGTCCATGGTCTTCTCGGATGTGCGTGTGGTGTAGCTTCTCGGGATGAGAAATCGGAGAGCCGAGTTCGAATTCCAGTCGAATTAGTTACATTCACTTACGCGCAAATACCCTTGGAAAAGGCATGAAACCATTTTTCTCTCCCACTCCACAAGCTATAGTTTGAATAGTGGGCTTGTATCGAGAACAATCTATAATCTGAGAAGGGTTGATAATCCGTAAAAAAAAAACAAATCAAATCATGGTATACAAAGTTTTCTTTTGTAGAACCACATTTCAGTTGTCTCCAGTTTTCTCTTAATCGTTGACAGTACCATCTTTATTTTTCATAGTTCTTTGTTTCGCAGGTAAATTTAGGTTATTACCTTATTATGATTCTTCTCGTCCTTTCCTTCGTTAGCACGACTGTTACGTCCTGCCTATAACTCAACAAGAGATGTCAGATAAGCTACTATTTATCAGTGAGAAAATGAAAGGAATAAAGAAAGAAGGGAAGATGGAAGTGTCTAATCTCTCTTGCCAATACCTCATATTCAATGGACTATTCCATTTGATCGCGCTGAAAAACGCCAAACACATATCAGAGACGCTATTTGATTTCAACAAGAAAAAGAAAGAACAAAAGAATGAAAGAATGAGAATGAAAATGAAAAAACGAAAGAACGAAAGAATGACAGAATGAAAGAACGAACAAAATAAAGAATGAAAGAACGAAAGAACGAGAGAATGACAGAATGAAAGAATGAATGTTCCAAAGGTTTCTCAGTTCTCAGCTCGAAACCTTCTAAATTTTCGATTTCCTTTCCCTTTATCTGAAACTGAAGATTTTGCATAGTTCTCAGTATGTGACTTTTTTTTCTCTGTTTTGGCTTGTAGTAGAGAAATGGTACTGATGCATTTATTCTGAATTACTATAATAAGAAATTCCGTATGCTTTTCAAGTTCTGCTGTTATAAGTAGTATTAGTAATAGTAGTAATAGTAGTAGTATTATTATTAGTAGTAGTAGTATATAGTGGTAGGGAGAGAGTAGTGAGCCAAGAAAGTGACACTGGGGTATAAATACACTAAACACAGTCTACACATTATAACAACATAGCATACCATATACTATAGCCAAAATCAGCCAAAATTTGCGTGAGATGCTGACAGCATTTTATGAAATCATATAACCTTGCAGGTAGGGCCGAATTCATATCGGGTAAATCAGTCTGCTCAGATGTTCCGATGTATCTGGCTGGGACTCCCAAGTTTCCTTGTCTGCCTCATCCTTCAACATTAAAAAAAAACAAAAAACTATCGGCACCCGGCCATGATGTACCCCCGATACTAATAACAGAGATGAATAGTATGTCAAGTTAGCAACCATGCCTAAATGACAAGTAAATATGCAGTGCTTTTTTATATACTATATTGCACCCATTCAAAGCTCGAGAAGAACTCAAGATAGAGGATTACGATCAAAATGCACTAATGATGTGAATGGAAGAGATGGTGAGAGGAAATGAAGAATTTGAGGATGAGGATATAAAACTTCTGACCCTTGACTTACACGATCTATTTACCGAATTAATTAAGATATTCCAGGAGATAAAATATGTATCTGTTAACTCATTCAAATGATAAACGTTAGACGCCATGACAGTCAAACCTGGTGTAGCATTAGAGCATTTATTATTATTATTATTATTATTATTATTATTATTATTATTATTATTTTTATTATTATTATTATTTCATTTATTTTTGGTGTTTACTCATTGTTTTTGGGTCCCAGCCAGAGACCTAAGGTCAGAAATGACATCATGACATTTTCCACTGAGTATTTTCCAGTCAAACCGAGGGCTCCAACTACAACTGGAATTGTTGATGTCCTCATGTGCCACATTTATTTTTAAATTTTGATTTCAAGGTCCTTGTATTTTCACAGTTTTTTTTAAGATCTTCAGATACATTACAGTTTACAGGGAATGCCATTTCAATAAGAAGACACATTTTGTTTTTGTGGTCTCTGATCACAATACCTTGGTGATTTGCATTGATTTTAAGGTCCCCAAAATTTGTTATACATACTATATCTATAACTTGGCCTGGGTGATGTTCATCCCAATTTTTGCAGTTTCTTTTCCGTAAAATTTCCAAATTTTCCAATGTAGATATTGGCCCACTCTGTCATACCGAGCTTTATAATCAATGTGAGCCAATACCGTGTAACCTGATAAAGAAGAAGAAGAAAAAGAAGAAGGGGAGGAGGAGAGGAGGAGGAGCAGGAAGAAGAAGAAGGTGGAGGAGGAGCAGCAGGAGCAAGAATAATAACTAGTAGAAGGGGGAGTAGGAGAGGCGGAGGCGGGGGCGGAGGAGCAGGAAGAAGAAGAAGGAGGAGGAGCAGCAGGAGCAAGAATAATAACTAGGAGGAGGAGGAAGAAGGAGGATCAGGAAGAAGGAGGATCAGGAAGAAGAAGAAGAAGGAGGAGGAGGAGCAGCAGGAGCAAGAATAATAACTAGGAGGAGGAGGAAGAAGGAGGATCAGGAAGAAGGAGGATCAGGAAGAAGGAGGATCAGGAAGAAGAAGGAGGAGGAGGAGCAGCAGGAGCAAGAATAATAACTAGGAGGAGGAGGAGGAGGAAGGAGGAGGATCAGGAAGAAGAAGGAGGATGAGGAGCAGCAGGAGCAAGAATAATAACTAGGAGGAGGAGGAAGAAGGAGGATCAGGAAGAAGAAGAAGGAGGAGGAGGAGCAGCAGGAGCAAGAATAATAACTAGGAGGAGGAGGAGGAGGAAGAAGGAGGATCAGGAAGAAGAAGAAGAAGAAGGAGGAGGAGGAGCAAGAAGAAGAAGGGACAGGAGCAAGAAGAAGAAGAAAAAGAGCAAGAAGGAGGAACAGGAGCAAGAAGAAGAAGTAGTAGTAGGAGGAGGAGGAGGAAGGTGGATCAGGAGGAGGAGGGGGAAGAAGAAGGGGGCAGCGGGAACCGCTCTGGTGATGAATTTATTATCGTGTGTCTCACTGATTTGGTGTGTTATGATAGGATATCAGCAGGAGATTTAACATTGGATTGGAAACATGAATTTTCATTTGAACCGTTCCGTGTGAATGGATGGTTGAACGAGGACCGGAAGTCTTAGCAAAGGGAGAAGTACTACCAAATCCCAACAAGGGATAGGAAGTTGTGGAGTGATATGATCGTTTATGTCCTGAAGAGACGCGGTACATAAAAGATGTGGTGGCATCAAATAAATATGGCTTTATCTGGATTAATCAGTTAGAAATATAAGTGGGTGCCCTACGAGTACATAAAACCAGAGCCCGAAAATAGTCCAGTTCATTAACATTCCCCAACCTATACAGACTGTGTCGAAACCAAGGTGTAACTCTAGCTACCCCCACCCCGTTGGAAAGGTGGTCTCTGTTAGGCTGGCGCTTTGGGATTGAGTTTGATTGTAAACCCGTAAAAACGTGTTTCATCATTGAATTTATCAATGCGCCCACTCAAATGGAAAAGGACACAATGTCGAGTTTAAAATGGGATTCACAAGCATACCCCGACTAACGACCCCAGGGAAAAGTTATTGACTACTGTAGACATTAATAATTGCACACCCTCAATGTATATTTATTCATTTATATACACTAGTGTGTTCTGTATATTTTTCTCATGGAGATTTTGTATATTTTTGCAGATCTGAAGATTCAGTTTTGTAAATAAAACTTAGATGAGAATCCGAGAGAATTACATATATATATATATATATATATATATATATATATATATATATATATATATTTGGTTGGATAGATGCTAGTTTGTGTCCCTGGGTTTCACGCTTTTGCGATCGTCAGACAAACTGATTAATTTTTTTTTAAATTTTGGGTTTATGTAGATTGCGTGTATTGGTGTTATTATGGAAGGGGGGGAACGTCGTCGTGATGTCATCGTGTTAACGCAAACATCGATGTATGTTCATACGCCCAATGAAGTACGCAGACACACATACACACTTGGTCATCCGTCGGGACTCATACATATATAAACATATGTGGACAGTTTCTGATATGACATATGTATGTATACGGGTGATGTTGTGTCTATACATACGCATTTGTATGATGAAATTCAAAGATTGGAAGTGTAGCGAAAATTTCTCGTGAATGTATACATGTCATTTTTCTATCTTTCCACTGAATAATATTTCCTCGCATGTATGTATATACGTGTGGTGGGGTTTGTGTATAATTATGATAGGTAAAAATTATTATTATTTATATTTATTTTAAAATTTTTGAAAAAAAAGGGTGTTTATTTGTTATATTTAAAGCTGGTTATTTGTTTGTTTTTGATGACTGTGTACATGTAACAGGTAGAAATTCGGTTTGTAATCCTTATTGGTTATTTTATATGGTGATATTTAATATTTAATATGCTGGGCGAGAGGGTAATTTATGTTAATAATTATAGAGGGTCTATATGATAGTAGATGTGATGTGATAGTAATGTTGTAAGGGATTGGAGACAATGATAATATAAGTAGCTAATAGTTATTGTAAATTGGTAGAAGTGATTAGTAATGGTGGTGGTAGAATGATAAAACCATAAATGTAGTTATAGTGGTGGTAGCTTGAACTAAAAAGTGGTTGTTGGTGTTTTATTTTATTTTGTTATATGTATTAATTTATTTTGGTATAGATCCTGATAATAGGTCTTCTGTGTAAAATTATGATAGTTGAAAATTGCTATAATTTTTATTTTTAATTTTTAATTTACAAAATAAACACTTTTGTTATTATTTTATAGCTGGTTATTTCATTGTTTTTTTTAGTTTTTTGATGACTGTATATGTGACTGGTAGAAATTTCAGTTTGTAATCCTTATTGGTTATTTTTATGCCTACATTTGGAGTAAATTTAGTAAATTCTTTTGCGGTTTGTGTGTTATTATTGATACTTTTTCGTGTAGGCAAAGTAGTTTTTTTCTATTAAGTTTAGGAATATCTTGCCTGTGTTCGTTTTAACGGTTTTGTTGTATATATATATATACCGGGTGTAACAGCAAAATTTTCCAATTCTTGTAAAAGCAAAATTGTCTATTTGTTAGATTAACTTTTGAAACAATGTATCTTAGAAATGATTAAAAATATTGTACTGGAATTCTCCAATGCTTTTCTAACACTTTTGGACTCTACTTTGAGCACTAAGAATGTATAATTTCTCAACAACCTTAACGGAAGAATCGTGATGAAATCGATCATAAACGAAAATTACATGTTCATATTTAATTAATCATAGCTAAGGATCGGAAGCCCACGAAGCATTGAAATAATGTTCATATATATATATATATATATATATATATATATATATATATATATATATATATAGAGAGAGAGAGAGAGAGAGAGAGAGAGAGATCATTTTCCAATTTGTTCAAGATTATCTTCGCCCTATCTAAACTTCTAAGTTTCTGTCCTGGAGTAAAAATGTGCCTCACAGGTTTCACGTAAGTTTTCATTTTCATGTCTTTTTTTTTTCAATACTCTTTGGGCTTTCGCAGTCGAAATTCCTTTCTCACGTGCCAAATGTCTTACGGATTGAGTTGGATCGATTCTAATTGATCTCTTTAGCTCTAAGTGGAAATGATGATCCTTGTTGTGACCTCCTGATCAAGTTTCGCTCTGTACTGTTCCCTCTTTTTAAAACTTATTCACAGTTCTCTTGATGCTTCTTAAATGGACTTTGAAGATGGAAACCTGAGTATGTATGTTGGTGTCATTACTGAAGGCCTGAACGATTTTTTCCTCTCACCATTGCTCATTTGAGAAGAGAGTGGGACTGACACAAAACAATTTTGACCTGTTGTCTTTTTAGATTTTTCGTTGATTCTTATGACAAATGGTGTCAAAATGGTTAAACGTCTTATCTAAAAACCTGGAAAAAAAAGAAATTCAATTTTGTTGTTATACCCGATATATATATATATATATATATATATATATATATATATATATATATATATATATATACGAAAAAGATTGCTTAAGTTTTACAAGTGTTCATATATCATTAACGCACTATTTTAATATTGATTTAATATTTTTAATATTGGGTCTATATATAAAATATCTGCTGTTTCTTAAATCTTAAACTATATATATACGAAAATATAATCTCAAATTATGCTATATTTATGGGTTAAAGTGTTCAATATCAGGGATAGAGCGCATGTAAATACAAAAATGAACGCAGGTGACAGTCTGTTCCATGCTTAAACGCAACCTTCCAACAATGTGTGTTGTGTTTCGGCTCGACTTATGCTGGTCAGAGGTGCATTAGGGGTAGCAAGGTCGATTGTGTTATCCTAAGCGTTATTGTGATGGCGGTAACAGTTATATATCTTATTATTCTTTTTTTTTTCTCTGCTTTTTACAGTTTTTCGATTTACTTTTGTAGGCTGATGCTCTTTTCTTTATTTTCCAGGATATTTTTAGTGTGATTTGGCTTTTACTTTTAATTTCCCATATATGTTTCGAAAGGGTTGTATTTTTAAACATATATGGGAAATTAAATTCTTTCTAAACAATGAATCAATAAATAAGTAAACAAGTAAATCTTTTTTTTATTGTTTTTTCCATTATTTCTACTTTTTTTTTCTTATTTTCTTTCTGTTTCCTTTTTTCTTTCCTTCCTTCTCTTCTTCTCTACTCCTTTTCTTTTTTCTTACTTTTGTCTTCATTTTCCACTTTCTTTTCTTCTTTCTTTTTCCTTTATTACGACTTATTTTTTCTTTCTTGCGTTTTCTTTCTTTCATTTATTTTCATTCCTTCCTTCCTTCATTGCGTCACTTCTTGTTCTTTCTTCTTGCTTCCTTTTGCTTTTCTTTCTACATTCTTTTCATCTTTCCTTTCTGCTTTTCTCATTTTGAGCATACAAACATTCCGACTTACATTAACCCATACAATCTAAACCACTTGCAACATGTGTCGTCTTATTTAGTTTTACTTTGTTCTTTTACCGTCTTTATAAATAAATCTTTCTTTTATTGATAGATTTTATAATTAGCTATTAAAATAAAAACAAATTCTCCCGCGAAAGTGTTAACGACGTCAGCATTTAGATCACGGCTTGAGTGAAAAAGGGAAGTAAATAATAATGAGATTTTCAAATATGTTTGTTAGGTTTAAAAATCTAACAAATACTATAATATCACCTATATTAAATAAATTTCAACTCAGATTTTTTAACCCACTGAACTGAAGAAAACGATACGGGTGACACAAATTTGTCAAACAACAAATATGCCGTGTATCATTACTAGCATTTAATAAGTATGGGATGGCAAGAGGTAAGGAAAATGCGATTGGAATAATTTTCTAAAGGACCGTCAGCTGATACAAAACAAAATAGTAACCTAAGATCTCGTGTTATGTTCTTAAATAGCCTCGTCAGATGGAGACTTCCTACGTTAGATCATCCAGACTGGCGATAGTAAAAGGAAATTTTAGAGTGACAGAAGGAGACGAGAGAACATCAAATCTTTTATCTCGAGTAATATGAAAGGTGCAAACGAAACACAACCTTATTCCGGTGTGAAATTTGAAAAAAATACATTTATTAAAAGACATTAAAAAATTAATACTAGCACAGCATGCAAAATTTATAAAACAGTTTGTCCAAAAAATATTTTTCTTTGCGCTTAACACTTAGGCAAGATAACAAGTTCTAGTTCCAATTCTGTTGATCTCATAAAAACAATTAAAATTATTATCAACAAAATATTCGCTTACGAAAGCAGTTGGGAAGGTAGCAAATTTACGTTTCTCGTCTGATTTTCTCGTTTGTTTAGACAACAATTCAGTTTTATAAACTGGATAAATATTTTCATAAAATATCAAAGTTAATGCCTCTAATTTTATGACAATCTGTCACAAATACCTTTAGAAAAATAATCGTATATATCTCTAAATTTGTAGAATTTTTTTCGTTTCAACTTTCTTTTCTTTCTTTCTTTTTATTCTGTTGCATCCCGTTCGTCAGCGGCGTTATTAACTTTTAGTTTTTTCTCTGTTCTTTTCTCTTTTCGTCGTTTAGTAGTCGTAGGCATCGTCTTTGTGAATGCCGAAAGGTTTCAGCCTTTTGCTCTTACATCAACTGCTAGAGTTTTTTTGCCTATGAAGGCCAAATTCCTTTTTAATGTCCGACAAACCAGACTTCTTAAATAGCCACACATCTGCTCCCAGTTGAGTCTGGAATTTAACATGGAATCTTAATTTTCTTTCCCTATTGATTATAAAATCCCAAATTTCTCTCTTTAAAACACGCCTGTTTGAAAACTTTATTGAAGCGGTTTTCAAGACCATGGGATATGAGCCCATTTTTTTACAAGTTTGAAAATCAAATTTTTATGCATGTAACTTTGTTATAAAACGTCAATCTTCATTTTGGGGATATTTTTACATCGATTTGAGCGTCAAAGATACAAAACGTTTTACACATAAAATTTTGTTCAAAGCAATTTTTACTAACCATCTGGCTTCATCATTTCAGTTTTTATTTAAAGAATACGTGTTAGTAAGTAACTTTCTTCTTTTAATAAATGTTTTTTTAAACAATCTCCCCAAAAGAAAGTGTAATAAACAAACCTAGTCTAGTGTAAGGCTTTTTTATCTATCCGTTAATTATTTTGTACATATTTTCTACTATATATATATTTACATATTTTCTACTATATTTATTTACATATTTTTTACTATATATATATATATATATATATATATATATATATATATATATATATATATATACAGAATAACAAATGAAGAACATTATTTGAAGAGTTCGCACAGCAGCAACACTTAAAATGGATATTGTATGGAACTCGAAAAGAAAATAATGACACAATCAAGATGCTGACTTTCCACGCTCCCATAAACAAAAGATTAGGGAAGAAACTCCCATCAATAATAGAGAGAGCAATAATAGCTAGTGGAATTTAGAAACCTATTTTTCTGAAAAATTGTTTAAAGATAAAGATTCTATAAAAGTCAACCGACACTAACACTGTTTGTGAAATGCTTGTCAGATATTTCTTGCCTGGAAACGGTTAAATCTTACCATTACTATTTTGACCAAAGATTCTTCAGAGGGATATTCCTCGACGGACAAGAGCCTAAACAAGAAAGCGAAAAGGTATTACAAGAACTGTTTTCACGGAACTATATTTTTTTTTTCGAGGTCGCACCCTTCAGGAACGAGTACTTGTCTTTAATCAACTTCTCACACGCGTTATCATATATGATGTTTATATATAAGTATACACTAAGTCATTCATAAAGTGGTTGTTTGCTGTTTGTATTTAGCCTTGTTTTCTAGGAAGACAGTAATCAAGCCGACCAAATTTATTTTTCTCATTTCATACAAAAACAGTTTATGATTCATAAAAATGCCTCTTTGGAGCCGATTCACTTGAGGCTTTATCAGTTCGTAAGTGGATTCATTGTATTCGCTCAAGAAATATACTAAACTATATACAGCATTGATTCAGTTAAATTGCTCTGTAACCTTGAAAGTTGTTTGTAGGATATATGAGGTCTGGTAAAATTACAAACGCACATATATAATGAGTATGCGTTGTGTGTACGCTTGCATATGTGTGATCCAAAGGAGGGTAAAACCTGTGTACCTTGAACGAGAAATTTAAAAGAAGAAAGAAATTGTTTTTAAAAAAAAAAGCATTAAGAAAACATTAATAGGAGATAAATGAAGACACTTTGAAAAAGGAAGAAGCCGGAGAAAGAAAGAAAGAAAGAAAGAAAGAAAGAAAGAAAGAAAGAAAGAAAGAAAGCATGGGTTTTAAGAAAGAAAAGAGATTAATTAAAAATAAAAGAGTAAAAGGATGAAGAAAGTTAAGAAAAAATCGAAAAGAAACCTGAACTGTGAAATCGATTTAAAAACAGTAAAGCAAAACTTTGAGAAGGAAATGTAAACAAAAAAACTAATTTTATTAAGGAAAAATGAAGATAGATTTAGAAGAATATTGACAAAAATTTGAAATGAAGAAAGACATAAGGAAACAAACACATAAACAAAGGTGAATAATGAAAATATAAAAGGAACATTAATTCAATTTAATTCATTATTGTACTTAACAGACTAATGATGAGAAAGAAAGAAAGAAAGAAAGAAAGAAAGAAAGAAAGAAAGAAAGAAAGAAATATTAATAACGGAAATATAAAAAGAAGAATTCGGTGTGTGCAAAACAGAAGTATGGCCTAAAGAAAGAAAGAAAGAAAGAAAGAAAGAAAGAAAGAAAGAAATGTTAATAACGGAAATATAAAAGAGGAAGCTATTTATCTTTCATCATTTTGGATTATGAAATCTTTCACATCCTTTAAACTGAGCTTGAAAGACATGCGATCTCAAAGTTATTAATAAATTCGACGCCAGCCTACGTCACATGTTCAATTTCCTTTTGTCCGAAAAGTTGTTTTTTACTTTCAGTTGGACCAGAAGCGCGGATGCGCGTGTAAATATTTGACATTCCAACGGAAGTTTTTGCGCATGTAGAATATGGTCTCAATTGTTTTGCAAAATGATAGCATAACGAAACACAAACACGTCATTATACCTATTTGGTCATACACGACTTTGTATGCGTTTTTATGATTATGTATGAGAATAGATATCTGTATACATGGAGAAATCTGTGCACATGCGCAGAGATCTACCTTTATAACTCTCTCTCTCTCTCTCTCTCTCTCTCTCTCCCTATCCCCTCTTTCTGTGTGTGTTTGTAAGTGAAAGAAAGAGAGTGGCAGAGACAGAGAGTAAGATATATTACTATTTATGTGGCTTTTGCCGAAAATCTATGAACGTTCTTTGTTTATGGTATAATGGTAATGGTAATATTAACCATTTCCCTACAAGGAAATATTTGGCATTGATTGAATGAGCAGCCAGTAGTGTTTTCGGTTTGAATTAAAAATTTTAAATTTAATTTTTTTTTTAGGACAACGAAAGAAAAAAACCTGAACTGTGAAATCTACTTAAAAACAGTAAAGCAAAACTTTGAGAAGGAAATGTAAACAAAAAAGCAAATTTTAACTAGGAAAAATGAAGATAGATTTAGGAGAATATTGACAAAGATAGAAATGAAGGAAGACATAAGGAAACAAACACATAAACCAAGGTGAATAATGAAAATATAAAAGGAACATTAATTCAATTTAATTCATTATTGTACTTAACAGACTAATGATGAGAAAGAAAGAAAGAAAGATTAAATAACGGAAATATTAAAAAAAAAATTCAGTGTGTGCAAAATAGAGTTATAGACAAAAGAAATATATATATATATATATATATATATATATATATATATATATTAGCTTTATTGCTCTTTCCAGTATTGACGGGGTTTTCCTTCCTAACCTTTTGTTTGAAGTAGTGTGGAACAACATCTTGATTATGTCATTATTTTCTCTTCGAGTTACTTATGCTGTCCATCTTAGTTGTTGCCGCTGTTGATAGACCTCAAGTGATGTGTTTCTGTTAATTTGTTACAGTTCTTTGTGATTATGTAGCTCCAATCCACAATGTTTAAGACCCTCAGACTTTATTCACTCAAAGCCTCTTTCACCATGGATCTTAGGAAGCCGTTATATACAAATGGTAGTTAAATCATTCAGGATGAGTTTGGCGGCAGGCAAGACATTCATATGAAAGTCTCGACCTACACGAGGTTATTTAAGAGTCGATTTTTCAGTTTAAAATGTTTTTAATTAAAAAATTCTAAGTTTCAAACCATTTTGCTAGTCTCCACGCAGAATATGAACATGAAGATAAGCATAGACACAAGACCAGCAATACAAACAAAAACTCTTTAATATTGTTTCTTGAAAACAGAATCAATCATTGATTTTTTAAGGCTTTTTTCAAACATGTCACCCCTAAAGCCACTAGGGTGACATGATTGCCACTAACACACTAGGGGTTACTGAATGTGAAAGAATAAGAAAAAAGTGAAACATTATTAAGAAGCGAGAACAATGGAGGAGTAATCAAGTATCTCAATGGAATTGTTTGATCTAATGAGACGAGAGCGATTCTTTGGTCTCACGAATTAAAATATTACCATGGATTTTTAAAGTATATTATTATATATATATATATATATATATATGTGTGTGTGTGTGTTCTCCTTTCTTCTGTTACCCCTCTCTCTAGAGCTTTCATACATTTCCCTCTCACACTTGTTTCCCACTTCCACACATACACTCTCACTAAAATTTTGTTTTTTATACCCGGAGTTATATTTTCCGATTTCTTTTTGAATTTGTAGGTCCGATGATTTGGATCGTAATTATGATTCCAATGTAATAAATAATAACCATGGAATATTAGTGTTTGAGAGTTTTATATTATATTATATTATATTATATTATATTATATATATATATCTGTGTGTGTGTGTGAGAGAGAGTTTCATGTGTATATATGTGTGTGCATATATATATATATATATATATATATATATATATATATATATTGGTATCATTTCATTATTCAGGTATGTGTTGTTAAAGACTACGGAACTTTTCCGTTTAATAATCTTTTTCTGTTTTTTCTTGCTTTCGCGCAAGTTTTTTTTTTCGTTCCAATTTGTTAGAAAGAAGACCCTAATCCTTGCTGCTTTGCCGAGCGCTTTCGGTTGTCGTCAATCATTAATAACGGATTCAAATCCTCCGAAAAATCCTAATCAACAATACCAAAACACTCTACACGAACAAATGCAAAAAAACTCTTACAAATTCTTGAAGCCATTACAATTAAAAACCAAAATCTCAACATAAACAAAGTAGCATTTAATGCTGACAGAAACATCTTAAACATATTTAATAACTAATCATCAAAATAATAAATATCACCCCCCATCAATTGCTTATGGGCTAATCAAACAACACTGCCTAAATACCCAAAATATTATCTATAAAATAAAATATTAAGCAACCTACTTCCAACCAAACATCCAGCCATGATGACGGTTGACGAAAACCGAAAGTGCTCGGCAAAACACTAGGGTCTTTCTTCAAAAACTTAGACCCCAAAAAAAAACTTAAGAGAAAGCAAGAAAAAGCGGAAAAAGGATTATTAAACGGAAAAGTTCCGTATTCTTTAACTACACATCCCTCAATAATATATATGTGTGTGTGTGTGTGTGTGTGTGTGTGTGTGTGTGTGTGTGTGTGTGTGTGTTACACATATATTGTTCCGCAAAAAATCGATCTACTAATATGTTTCTACGGGGAACGCTTTTGAGGCAAGCAGCTCTTGTAATTAAAGTGCTTAATGTTAAGAAATCGAGCATTAATAGCAAGAGATAATATTAAATGTAAATTAAAATTAATGGTCAACCTATCTTTCCAATGAGGTTAATGAAAAGCCTCTATTTAAAGGACTAATTATGGGAAGTGTTTGTCTTATTCCTTAAATACGATAAATTTCTCCCTCCGTAAAGAAGAAGCAAGTTGTGTAGTATCCCGCATATAATGAATATCATTTTATTAAATTCAAGACAGTCACCATGCAAATGAACACTGTTACGTGAAACTGCATAAAATAATAAAACAGTTGTACAGGCCTCTCTGCGTTCATACTCAGAGGATTTGGGGAATTTGTACTCTAGATGTAACCTGCACTCTAATTTACTTTGTACTTATAATCGAGGCATAGAAAATTTTCAAAGTTTCATATATAAATAATCGTACCACTTGTGACAGGTACAACGCTAACAGGGTTATCAGTATTGGCCTTTAAAACTAAGTTGAGTTTTTCGATATCTATCTAGGTTGCTGTTTATTTTTTTTATTTCTTTTGGTTTTTGTTTATTTACAAAATTTAGTTAAATTGCCATTTTTGTTTTTTTTTTTTTTTTTGTTTTTTTGCTCTTTACAAAAAGGTTCACATTACACTCGTGTGCCACACAAGGTAGGGGGTTACCTTATGGGGTAGTTTATATGGAATAAGGGGGAGGATAATGGTTAACCTTAGACATGAACAGGTTAAAACATTGTAGTAATCGGGAAAACACCCTCTTGGGATTTGTCTATATTTCTGAGATGAGGTATTATGTACCTTATTTACATTATTCAGACTATTGTCCTCATCTTTGTCGTCATATTTATTACAACGTTTCGACCGTTGTACGCTCCGACCTTCTTCAGGTGGTTAGAATGTCGAACTGAACCCCTTATTTCGCTCACTAGGGTAGACTCTTCTAGTTCCACGTGCCATGTTTCTAATGGATGTCAGTTATCAGTTATCTCCTGTTAATTTCCCTCTGAAAATTCTTCACTGCCTTAACCGGGTATTGAACTCACACTCTTTGGGTCTTGTCACTGGATCTAACTCTGGCCTTTATCCACTGTGCCATGTGTCCTTGAGAACAGACAGCCTTGTATATGGTAAACCTTAATGTAAAAAAAGCAACAAATGGAAAAAAAGTGAGTATCCTTAGAACTTTCAGCATTGGATTAAAGGGTAGTATCTGCTCTCGAGGGAACAAACTACAATGTATTTCTCATTGGAAAATTAGTAAACTTAAGGAATAAGCACATATGCTAGTCCACAAAAATCTCCTGAGCCGACCAAGCGTAGAAATGAACACAATATGGAAATCAGTAATAAGGAGTGCCAGAGAAAACCGATAATAACAACGAAAATTTCAATATGAGCTCTGGTAAAAAAACATGCAATGATAACAGCTAAAATTGCAATATGAACACTGGTGAAAATGGTTGCTAAAACATTAGGTTTATAACACCCAGAAATTCACACACACACATGTCCTCAAGGACTCATGACACAGCGGGTAAAGACGTTAGTTACATCCAGTGACAGGACCCAAAGAGCGTAAGTTCAATACCTGGTTAAGGCGGTGGAGAACTTGGAGAGGGGAATTAACAGAAGATAACGTGGCACGTGGAACTAGAACAGTCTACCCCAGCGAGCGAAATAAAGGATTCACTTCCACATTTCATCCACCTGAAGAAGGCTGAAACGTTGTGATAAATATGGCAACAAAGATGAGGTCAATAGTGCGAATAATATAAAAAGTGTACATAATACCTCGTCTCAGAAATATAGACAAATATAAAAAGGCGTGTAAAACGGGGAGGCGTCTTCTTGCCAAATATTCAACGTACACAGACATGACAGAATTGAATAGACACCAAGATAGATTTTATTTCTGATTTTTTTTTAATAACCAAGATAAATTAACTTAGATTATTTGAGTAAAATTGCTGAGAACAATATTGAAACATGCCACGAACCAAAGGAGCATCAGACCTGTCCGAATTTCAGTGAGGATGTATCGTGGGCTAACATGAAGGTGGTCTTAGTCAAAGAAAAATATCTGAAAATCTTTCAATACCCCTTTCTACTATTAATAGTGTGAGCGTACAATTCACCAGAGAGGGCAAGAAGTGCACAACACCTTATCGAGGCCGCCCTGGGCCCTCTGAAAGAACCATGCGTCTTGTCGAAAGAAATGTTGAACAGGATCCACGTTGCAAGGCCTCTGACATAGCAACACAAGTTGATGTCAGTCCCAGAACAGCTGTCAGGTATCTTCACAAGCTGGGCTACTATGACAGAGCTGCGAGAAGGAAACCACTTCTTCGTCCAGCCAATATCAAACACAGAAAGGATAGGGCTCATGAGATGATGGAGAGACCTCTGACCTTTTGGACCTCTGTCATTTTCTCTGATGAGTCAAGATTCGCATTATTTTCTGACAGTGGAAGAGTATGGGTATGGAGACTCTGAATTCAAGAGTTTGATTTAAAAAGACTGCAGTCAATGGTGAAACATGGGGGCCTTTCAGTAATGGTATGGGGTGCAATTTGGAGTGATGGTTGCTCAGAGCTTATGGCGTGTAAAGGAAACATTAATTCAACCAAATATGTTTCTATATTAAAGAAAGGGCTCCTTCCAATATTCTCAAGTAGTAGAATTGACTCCCTATTTATGGAAGATGGAGCTCTATGTCACACTGCTCAATCAACGCAACATTTGTTGAGACAAAATGGGATCAATAAACTTCCATGGCCAAGTCAGTCCCTGGATATTAACCCTATTGAACACCTTTGGGGCATATTAGATTGAAAACTCTGCAAAAAGAACAGAAAGTCATCTTCTAAGCCCAAACTTTTAGGATTATTGCGTCAAACATGGCAAGAAATCCCTCAAGATGATATTCGTGAACTCATCGCTAGCATGCCTGGTAGGGTCCTTGCATTAAAAAAGGCAAAAGGGATGTCAACCAAGTATTAGTTATTAAATTTATGACCATTTATAATTACTTCATTTGTATAAATTACTTGTTTAATAAAATAAATGGTTTCTGTGAGTGTCTATTCAATTCTGTCATGTCTGTGTATATTGAAGCAATTCTGAGAGATTTGGAATTCTCCCATGATTCATTTTTAGTGGCTACAATGTCAAACAACATAAGATATGCAGGTGACATTGTGTTGATAGCAGACACAAACTACAAGAACTCCTAAAGAATGAATTAAAAGAAAAATAAGATAGGACTAATTACCAATTGCATGAATACAGAATATATTGTGGTCATCAAAAGGAATAGCCAAAATGCAAATTACAAATCAAAGATACTAAAACTAAACAAGTACAAAAATTTAAATATCTGAGATGTGCGCCTCCAAAATCCGAAATGACATTTAAATAAAGAATATGCTTTCCAAAAGCTAAGCAACGTATAAAAAAAACAAGAAAATTTCGCTAGAAACAAAGAAAAAAGTACTTAAATCTTATGAAATACAAGTCCTTGAATGCTAAACAATCTCCTCACAGATGAAGAAGAGACATGAGGTAAAAAAATGCTTATTCAACAGAAAGAGGCACTTAGAATTTCTAGAGGACACAATGAGAACAGAGGGCTTGGAAAATTTGACACTCACAGAATATATAGAAGGCAAGAGGGACAGAGGAAAACAGCGTATACCCTACCTAGCGAGCTTGTATAAATGGAAGACAGGTCAGGATTTAGGAGAGATAACACAAAGACAAAATTTACTAAGAGCTACAAAGGAGAGGAAATTGTGAAGAGCCATGATCGTCAACGTCTTGAATGGACATGGAACATAGAAGATCTAAAATCCAAATGTGTGTGTCTACATACACACTTGCTGAAATAACCGTTAAGCATTATTATTTTCTTGTTTCCAATGTTTTAAAAATCTGAGAAATGTAACCTTCGTTTTGCATTCCATAAAATATTGTAAAAATGTTCCGTGTTTTTTGCATCAACTTACAACCGATGATGATAAGGGAATTTCAGTTTGGGAATATTTTCTTTTATTCTCTAAAGCAAATAAAACCTTCGTCAGAAAAGTTAAAGAAATAAGAACTTCACTGACTGCTGATAGTACTAATTATTTAAAGCCTGTTTATTCCTATCGACGAGATAGGAATATATTTTATTACATTTTAAGACTTCTAGCCGAATACCCGTCCCACGAACAGATAAAAATTAGAATAGCAGTTCTCTTAACTTTATAAGAATTTCTGTATAAACAACATTATCAGCAAGGCATCTATTTTCTACAGTTTCTTTTGCCATTGGACTAAATCCACTTGCATTTCCTACTTTACGCTGATCGCGAGAAAAAACTTTGAACAATTTTCTAATGTTAATTATTATTATCAATAAATTACGTAATTAATTCAGCAAACTGTTTTTTTTTTATTTCTTTAAATAACTCAGTTTTAGAAAATCTAATAAAGCAGATTTCCGTAAATTTTCGGTTCCGCTTGATTAATATATAATAATGTCAGACGACAACAATGGTTATAACGAACGCTACGGTAAATAAATTTGTAACGTTGCTAGACTTAAATTATATAAATCTAAAAATATTTTTTTATTATTTACTTCATGTCCGCTTCTGTGAGTTATTTTTAAAAGCCAAGATTACATCTATTTTGAGTTTTCTTTAAATGCAAATAATATTTTCCTGCTGACTTACAACTGAATGTTGACAAGGCAGATATAAATTCTTTCCACGCAAAGATGGTTATTTAAAAATAATCATGGACGGAAACATTGCTTATATATGGCATTTTAATACTTGCATTAAAAATACACAAATGTCACATAAAAACACAAATGAAATATTAATTAAAATATGTTTTTTTTTAGATTGTTATGGGTATTAAATGTTACTGATTATGTCGGAAAAGCAATTTGATCGTAATATATAAAAGGTTAATTGGCAATTCACTGCGTAAAAATGAACAATGATTTGTTCCACTGAGTTAACCTGGGAACACAGTCGCAAAATTTAAATTTATACGATTTTATAAGGGAATAGAAGGTATTTTCCTTTATTCGGGAATCGGAATATTTTATTCTGAAATTGGAATATTTAATAAAGTTTCGGATAAAGCGTACCCTGGAGGTAAGGTGGAGTAATGGATAGAGGCTCGGAATGAGGAATCGGAGAGCCGAGTTTGAATTCCAGTCGAATCCTTGTGTGTTAATATCCCTGGGAAAGGTATGAATCCTCTTCTTCTCCCCCACGCAGCTATGGGTTCTATAGCCTTGGATGGCAGCTGGTCTACCGCAGAAAGAAATAGCAACCTATTGCGGGAAAAATCTGCCTCGTCAGTCATGTATCGAAAGATACATGATCGCCCTAGCGTGTATCACGTATGGCACATAACTTTCTTTATAAAGCGAAAACATTACATGACCAAATAGAAAATTATGTAAGCTTGTCATTTACGATTCCCGCATCTTCCTCAAGATATTAGTAAGTGTATGTAATGGACTCAACTGGAATTCGAACTCGGCTCTACCGATTCCTCAATCCAAGCAGCGATACATTACTCCACCGTGCCTCAATGAGCAATGTATTATTTCCAAACATATTTGAAACAAGGAATAAAGTTTTCTTCATCACTAAGAATTGAGATTATGCAAGTTTGTGTTCGACACGTTTGAATCTGTGTGTTAAACTGTGTCCAACATGTTCGACAAACAGCTGTTCAGCATGTTTGTCAAAGTAAGATCTGTTCAACAGTTTTGCTCAAGTAACTTGTCTTACACGTTGGTTTAGCATCTGTTCAAAACGTTTATCGATGTAATATGTGTTTAACACTTTCCATCAAAAAACCAGGTTTCTCCAAGTAACGTCTTCGTAACACAATTGTTCAGTTCAACACACCTTTGTCGAAGTAACGTGTGTCCAGCTAATTGTTGTTCAGCTAATAGTATATGTCTAAAACGTTTGTTGATCTAACGTACACTGTTTACATTATTCGGACTATTGTCCTCATCTTTGTCGCCATATTTATTACAATGTTTCGGCCGTTGTACGATCCGGCTTCTTCAGGTTGTTGAAATGTCGAACTGAACCCTTTATTTCGCTCGCTGGGGTAGACTGTTCTAGTTCCACGTGCCATGTCTAATGGAGGTCAGTTATCAGTTATTTCCTGTTAATTCCCCTCTCTAAGTTTTCTACTGCCTTATTGAACTGACACCACTTTGGGTCCTGTTACTGGATCTAACCAAAATTGATAATGTGAAGAAACTTGATAAATGCATTGAAAATAAACTCAGTGAAGTTCAACGTTTGGAAATATGTTCGATGCTCTGATCTATTTGTTGATTGAAAGACTTTATATGAAAACTGGATCAATTATACTATTTACATTATTCGGACTTTTATCCTCATCTTTGTTGCCATATTTATCACAACGTTTCGGCCGTTGTACACTCTCCACTGCCTTAACCGGGTACTGAACTCTCACTCTTTGGGTCCTGTCACTGCATCTAACCAACGGCTTTATCCACTGTGCCATGTGTCCTTGAGGACAATACCTGGTTAAGGCGGTGGAGAACTTGGAGAGGGGAATTAACAGGAGATAACTGATAACTGACATCCATTAGACATGGCACGTGGAATTAGTACAGTTTACCCCAGGGAGCGAAATAAACGGTTCAGTTCGACATTCCAACCACCTGAAGAAGGCTGGAGCGTAAAACGACCGAAACGTTGTAATCAATATGGCGACACAGATGAGGACAATAGCCCGAATAATGTAAATAGTGTACATAATACCTCATCTCAGAAATATAGACATATACTGATCTAAAGTTTGTTCGACACGCTTGTGTCGCTAATACCTGTCCAAAACGTTTATCCAAGTAACGTGTGTCTAACATGTTTCTTTAACTAACGTATGTCCATCATGTTTGTGCACATGTGTTCAATTAACGGGAATTCAACATGTATGTCAAACTAACGTATCCATTTTTTTTTCAGGACGTAGACGATTATGGCTATCCACAACTTCTTGTCTTTTATTACTTTAACGTTTGGTCTTTTTTTTTATCACACGTTATCTTCTTTTCATTCACACAAACTCAGTTAGGTTACTTGATACTTATCTTATCTAAGTGTGAGTGTTAGATTTTTAGACACTCTTTCCCCAGGAAGTTCTCTAGAAACTTCATCAGCATATATTTTTTATAATAAATATATCTGAATTAGATATAATTTTGGCCGTAGAGTTTACGAGAACATAGTTTATTGCTTCGCAGTTCCAGTAAGATGACGCATAGTCTGGTAAAAGGCAAAATCTCAGGAGGTACTGAAGAATAACTGAACTTTATATCAATAATCTTTGAAAGTTTTACTCTCATTTTCAATTCAGTTACAACAGAAAATTACTGATAAATAAGAAACATATATATATACACGACGACTGTGTAACAGCTGTTGCTCTGGTGATAATGATGAATATTTAATTATTCATAATTGTACCTCAACATTGACAAGGACACCAACACTAAATACAAGGGCATATACCTTAATTATGTCTCCAATGAGCTACAGATAATACATATATATATATATACATATATATATATGCGTGTGTGTGTGAGAGAGAGAGAGAGAGAGAGAGAGAGAGAGAGCGTGTGAAGAAGCTGTTTGAGAAGATGAGACGGTTAGATTTAAACGTTTTGACAGTGAAAAGGTGAGACCGAGATGCTAGCGTGGTAGCACGTTTAAATTCATGAAGTCCGGGAACCAGCGACAGTAGCTGGTCGAAACAGTTGCTGTGAAAATATTTGTAGAAGAGACAGAGGGAGGCCACAGCACTGTTGTAGACTAGATGCCAGATAAACATTTCATCTTGCATATTCGTCTCTGGTTTTGTAAAGGACGTCGAGACGTACAGCGGGAGCAATATATATATATATATATATATATGTGGGGGGGTTGTGTTTGTGTGTGCACGCGCGTGTGTGTGTGTGTGTACGTGCGTGCGTGCGTGCGTGCGTGCGTGCGTGTATATAAAGGGTGTTCCAATAAGTTGGACCGATTTTAAATGTGAATTAACTTTAAGCGTCTAATTATTTTTTCTTTTTCTTTCACAGTTGGCGGACACTTGGGCGATATTATTTTTCACACATAATTGTCATGACTTAAATAACATGATCCAATAGAGAAATAAATAAATTTCCACCAATAACACTGATTTATTTAGTGCTGACTTTGATCCGTCTTAACGAAACACCCTTTATTCATGGTTAAAAGTTCACAATATCCTGTGATAGAGCGTGTGTAAGTTTAAGAGTGGACACGGAAGTCAGCAGCGAGTAGTCACAGTCTGTTTCATGCTTGAACACAATCTTCCGACCAAGAAGGTCACGATGGTATGAAATCAAACAGACTGTTGCTACACGCAACTGACCTCAGTGTTCACTCTTATAAATATATACATGCACGCCCATTCTCCCTCTCTCTCTCTCTCACACACACACACATATATATATATATATATAATCTTTCGGATTAATGAATAAAAATCTATCACTTTTTAGGAATATATATATATATATATATATATATATATATATATATATATATATATATATATATAATTGGCTTATATCATGCAATAATGTCTCCAATAAAGTATACATTTTAAATTAGTTTGTGTCATTTTAGTGGAAAATCTTCATTCATGAGCCTATCACGCATACGATCACGCTTCTGCATCAAGGTCAGAAGGTCATTAGAGTGACATTCAGTGTCATAACATAGTTGGTAGGAAACGTGTGGTCGTGCGCCATGGTTAGGTTTTAAGAGCAGTAGAATACTCGCGAAGATTTTATTTTACACGCCAGCAGTGTCCTCCGAAGCTCAATCTGCGTTCGCGTAAGATTGTAAAAATATCAGGGATCACTCCATAGCACTGTCCAGGGATCTGCGATTTAGTTGGATATTATCTCTAAGAGCTCTCTCAGCATTCGAAAGTAGGTTCCATCAAATTGAGACTCTAAGGTTTTAATATCCAAGCAATGGCACTATACATAAACACCGCCTCTACAGTGGCTCGAAAGAATCTCCGTTTTAGGTTGTCTTGTAAAATTTCCAGATTACATTCATTTTATTCAAACCGCCCCTGGCATTAACTATACGAAATTTTACATTCCTTTTCAGTAGAATTTATTTCGCTTCCTAGACAATCGCAGGTGAATGAATAAAATCAGTCGAATCTTTTTTTAAATATGATCTATGTAAATAAATTCAATTTTACTATACCGCCCTTTTGTCGATTCGATGCAATCTCCGTTAAAATCAGTGTAGGGACAACTAAGAGAATTAAATATTTTTAATTATTAGTAGATATTACGGAACCCACTCTCATGCGGATGCTTCCTTGATCACTACAATCTTAACCTGTTCAAGTCTATCTTTCCCACATATCCCCATAAACTGTGCCTCTTACCTCGTAACCCTCTATATCGAGTGGCTCCTGAGCCTTGTACATTTTGACCATGATTATAAAAAATAGATATATAGAGAACGAAAGACATACAGGGTTAGATGCATGAATATATATATATATATATGTGTGTGTGTGTGTGTGTTTGTGTGTGTGTTTATTTGTGTTGCATGTGTGTGAGGGCATATACACACATATGTTCATACATACAGGATCATGTGCCAAAAGAAATGATAAAATTGTGGAGCATTTCGGCATCAATAATAGAGACGACTTTAGTAAATATTAATATTTCTACTACCACGATGACGACGCCGACGATGACGATGACGACGGCGACGATGTGTCATTCAGTCAGCGTTTGCTCCTGTTCGTTTTTTTTTTTTTTTTTTTTTATGAATGAACACTGAGCTTGTGGTCACGTGTTTTGCGGCTTGTTTACTGTTTGTGAAAGAAAATGTGTACGTCACTCGATGTAGGAAGTGGATTGTTTTTCACGGGCCAAACAACTAGGTGAACAGGAAAAGGGGGGAGGAGACGTACGAGGAGAGGGAGGACACTGGAGAGAGGAGAGAAAGTAACAAGTGAAAGAGAGTGGAGGATAGTGCGAATTAGAGAGAAAAAAAAAGAATGAGAGGGTAAGCGTAATTTGAGGGTTTGTAATTGAGGGTTCAGGAGGGACGATATATGAACACGTTGAGATCATTCACAATTTTCAGGAAGTTCCTGTCGTCATTGGCGCAGTCAATTGCGGTAATAACTGGTTGTGGTAGCGGTAACAGGCACGTTGTGGATAGCGGTTAGATTATTGCAACCCCGATTAAACATATGAGTAGAAGAAATAAAGCTACACCCACCCCGACTTATTCTAAAAGGAACGGGTGATGGCAGATGCTCGTGGTAACGAAGGGCTCGCATAATTTTAGTATTGGTTTTTGCGGTAATTTAAAGATCACAATCATTTTGATCCCGTACTAATGATAGTGTTTGTGTTGGTGAGGCATGGTTAATAATTCTTATCTCTCTTTAAATGCATTGTTCCTTCAAGACTTAAACGATAATGGCTCTCCACAGCTTCTTTTTCTCTCAAATGTACATTACCTTAGTTGTTCTTCGGAAAGAGAGATTTCCTGTTGCCTTCTCCGCTCTTTTAAATTCAGAGTTGTCCTTCCTTTAGTTTAGTTGCCAATCCAGGCAACAGAGCTAAGTCTACCCCACTATTTAACTTTTACCAAAGAAAAGATAGATAAAGATACAACAGAAGGAAAAATTGAAACTCGTTCACCAATTCCATTTTTAACGAACGCTTTTAAACGTTAGACAACTCGCAGAATTTCTCTCTGCCCGACTAACAAAGGCACTCTAAGTGAGGTTTCTGTCTTTGAAAGTCTTTTGGGCTAAAGTGGAACTCATATAAATGACCCACTGTTAGAGATGCTTGATGAATAGTCGGCCTATTAAACCGCTCCAAGTATATGACTCCGGCTGGCATGTTTTATTTTTTTATAAATAGTTTATACCAAAAAGAGAGTTATGCGACCTTGTAGGTGATAACTTGTTTTCAACTCTGTGACACAGATACAACGTCGCAAGCCTATCGCTAATCTATCGATACATCCATAGCAAATGCTCAGAGGAGATCCATTCCTTAGATATACCAGTTTACACCTTTACTGATAAGATACACCATGCTACACCTACGCATTGAAACTATCGTCAGTCCCTCCGTAAAGAGGAAGTTTCACTTCGAAAGCTATTGCGCGGGAAAATGTGAAACAGACTTCCGGGGATGCTTCCCCGTATATTACAATATTAACCTCTTCAGATCAAAGGTCAATCTTTATCCATCCACCTTATCCTCATAATCTTCACTTCCTGCTTTATTCACTTTACACACTTAGTAACCTTCTACCTTGAGTGGCTCTTGAGGCTTTTATTAGGTGAGAGAAAAAGAATGTAGCGACGCCTATAATTACGAAAATGATTCAGTGTCTCCACGTTTTTAAGGTCAAATATTTATTACTTCTAGAAAAGTCTCTGGCTTTCGGGGAATTTTCAAACTTCGGGAAGTTATGTTGTGTCTTTACTTTGATAATATTAAGCTTAATTATATGTATGGTAAGTAGTGTAAATCTTATTCCGTAAATCAATGAGCTAGCCTGTTTCAATTGACTTCTTAATTATCTTCCCATATAAAGCGGATAAATGATGACATTGATTTAAGTCGAATTAAAGTCGATTCAGTAGGGCAAAAGAGAGCGTTAACAATACTGCGTATCAGTTTCGCTAAAATTCAATTTAACACAAGGCCGTTGACCCACCCTGACATTTAGGCCGTATTCACACATATGAATTATACTCAAATGCCTTTTCCCTAACACACTCATTCAATCATTCTCTTTAGCTCTCTCTCTCTCTCTCTCTTTCTCTCGTCGCGTTTATATATATATATATATATATGTGTGTGTGTGTGTGTGTGTGTGTGTGCATGCGTACGTGTATGCGTGCGTGCATGCGTGCGTGCGTCGGTTATTTGTGATATGTTGATCTATATGCCTGTGAATGGCAGTAAATTATTTGCTCGTAATACACACACACACACACATATGCTTATATACCAACGAATTTCTTAACTTTATTATATATATATATATATATATATATATATATATATATATATATATATATATATACAGAGATAGAGAGGAGGGAAAGAAAGCAGAAGGAGAGAATTAATACAAATATAAAAGTTTGCCACTTAGCTGATTGGTGTTAACGTCAGCATCTCGACTCAGTGTTTCGTAGATAGACCGTCCATCAAACACTCCACCCACTCGCCAGGGGTATCATCAACTGACTATATATATATATATATATATATATATATATATAAATTAATGGAGTTACTTTTTAATCCTACATAAAGCATTTAATCCTACATGGAACCATCTACTTTGAAATAGACACTTATTTATATTAATACATAAAAATGGTCCGTCTATTTCTAATAAGAATTTCCCACTGTAATAACGTCTGAAATATATATATATATATGTGTGTGTGTGTGTGTGTGTTTGTATAATAATGGATCTATAATTTCCAAAATTGTTCGTATTATCTATATTACAGGTGTATGGTGTTGTTGGATTTTAAATTTGTTCACCGAAACTCGAGAATCATATATATATATATATATATATATATATATATATATATATATATATAATACCAATTTGTAACTGGCAGAGTTAATTCTAAAGAGATATTAATCCCAAGAGAGTTCAATGTATATTTAAGTTACAGAGAATTATAATAATAAATAAGAAAAAAAACTTAAACATCCATTTCGGTTATAATTTATTTCGTAAATATTTTTTATATTCACGTCTTCAAACCGAAAGTTCTTAATAAATGGAGCTTTTTATTTATTAAGATTTATTCCATTTATTAAGAAATTGCGGTTTGAGGAGACGAATATGAAAATATTCACGAAATAAATTATAAGCGTCAGTCACTCTCTACGTACCAACTATCATACTTCCAATAATACCAACCCAAATCATAATACCCCCTCCTCCTTGTTGGCGTGACAAGCGTTGATGACCATTTCGTCCATTTACGACCCAAGCTTTGCTCCAACCATCAGGGCCATCAAGTTTTGCGCAACATTCATCTGTGAACAAAACTTTCGAGAAATCGACCTTCATATTCTCATTTGCCCATTTCAAACGCATTTTATGTGTACTTTTGTTAATCGAGGCTTTGTCAATGGTCTCACTGATGGCCCGACCGTTTTCGGAAGACGATAGTGAATACTTATTGGACACTGTTGCTTCTCCTCACAAAGAGTGCTCCACTTGTCAGGCCTGGGTTATTTACAGCTTAAATTTTCATTTGTAACAAAGAACGTCGGGAAACAACCATCGAGTGACCCTTATTGGGCCTCTTACGTAGAAGCTGCAACAAATCTTGTTATGGTTTGATGATGGCTTCCAATTATTTTGGATATTTCTAATGTAGATTTGCCTTTGGAAAGTTCAGATATTATAATATATTTCTCGGAAGTGGTCAAGTCACGTATGCGGCCCATAATTGTACGATTATAATGACACTCGTTCATAGTCTGGAACACTTCTATATCGTGTTAATATTGCAAATGGCCACCGTTTGTTTCCTGTTGCGCAAGACAATGCAGTTTTTATACAATCTGCGCATATACATATTCACATTATAATGTTAAAATTTCTTTAAATTCCGACTGGTAGGCATGGACAAAATGAAAAAATTTCACCTCGTTAATAATTTGAAATGCAATGTATATTAGATATATACGCTGTTGTTCTTTTACATTATCGGTCAAATTGAGATGTTTAGTTTTTTTTTTTTTTTTTTACTTGTTTGATCAATGCTTTATATACATACATACATACATATATATATATATATATACAGACACACACACACACACACACATATATATATATATATATATATATATATATATATATATATATATATATATATATAAGAAATATAATCTTAAGATGTGCTATATTTATGGAATAAAGTGCTCCATATAAGAGATAGAGCGTGTGTAAATATAAAAGTGAGCATAGAAGTCAACACTTCACTGTAAATATAAAGTGAGCATAGAAGTCAACATTGTTTCATGCTAGATGCAATCGTCTCGCCTGATTGCGTCAGGCGTGACGATTGCATCTAGTATGAAACAGACTGTCGCCTCTAAGTGTTGACTTTATATTCACTTTTATATATATATATATATATATATATGTGTGTGTGTGTGTGTGTGTGTGTATGTATATATATATATGTATATATATATATATATATATGTAGGAAAAGCCTTCACAACTTGAAATAAAGCATTGCCTTGGTTTTCTAACAACTACATCTAATTAGTTTCGCACATATCCGGCTACTGTGAAAAACTCTACTAAACAACATCAACTTCATCTTGGCACTTGGTATGTACGAAATCTCCAGGACAACAACTCAGCACCAGAAAGAAAAATAGCTCTGGTCGCATTGGAGCTAAAGAAGTACAACATTGATATAGCTGCACTGAGAAGTAACCATCAGTCGACTACATGAAACAAGAAAGCAAAATAAGACATCTAACAGTGTTCCTGATGCACTTCGATACAATACATTCTCCTGTACTGTTCTTTTTTGGTCTTTTCTGCAATTCTCGAGCCGGTCTGAAAAAGTCATGCCCGTCATAGGCATGTAGATAATTAGTTCGTGGTCGTCGGAACCTCATACGTCGAACTCGACGGATGAGTTCATCATCATATGAAGTAATTTAGTTTTAAGGTATGCTATATTTATGGGATAAAGTGCTCAATATCAAAAATAGAACGTATGTAAATATAAAAATTGAAGTCAACACTCAGAAGCGACAAACTGTTTGATGTTAAAAGCAATTGCCAGGCCTTTTCACATCCTGTTCGTAAAATCACATTTTTTTAACTACAAGATTAGCGCACACTCCATGCATTACTTTCCCAGTGAACCTTGTTCTCTTCTGATTAGAAAAGCATTTTTTTTTACATCAGAAATCTGGCCAGATGTCTTACAGTACGTTTAGATTGTTGTTATGAGGGGATATCTCTGCGGTGTGCATATAAATCTTTTTTAGGTTTCTGAAGGTTTCGCCGATGTACATCAATCGACATTTTTTGTTATCTTCGATATGCTCGACTCTCTTCCGTTATTGTTTTCTTATTTCTTACTAACTATATCTCTACCTCTGGTGCTGATGAATTTTAAGTCAAGTTTGGACAAGTTTTATTCGATGGTGGCTGTTATGGAGTTGATAGGTGTTCGATTTTGGTATGTTTTTCGGGATTATTATTATTTGCAGATTTTTTTTATTCTGTGGATTCTGTAGGCTTAACGTCTGGTATTGTGCAGGAAATAATTTGGGTATTGGAAGGTGTTTTCAATATATTTCTCATATTCAGGCAGAAATTAGGGACTTACAGCTTCTAAGTTCTCTTAAATAAAAGCCTATGATCACTCGGGAATTAATTTTATTGATGTAGTAAAAGGGTATGAGATGATAAAATAGTTGAATGCTTTCAAAAAAAATGTAAATGTATGGAAATTGTTTCAAGAGGAACAAAGCAACTGACTAAATCCAATCCCAGGAAGAAATTATAGTTTCGTACCAGGAGAGTTATTGACAGCGTCAAGAGAATGGTGTTGAGAAATCCACGAAGACAAATAGGGTAGATGGCAAAATAGCTGAATATTTTCGATAGGTAGCTAAGCAGGATTGTGAAACCATGTTTAGGGCTAAAACCATGCAAGATTCAACGACAGTTGCTGTCAAGTTCCTCCAAACAAAAAAAGGCTCGGCAAAGGGAAGAAAATGTTCGAGGTGATGTAACGTGCCACAGACAAACTCTCCTGTTGGTCTGGCGGATTTTTTTTTTCACTGGCAAACTACAAAAACGATAGGCTTTACACCGCTTCAGCTGGAGACAGTGTATCATGGTCTGGATTGCAGATGCTTCTGATGGTTTGAAATGTTCATTGAAAAAGGAGAAATGAATAGCACAGTTTACCAGCAAATGCCGGAGAGAGATATGTTGCCCTGGTTGTTTGCCACTTTTGGCAGTCGGTATGTCTTAACCCGAAACTGAGCTCCCGCACACATGGACAATTTGACGCAGAACTTGTGCAAAAGACACTTTCGTTGATTTTTGACAATTTGGCCCCCAAGTAATGACATTAATCCTATCGACTTTACGTCATGGCTCATATTTAAGAGCGATTTTTCACGTATCTCACGTTCAAGTGTGTCAAACCCGAAATAAGCTCTTATGAAGCCGTGGTTGAGTGAAGAGGAAAGTGTTGCAGAAGTCATGCACTTCAGTTGAAAAAAGATTAAGAGCTATGGTGAAAGCAAAGGGTGTTTATTTGAGTTTTAAATCTATGTAAAATATTGTCAATAAATATAACTTCTTTCATCTTTTTATGTATCCTATCCTTTCAGGACGTAGGTGATCATGGCTCTCCAGTTCTCCCTATCCCTTGTAGTTTCCAATACGTTTCGTCCCTCTGCCACCTCCGCCAGACCACATTCTGTCATCCACTTGCTTAAGCCCGCCAGGTATGGCATGCGTTTATTTTCCTTGTCTCTCTTTCCCTCGACCTCTGAGTATCAGATTCTCCAAGCCCTCTTCTCATTACGTGTCCCAGAAACTTCAGCTGCCTCTTCCTGATGTTAAGTATAAGCCTCCTTCTTGTTTGCATCCTCTCCAAGACCTCATCCTTGCTCACACGCTCGGTCCAGGATATCATCAGTATCCTTCTGTAGAACTACATCTCCGTCGCCACAAGTCTCTTCTTCAACTTTGAGGAGACCGTCCAACATTCGCTGCCGAAAAGGAGGACAGATATCAGGTAACAGGTGTCATGTAACACGAAACATCATCATTGGCGCGACTGAGCTGAAGGCAGTCCATCGGTTTACTTTCCTTGGAGGTCGACAGCAGACTGGCAAGGGCGAGTATAGCATTTGGTAGACTGTACAAATGTGTGTGCTATGACACCTGAAGAAGGCCACTAAGATCAGAGAGTATAGAGCTATCGTCCTCGCCACTCTCCTATACGGGGTCCTGGGTCACTTACTGTCACCACCTCGAACTGTTCCGTCAGCGCTGCCTCCGCACGTTCATTAACGTACAGTGGAGTGATTTCGTCTCCAATACTGAAATTCTAGAAAAAGCGAAGATCACCAGCATTAAGGCCATGCTCCAGACTTTTATTAACCAACCCTTTTTTTTTGTTGATAGAATAAAGAATTAATAAATCTATATGTCGTAACTGGTACTAGCAATGATATCTGACGTTGCCCAGATCAATCCCTTTTCTTTGCTCGAAAGATTTGTGGATACCCTAAAATTGTATTAATGTAATTGACAATATCTTTGAATTTGGTAGTTATAAATTATACTATAATTTAGATTGTCAAAATCTAAAATTAAAAATATCAACTTCGGTTACTTCCCTTTATACATTACTTCAAGCTATGATCAAAACGCTAAGGTAATTACAACTTTCATGAAATCATTTTTTAAAAAGTAAGCAACTTAATTATAAAATCCATCAACATAATAATCGTTCTTTTTTTTTAGTCAGTTCACCCCGAGTAAGGCGATAGTGCCACTAAGACGCAAGGGCTATTGAGAGTGAAAGACTTTAGAAGGAACTGGAAACCCAATCCTAAATACAGAACAAGGGATAATCCTCTACTTCTGTTCAAAAGTCAGAAGATGAGTGTGAACTGGACTATAGGCGAACTTCTGCCCTCCTATTGAGAAGAAGAAAAAATAAATAAATACTAATTAAAATTTCAGTGTTCAGGCGGATACGTAATTTGTACTCCGCTCATCAAATAGCGAATGTCATAGCAAAAAACATGACACCACTTCTTGGAACAATTATTATATATTAAAAATTACAAGTATTATATATTAGAAAATATAATTAAAAAATATAAAAAAATATAATTATAAAAATATAATTAAAAAATATATTAAAAATTCCGGCGATCTGGTCGAAAAAAATAAAGGAATACTACATTCGAGCAGACACACATACAAATTTTGAGCTTTGTATATTAATTTAAAAAAAAAAAGTATTCTCCGCTAGAATGCGCAATTTAAACCATTGAAGGATTTAAATCGATTTCAAGGACAGTTGCAAAGATGGGTGATTTTATCGAATCACCATCTCTAAAGTGATTGCTATCAATGCTATAGAAACCAATCTATTCGGCTACTGAATCCATAGCTAGGGGAAAATATGGATTTATACCTACCCCATAAGTATTTTCGCGTAAGTGAATATAACGAACTTGACTGGAATTCGAACTTGATTCTCCAAGTTCTCATTCCAAGCTCAATCCATCACGCCACCCGCACATCCTTAGCTCTTCAATAATTACCGTAATTCCCGATGTATATTACACATTCTTTTCTAAAAAAAAAATAATAAGGAAAATCAGGGGTGCGTATTATGCAGAGCTACAAATTTTTTTATAAAAATTGCCATAAAATAAGAATTATCATAAAACTAAATTAAAATAATATTATTCTATGTTTAAAACCATTTTTTAAATAAGAGTAGAAAAGGCTGGCCGTAATGAAATTGGAGAGCTACAATTTATAGGGTTTGATTACCAAACAAGGGGTGCGTATTATGCATGAGTAGAAGCATTTTCCCACACTTTCAGCACAATTTTAGGTGTGCGTATTATAGATGAAAGCGGGAATTAAGTCATTATTAAAGATTCATTACTGCAAGACGTTTATCCTTAAATATTTTTTCTTAATATTTCAAACTTGATCACATTATAAATTTAATAATGTTTTGTTTGATAACAGATGGAGGAGGATTTTTACTTTTATCTTTGAATAATGGTTGTAATATTTTTGCAATACCCTTACCGAAAATGTTGCTTGTGGTTGAAATTCTTTAATGTGGTTTTGTGCGTACTTAAACAGATTCCTTTTCTGTTCAGTGTTATATTTCCAACACAGATGTTTTGGGTGGTTTTCTTGTGTCATAACGATTATAGAAAGAGCACAAGAGTGTCAGCATTTGAAATATGATTGTTAATTAAAACACTCGTTGCCCAAGATGATTTTTCCGTTATTTTTCAGTATCGTGAATGTTTGTTTTTATTTTCCCTGAGCTACGCACTTGTTTAAGATTTATTGCAACATCAGCATCCCTCATAATGAAGGCTGTTCTCCTTAAACTGCATCTTCCCCACTAAATTAAGCAGGGTCAGGTTTAGTCTTTCATCCCTGCGGCGAAACAAAAGAAAAGTGCCGCGATAAATGGATAATCTTTATTACTAACCCTCACTTTTAATAAGGCCTTATGCCATACTTGTTTCGATTGGATGTGTGGATAAATAATTTCCGTATCTCCCATGATAATGTTTATTTAATTAAACCTTAAACAGGGTAGGGAATGGTACCCAAACTAGTCCGAAATACGACTAAAAAACGAAGAAATCACAAATGAAGAAGAAACTTGAGGCAGTAGAAATATGTTTCTACAGAAGGATTCTGAGAATAACATGAACTGAACTCGTGAGCAACGAGGAAGTTTTAGGAGAAAGGGCAACAAAAAGAAATACTGGCAGAGAGAATACCCAGAAGAAGAGATTAAAATATCAGTGATCGAGAAAGCATCCTCTTGGGTGCCAGTTCCACAAAAATAGCAATTCGTGGGAAGAAGCTTTAAGAGTAAAACTTCCTCTTTACTAATGTAATATGAAGAGAAGTATGATGGTTCGCCTAAGTGTACATGTCATGACGAGTTTTGACTGTGAGGTTTAGAATTGGTGAAACGAAAGAATATAGCTTATCAGAACATTTTCCATGGAAATAACGTTAGAGTAGCGGGTGTTTCATCTGTGAGAAAGGGGTTCTAAGGTGGAAAATATTCCATCAGCCACAAGGCCGCGTAGGCGTTTTTGAACTCAAGATTGAAAAGGGAAGACCGGATAGCTCCTACCCATATATGGCAGGAGTACTCCATTTTCTCTTTGATCTGGCCCTTGTAATGGTAGAGTGTAATAGATTGATTTGTTCATCTTTTGGGGGCTTGGAACAATCTATTCTAATACGAATTTAATTTTTGATCAACAAAAATCTTTCAAATGCCAATGTAACTGTTTTCTTTTTTTCAAAACTTTATCTCCAAAAGAAGAGTCCCTATTATACACCAGTGCGTATTATATTCCGAAAAATACGCTCTCTTGCTGAAATATTCTAACTGGGTCTTGCTCCTCATTGATTTCAATAAGGCTTTTATATCTACGCATTTATAAGGTTCTTTTGATACGACCAAATATTTTTTTCTTATCGTCCCCAAGGACACATAAGCTCAGTGGATAAAAGCGTTGTTTGAAATGACTTGACACCAAAGAGTTGTATGTTCAATTCCTGGCCACAATAAGACAAAAACTTAGAGAGATACTAAAGGGAAATTTCCAGAAAAGACATGGCACACGGAACTAGAACAATCTACACCGGTAAACGAAATAAAGGGTTCGGTTCGAAGAACCAACGTATATAACCTGATGAAGTCCGGAGCATACAACGACCGAAATGTGGTGAATATGGCAACGAAGATGAAAACAAGATATTGACTCTCCACACTACTCTAAAGAAAAAGTTTAGGAAGGAAACTCCCATTGCAACTAGAAATAGTGATAACAGTTAATAGACTCGATGAAGAAAATGTTTAAAGAGAAAGATTCATATATCTTTGGCAGTTAAACAGCGTAAATTCGAACATCTTTATTTCGACTTGTATTTGAGTTTTCCGGATGATGAATGGATAGGTTAACAAATTTGGCACCGGTGAAGAGGAAAATGAAAACAGCCCGCACAAAGCCAAAAAATATAAAAGCAAAAACCCGAAACATGTTCTTAAACAGCCTCGTCAGATTTAAACTCTCGTATGAATGTCATGTATGGCATCCACCTCGCTCAGAAATTTCTAAACTATCAGCTATTTACATAATGATTTAAAATGGCGTCAGAAGAATGAATTTTCTAAATCTTGAAGAAGATCTTATAGACTGGCGTTGCATAATAATAAAACGCTCTACCAAATAACAAAATCATATCACTTAAGAGCATGCAGTAACTAAAATGGGTAGCATATCTAAATAAGGAGTGTAAATAAAAATATAATCAAGATTTTGACTTTTCACACTGCTTTAAACGAAAGTACGAGAAAGAGAGATAAATGGATTTAAGATCGCTGTTTTTTGTTTGTTTGTTTTTTAATCATTTCACCTCATGCAATTTCACCTCATCCAAGGCAATAAAGCCACTAAGACGCGAAGGGTTAATGAGTATCGGAGAATATGAAGAAAAACACTATTTAAACATTTTGTTGACTGTAAAGCAAAAAGCCTGGAGAGAGTTCCACAAGTGAGAAGTGCGAGAAAAGAAACGGTTAACATAGAACTTACATCTAGCCATGTTAACTGTAAAATGATGATCCCTTGTCGCTAATCTTCGTACTGCGCTTAAATTCATAAAGTATTGGTACCATAGAAAATCTGTTGTAATAGAAAGGATCTTTCAACCAACAATAACATTAATGAATGCTGAATGTTTCCTGTATGGAAACGGCTATTTTTACCAATATCATCTGCGTTCATTTAATAGAATTATATCTCTTTCCTTTTTTCACGATTATATATCTTTTCTTTATCTGTGTGCGAATATGTAGTGATTTTCCAAGCGTAGCTTAGATTTGGCACAAGGCCGAAAGTATGGGGCATCCAGTGAGAATCGAACTAACTATTCAGTAGTAATTGTTCTGGCGAGACAATCTTGCAAACCATTAAACCGCCTCGAGGTACCCCTGCGTGTGACTATATATGACTAATACTTATATTGAAAGTATTTCTTTTGACTATTGTATTTGGACTATTGTAAGCAATTTGACTATTTCTATCACCTTTTGCGCAGTGTTCAAACTGTAGGCGTTTTCTATTCTTGTTTATCTCCCTTTGTTGTAGCTCTCATCTGACAAAAACATGGAGACGGTTGAATGCAAAACAGCCAATATATATTTTCGTAACCTTCTATTTTCTTACAGTTCTGCTGCTCAATATTTGGTAAAATATGCATCAGATCTCACACCGCCTCATGCGTTTGAGAATTAGCCCTAATATATCCACACCCTCTTGATAACAGTAGGCAAACCAATAGTTTTAATCTTTGTCAAATATGGCGATTTACTCGCTTTGGTTACCAGAGATATCAAGTAAAAAGTATCTGTGTTTTGTTTTGTTTTTAGAATTTGGAAGTAAATGTGCTGTTTCCATGTTTGTTATTAAAATATATATATTTATAGAAGATTTCGACCTTGTCTGATGTGTTCACTTTTGCGCGAATGTTCTTATGAAGGCATGAACCCATCTCTTCACTTCAACGTTAATGGGTTAAATAGCAAGTCTATCTAGCCTTGGATGGCACCCAGATTAAGAGGACTACTCTAAATTTAAAAAAAACGTTGAAAATGAAATGGTAAACTCTTGCATTATCTTTCCCAAAAATTAATGGCAACTGACAGATATTAAAAGAAAACAGTATCTCTGCAAAGCTATGATCTCCTACGTTCTGAAGGGATATGGTATTTAAAAAATATAGTGAAAGGTTAATGGCTAAAGTCACAAAGTTCTTGTGAAATCGGAGGTTAGATTATAATAAAGGCTGGAGGCTTTAGGATACCACCGACGTTGATATTGTGTTTGTTAATCAAGCTTCCTAAAAATTAGTCATATTCTATTTAGAGATATTATTTTTAAGAGTTCTTTTTGGTTACGTTTTCATTACTCTAATAAAAAAAGATGAATATTAAAATGGAAATTCAGCTGTTCCATTGTTCGCTTCGGCGCTAAACCCAAATGCCTGTGTAAATTAAAATACGACATACTGGAATTAAGTTACGGGGTTGTGCACAAATTGCCACTTAGTAAATTTATACGCACATAGATGTGAAGTGTGAAAATAAATGGGTTCATACTAATAGAAAGGTAATCAGTTGAATGACAAAACATTAAAATACCTTTCTCTTTGTATCGTCAATGAATGATAAGAAAAGCCAAGAGAAACTTTGCGATCGAGGAGAAGGGAAGTAGAAATCCTGGGAGGACGTGAAGAAAACTAGAAAGTAAGCAAGAGAAAGTAGAAAATGGAAATTTGAAAAGGGTAGGTCAATTAGCATTCTTTGTCCCACAGCGCATGAGGCAAGGGCTTTATCTATGTAAAATGTGACTGATCTTTTCTTTCCTTTTTTTTTTTTTTTTTTTTTACAAAAATGATCAGTGGAAAATGCCATGATGCCATTCCTGACATTAGGTCTCTGGTTGGGACCCGGAAGGAAATGTGTATACTACAGAAATCAAAGGAAATAATAATAATGATAATGATAAATATTTTTTGTTGACTATTCCTGGTTGCCATAATATTATGTTCAAAATAAATAACACTCAAGAAATACAGCAAACTTTGGTTTTTGCCAGAAGGATGGACGATCAGTCAATTGCTGATCCGGTTATCAGCAGGGTATAAGATTAAATAGCGTCGAACATAATTTCTTAAAATCGGAATAAATTTTGTGTTTTATCACTTCAGAGGTCCACATTGCTTGGCACCAAAAAATTCTGTAAAACTTGCTCCCTGTGTGATACTGAACAACTAGAGAAGGAATATATAATTTTTTTTTATACCATAATAACCCATGAAGTAAGGGATCATGGATTTCCTAAAATTGATTTGGGGAAAAAAAACTATTTTTATATATCAGAACAATTTTAGGAAAATCTATAACAAAGTGGAAAAAAAATTCAACGTACCATCTGCTTTATGCGCAAGTGTAGTAAAACGCATGCATGCGCAGGAAAGTAAAATTCAAATTAGTCAGATGGAGTTCTAAATTACGAAACGTGTCACACGAAATCTTATTCTACGATGTCATAGATTTTCCTAAAATTGATTTTTTACGGGTTACCAGCTTTTTGTAAATTATTTTAAATGCTGAAACATATATTTAGATTGTAAGAATAATTCTTTTTTTACCAGTAATTTTTACATTAGCAATATTTTAAAAACATAATAATGGCTGTCAAATACAAACCTTACTATTTAACCCATAACTGGAGGGGAAGACGTGGGGTCATATCCTTTCCAACGGTATTTGCGCGTAAGTAAACGTAAAGAATCCACCCGGAATTCGAACTCAGCTTCTGACTTCTCATTTCGAGTCCTTATTTATTAAACACCTCAAACCGCAGCCGGTATTCTCAAGTAGTTACCCATCTAGGTACTGACCAGACTCGACGCTGCTTAACTTCGGTGATCGAACGAAAACCAATGTTTCAACGTGATATGGCCGTTGGCCTACGGTATATGGATTACTTTTAATAGACACAAGTTTGCGCATATACATAAACTATGGATTTGTTAAAAGGCTCCTCTTTCAGCTTAACTGCAAAATGTCTGACAGTTCATAGTATCCCAGAAGATTTCCTCTCATTTACATAATTTACATTGTTCGAACAACTGTCCTTATCTTCATTGCCATACCCACGACGTTTCGGCCGTTGTACGCTCCGGCCTTCTTTAGGTGATTGGAATTTCGAACTGAATTTTTATTTCGTCCGCCGAGGTAGATTTTTCTAGTTCCACGTGCCATGCCTCTTCCGGATGTCTCGGTTATCTCCCTTTAAGTCAACTCTATAAGTTTTTGTTCACCACTGCAGTAGCCAGTTATTGAACTCACAACTCTTGGAGTCAAGTCCCTGGATCCAACCAAAACGTGATATGGCAATAAAGATGAGGACAATAGTCCGAACAATGTAAATAATGTAAATAATTGCAATACCTCATCTAAGAAATACAGTCAGACATTTCCTCTTGTCTTTATCTAAGTACTACTCCATTCTCAGTTTTCTCACCGTTTGCATATATGACCGTCTGTTTCTCAATGAGGAAATCTCCATTTTTTGTTCACTTAGTCTTGAAAACGCCTAAAATATTGATCTATTGGTTGCTTTTTGTTCTGACCACAAAAGTATTTTTTGCTTGATGGGAACGGACGCTGGATGATGGTCCGGTGACACTTGTGGCTCATGTCTTTCCTTACCGAGGAGGAGAGATCATTTCCAATTATTTTAACCCTCTTCTAGTTGTTGTTATTTATAGTTGAGCTAGAGGTAGTTACTATACGGCTTCAAAACCTCGTGGACTGGCGCTACAGAATCACAAACAAAGAGCTGTACAAAATAAAACAACGGTATCTATTAAACTATTAAAATGAATATCACCGATGACGCGAAAAGAAAATAATGATATACCACATTTTCCGGCATACAAGACGCTGCGGATTCGAAGACGCACCCTTAAATTGGAAAGAAATTTCTACGAACAAACTCATTCTCATACGACAACACATTCACCATGCGTCCCTCACATACTGGTACCAGGCATTGTTTACATTAATCACTCGTCCAATTTTGACATGCTAATCAACAGCAGAAAGGCTCCCGCCGCTGCTAGAAAACACAGTGCGACTTGTAAACCGGAAAATGAAATTAAAATATGCCCCACTACTTCAAACAAAAAGTTAGGATGGAAACCAAATGTTTCAAACAAAAAGTTAGGATGGAAACCCAATACTTCAAACAAAAAGTTAGGATGGAAACACAATACTTCAAACAAAAAGTTAGGATGGAAAGCCAATACTTCAAACAAAAAGTTAGGATGTAAACCCAATACCTCAAACAAAAAGTTATGATATAAACCCAATATTCAAACAAAAAGTAAGCCCGATATATGATGTTCTAATTTAGTCCATTGGCAATTTCCGAATTTCATTTTAGACAGTCTCCTGCAATGGGCATGCATGAAACTTATACAGCTAAAAATGTAATCTTATTTATATTCTTATACAGTTCTACATAGAACTGATACCTAAAATTTCTAGAGCACATAATGAGGAAAGAAGGATTGGAAATTTTGATACTCACAGGAAACTTTGAAAGAAAGCGGGACCGATTAAAGTAAATGAATGGCGGAACAGGGCTTAGGAAAGATAACAAAAATACAATATTTATTAAGAGATACAAAGGTCAGGGACATGTGGAGAGCTATGATCGCCAACATCCTGAAGGGACACGTGATACAGGAAAAGAATCTATGTAATTTGGTTGGGATAAAGTTACCTTACTTCTTTCTACATTTTTCGTATCAACAATTATATCAACAATTAATCTATTAATCACTGAAGTTAAGCAGCATCTATCTTGGTCAATGCTCAGAATGGTGACCGGTGATGGACACCAAGTGCTTTAAGCTTCACGACAGGCCTACACAACCTACAAGCGATGGATATAATAGGAGAGTAAGGCGACAAATACAGGAAGCTGTGGAGAGTTGGGATCACAAACGTACAGATGATATGACTCTCTCTCTCTCTCTCTCTCTCTCTCTCTCTCTCTCTCTCTCTCTCAGTATCCCTCAGCTTTAGTCATTACATCCGTGAAAATCTTCCGATCTCAAAGCCCCAGACAACTCTTTCATGTGCTTCCGTCTTTCGAAATTCTGTTAGGTATTTCTTCTTACTTTATGAACGTCCTCTTCTCAGGACTGTAGCATATTAGACATAATAACTGACAGTATAGAAAAAGCACTTTCTCTCCATCCATCTACAAACATCTTTGTCTTCGGTGAAGTATTGATGCTGCAGGTATTCGGACATTAAATTATCCAATTTTGCAATCCCTTACTCAAATCGTGGATTTCCCTACTAGTTTTCCTAGCAAAACTGAGTAACAGGCTTCTCTACTTGATTTAGTTCTTATCTCGTCTCCTGGATCTTACCGAGCTTTGCAATTCTTCCCTCTTTTGTAACTCTGTGGTATCTATTGGCATTTCATTCCAATAATCTATTAAACAGGAATCCCCTCTTCATAAGACGTCTTTCTGTTATCAGAATGCTTATTGAGAGCCACTCCGTGATTTTCTTTGTGACGCTCCTTGGACTGACATCCTTAACCTCTTAATTGTGAACTGAAACACTGATGTTTTTTTTTCTTGGATCTAAAAAAACATGGACGCTTTCATCCCTTCTCCGAAATACCAATTGAAACATCAATCCTTTCCGTGGTTCTCATCCGCATGCTTAGCCGCTATAGCGCACAGGGACAACTATTTTCAGCTATACCAGCGTGACATCTCTCGTCGCAACAGGAGCCAAATCGTTACTGCTCCTAAGTAATATAAGCGAGTCCTCGAAGGAGCTAGGTCTCTGTTTTCCGAGAGAATGATACACCACGTAACATCTAACAGCTTTGGCTGTCGTGATTACAGGCGGCTGGGTAATAGGTTATTAAATAAGTCTAATGTTTCTATTCCTCCCCTCTTCAATCAAATTGAGGTGTTAACATCCACTGCTGAGAAAGCTGATTGCTTTGCTAGTAAATACTACTTAAACTCTACTCTAGACTCATTAACCCTAGAGTAACCCTGCCTAACTTCCTACTTAAGAACTGAGTCTGTGTTGAGTGATATGCTAATAACCCCTTCTATGATTTCTGCTATCATCTCGAATCCCCACAAAACATGTGAACCAAGATGGTATCCCCGTAATAGACATTAAGAAGTGTGCTCCCGAATTGACCCCTGTTCTCTATAAGTTGTATACTAAATAGATCACTGCTACCGCTTTACTGTCTGCTGGAAGTCATCATCTGTTGTTCCGGTTTTTAAGAATTCTAATGAACAGTAGGAACCTTCCAAATCTCGGCATATTAATTTTCGACCTCTTTTTGTGAAACTCTTAGAGGCTCTAATCAATGCCGAATTGGTTCATCTTCTCTCATTGCAGGGCCTTTTTTCAGACAAGCAATATGGCTTTGGTTTCTCCAGGTCAACTGCTGATGCCCTAACGATAATCGCGGAAAAAAAGTCTATCATGCTCTAGATAAAAACGGTGAAGCCGGGGTGTCTCAATGGGAATCTTGAAAGCTTTTGACAGGGTTTGGCATACAGATCTTATCTATAATCTGAAAAGTTACGGTGTCTCCGGAGTCATTTTTGAACTGATCCAGTCTTTCCTATCAAACCGTGTAATGAAAGTTATCTTGAATGGCCACTCGTCTAGATCATTTCGTACTAATGCGGATGCACCCCGCCCAGGGCTCCATCCTTGGTCCTACATTGTTTTTTAACTTTCATTAATGACCTTCCCGATGACACCAGCTTGTTATTTACGCTGATGACACAATCATTTACTGACCAGTCCGACAAGGTCAAAATCGCAGCCGATGTCCACACTGACCTAAATTCCGTCGTTAACTGAGGAAAAAGATGGCTTGTTAATTTTAGCACCTCCAAAACTAACCTTCCTTTCATTAATCATCTGAAAGACTCCTCTCTGCCTTCCATCAGCATGGCTGATGCTATCCTCCAGGAGAGTGACTCGTTGCGCATTCTCGGGCGAACGTTCTCAACTGACATAAAGTGGAATGATTATATTGAATCCATTGCTAGGTCAGCTGCTAAGAAAGTTGGTTCACTGTGTCATGATAGATATTTTTTCTCTCCAGAATCTTGCATATCTATAAGTCTACTATTTGTCGATGCTTAGAATATTGCTGCCATATATGGTCCGGTGCCCCTGCTATTTACCTTGAGCTCCTTGATAAAATCCAAAGAAGAATCAGCAATATTATTAGTCCTGATCAGTCACTCTCTGAAAGGTTGCCACTCTGTGTCTTTTCTATAAATACTTTCATGGTAACTTTTCGGGTTCGGAGACTTTTGGAATTTAAGCGCAGTTCTAGACTGACGTCAAGATAGATGTAGCCGTAAGTTCTATGCTAACAGCTTCTTTTCTCGCACTTCTCACTTTTGGAACTCTCTTCCGACTTTCTAGCCAACTTTAATCTGCAGAAATTTAAATGCATTTTCAAGCACTATCTATTGTCCTCCTGATTATTCTTTTCTCTTCCCGCTCATTATTAATGTTTCTGTACCCAATTCTTCCACATCCTGTAACTTCTTGTGTCTAAATGGCTTTACTGTCTTGCATGGGGTGAATTCGATTAAAATATAGAAAAGAAAATTCTGAACTAGGCTAAATTATACCCGGTTTAGATCACTTGCTGCGTTGTGACTCTCCGACCCCATACAGACATGAGACTGATGACGACGACTTAAGACACTACAACGCATCTTTGTAAATGAAAATGACATAATAAAAATTATATTTCGGGTGAGACACCGAAAGGGGAACATTTCAAACCTCATCAGTAAGACAAGGAACAAATGTGAGTTCCAGTATATCTAACCTTTTCCGAGACAATGCCCTGCTCCTTTACATGCACAGATCTAATGAGATGGGCACTGAAAATGTAAGCATCCTATACTACATCCCAAACAAATCTACCAATAGAAGACAACAATCCTGCTTTCCCTCTCGAGGCCAATGTACGGATGACGAAGGGGGCTATGCTAATAACATAGGTGTTCATAGTTCGGATAAGAATGACCTCGAACAAAAAAATCAACATCCTCGACCAAGTGTTCCAAGAAATTAAACTCAGAGAAACCTTTCGAAAACAGAAATTATAATCTGGAATTTGGATGAAAGCAATACTCTAAATCTACTAACCACTTCAGATACCTCAGTGTATAGACCATCTATAACAAACTTAGCATAGGTGATAAAGAAATAGAATTCTGAATAGACTACGCTAGAGGTAGTATCTCCCAGCACCGCAAATTGCCACGTAACCAAAACATCAACCTGAAAACTCGAGTCATGTTCTTAAATAGCCTCGTTAGTTCGAGACTTTAGCATGGATGTCATGCATGGCACCAAAGTCGTTCAGGCACATTTTAATTGTCAGCTATATACAAACGCTTTCCGAGATCAATGACGAAAGAAGGATTTGAGCGATTGAAGCCTGAGGGTTCTGGCAAAGAGCACCATTCTTTGATCATTGTAGACTGGCGCTACATAATCACGAAGAACTGTAACAAATAACAGAAACAACGTTACTTGAAGACTACCAACAGCAGCAACAACTAAAATGCATAGCACATGTAACTGGAAGAGAAATTAATGACAAAATCATTTCACACTACTTCAAATAAGTTATATGTTATTCTTTTATACACCGTGTCCCTTCAGGACGTGGGCGATCATGACTCATCACAACCATCTATCCATTGCAATATTAAGCAATACTATACCCCCCCGCTCATGATCTGTCAGCCATTGACACAAGTTTATTAGGTATATTACTCGCTGTTACTTTTGATCCTTTTGCGTTCAATCTGTCCTGTGAATGACGAATTTTCCTAGCCTTCTTTCCTCATTATGTGCCCTGGATATTTCAAATATTACTGGTATTTTTTTTTCCAAAATCTGTTGCTGGTATTTTACTATAAAAATATATTTTTATACTTTCATAGTGTTTTAACCCCAGTTGGATGGTTATTTGTCCATAGATGGGAGCCTAACAGGTGCCACCACCCCGGGTCAGGGTGGACCTGGGAACATCAGCAGTTAAGAATTGGTTCTATGCTACTCAGAATTTTTGCTTCCGGATAACAGTGAACTTGAGAAATTTATTTTCCTGGAAAATTGTTTTAACAGAAAGATTTTTAGAATTTCAACAGACAGTAGCGCTGGCTGTTCAGCCAATGAATGCTGAATGTTTCCTTATAAGGAAACGGCTAATATTACCATTACCATTAGCATGGAGGCCATGACATTGAGGACAATAAGTCTTAACATTTGGATGATAAAAAAAATAATATATTTCATAAAAAATAACCTTTCTGGTGGATAAAAAAAATGTAAAAAACGAAAAAAAATTCAGGTAATTTTTCGAAGTTGAAATCTGGAAAAACTTTGGATAGAGAAAAGTTCATATAAGCAAGAAGGAAGAATAGCTGTTCTAAGTAAATGTAACAAACTTTCTGTATTTTTCCTGGAAGAACGAATTTGACATTTTTGTACAAGAAGATGCTCCAGGGACCTAGAAATATGAACTGTAAGTTTCGATTTTTGTCCAATTGCAGCCCTCGAAAAATGACGCTACAATCTTTTGTCATTTATAAACGATCGTGTTTAGAAAACTTGAATGATTAAATAACTATCTTTGAGTTTGTTTGTTTTTTCCCTTTTGATTTGTTAAAAAATTAACCGATGATATGTTGAAAGTAATTCTTATTTTGGGGACCCAATTTGGAACCTATTTCGAAAATTTAAAGATTACTCATTTTCGTTGTTCAACTCTATCTTAAATCTATAGAATATCTTTTCTTATCCGCTTTCATTTTATCGTCAGCATATTTCTAAAATAATTACATATAATTAAGTCAAATTTACCTATTGTTGTTAGTCCTGGGTACGATGGTAAACTACATCCAGCAGCAAGACCTCTGATCGGAATATTGGAGGCTCTGGAACCACCTCTTAATTGCTGTTGTTCCAAGGTTCACCCTGACCCGGAGAGGTAGCACCTGTTAGGGTCTCAGTTATGGACAAATGATAAACTCCAAAACAGAAACAAAATTTATAGTAAAATAAACAACAATACAATTTTACAAGAAAATGAACAGGAAGACATGTTATAGCAAAATGACCAACAATACATTTTATTTGGAATTGAAGGTATACAATTGCGTTCAAAATATAATTAGTTCAAACCAGGAAGTTGTGTCCGAAATAACCCATAGGAGTTGATATGACGCTAAATAAAATCAACCAATCAAACAACGTAGTTTTGTATTGTTTGTTACTGCTATTAGTGATGATATATATATATATATATATATATATATATATATATATATATATATAAAAAAAAATATATAAAAAAACAAACAAAAATCCTTATATACAATTATGCTGTTTTAATGTTAATATAATGTCAACGTCGGACGTTTCGGTCTAATAAACATTCATAAATTATAACATTATCAATACAACATGACAATATTATGAATATGTCCTGAAGATGGTTTATTAGACCGAAACGTCCGACGTTGACATATTAACATTAAAACAGCATAATTGTATATAAGATTTTGTTTGTTTTTTCCGTATATATTTTTCTTCATACTGTCGGATCTATATCCATATATTTGCTTACATATATATATATATATATATATATATATATATATATATATATATATATATATATATATATAAACATAATCTTGTGTAATAACAAATTACATACACTGAGGAAGGGAACTTTATCAAGACATACAGATACGGATAAAAACAGTTTGACACTTGGATCGTTAAATCAATTGACGGTATTTTCATATCTCGTTTCGATATTTGTTACATATGTACAACAGTTTTTTGTCATGTTTTTTCACAATGTTATTCCTTTACACAATTTGGTAACTTAAAATCATCTTATTTTCGCCAAATCAAGTCATTGCAATCACAATTTCTATTACACTTAATTCTTTATATTCTTGCGACGATGATTTATCGAGCACTAGAAAAACGGGAAACACGCCATTGCTTCTACAGCTGTCTTACAAGTTATACTCTAATGACCCTAATGGGTTACCGGAGTTGTGGCGTCATGACGATAATTAATACCGGATTTTTAATGACCTATAATCAATATTGGATTTCTTTTTTACAAAACCTGTAATTAATACAAAAACTTTATATTTATTCTTGTAATTAATAAAGAATTTTACGTTGGACCCTAATCATGTGAATATTCTTTCGGAATTTTAAGGATACGCCTTACTATAAAATTTAACCAAAAACAGAATTCTGTATAAGATTCAATTTTTGCAATACATTTTACAAAATATGATCTGTTTAGGAACTTGAACGCTGAAAGCTTGTGTGACATATAAACCGGCTACCGATGCTTCCGTAAAACAGGCGAAGTTTGTAAATATATTTGATTTTTTTTTAATCGTTTCATCCCAAGCAAGGCGATACAGCCACTAAGGTGTTACAGGGAGTGAAAGTGAAATAGAATGAGATTTTAGTGGCGATGTCCGAGGAAAGGACAAAGGAGGAACAGGGTTCAAAAAGACAGAAGATGGCGATTGACGTAACATTTCAATTTTTGAAGCGTGTAGAAGCGTTATAGAAGCAATAATTCGGAAGAGAGTTCCACAGGTGCGAAGTGATAGGAAAGAACATGTTAGAGTAGAAGTTGCGGTTGCATCGTGCTAGTTCATCAGTAAAACGGTGAGACCTAATTGCCAATCTAGTAGCACTCTTAAATTCATGTAGTCGATGCACCAGGGGAAAAAAGCTCATCAGAACAGAATTGTTCAACTTTCCCCTATGGTGCGAATTTAAGAGCAGTACTAGATTGGCGGTAATGTCTCATCTTTTGAGATTCAGTTAAAATTGCTGATACTGTAACTTCAATGCTAACAGTTTCTTCTCTTGCACTTCGCCCTTGTGGAACTCTTTTCTGGCTTCCAGTCAAGTTTGATCTTTAAAAATTTACATGCAATCTCAATCGTCTTTCTAATTCCTGTTCTTTTATTGTTCTCTCTCCTTATTGTTTTCTTTCCTCATATTATCTTAAACTCAGTAACTCTCTTAGTGTCAATATTGCATTGCTTGGCGTGAAATGATGAAGTATATATATATATATATATATATATATATATATATATAAGTCAACACTTAGAGGCGACAGTTTGTTTCATGCCAGATGCAATCGTCAGGCCACGAGTGCTGTTATTTTTCTCGGCTATTTATATATGTACGCGTCAGTGGTACATTGTGGGTAGTCTATTTTGGCGGTTATTTGTTTTGGTTAAATTATTTTTCTTGTTTTTATTTATTTTTATTTTTTTATTTTTATTTATTTATTTTTTATTTCTTATCTTATATATTTATTTATTTATTATTTTAATCTGTGTTTTAATTAACGTACAAAAAATTCGTTTATATCGCTTATTTAATAGTTTTGGTTTGGTTTGGGAAGATAATTAAAGCTATTTATTCAATTTTGGGGTTGATTGTTGTAGTTTATTCTAGCTATTATTTTGGCGGGAACAGTTTTTAATTTGTTTATTACTTCATGTATTTATTTGGATTGATTATTTTTATATGTTTTTAACGGTTAGTTTATCGGGATCGGTTTGTTTATTTATTTATTTGGATGAATTTAGGTCAATTTATTTTACTTGTTATTATTTATTTGTTATACTGTATATTTTCTATTTTCCATTTTTTAAGTAACGTAGTATTTTTTTTTCATTTATCGTTATATAACAGTTATAGCTATTATTTTGGTAATAATGGTTTTCTAATTTGTTTATTATTTACTTTATTTATTTGGGTTCATTGATTTTGTTTCTTATTTTTTTATTCTATTTCGTCTGTTCTAACTGGTGTGATTTGTTAATTTGTTTGGATTAATTTATTTTGCTTATTTTATTTATAGGAAAATTACCAACAAGCCACACGAACAAATTAAACCCACGTGCAACTGCAGAATAAAGAACGAATGTCCCTTAAACGGTAATTGCTTACAAAACAACATAATATACTAAGTCACGATAAAATCACCAGATAATGAAGAAAAACTATACAGAGGAGTAATGAATGACCCTGGAAACAAAGAAATTATACACACAAAACATCTTCACAAATAGTAAATATGCGAACAGTAAAACGCTTTCTAAGTATATCTGGGAAATTAAAAACAAAATGCACATCGCACCAAAAATATAGTGTATATATATATATATATATATATATATATATATATATATACTAAGTATAATTTTTCAATATCTATTCAGCTATTTTATTTTGTTTTGTCCATACATATTCATTACAGATTTTTTTTAAAAAAAAACTATTTTTTGTACTTCATATCACAGCTCGAGATGATTATTGTATAGCTAGTTCTAGCATTCCAAAAGTTCTTATAATGTCCTGGCGTAACAGCTATCGACACAGGAAGAGAATCAGCAGTCAGGGTTCAAATTCTGGCCTCGTCTTGTGTTTCATTTTAGCACTAATACTGTTGGAAAAGTTATGGTTCCATCTATTCTATGAGCTAAATAGAAGATGTGAACTGGCCTCTCTCGCTTTGGGTGGCAACCACTTAGAAGGAGGACAGCTATGAAATTCAAAACAGCACCCCACTATCTTTCCCAATAAATTCATGAATAATAAAAATCATATGAAAGCAGTATAAGTGTATCTGGTGAAATTCTAGAACGGAATTAGTACGAATAAAGTTGATACTAGCAAAGGCGGAGTTTGCGTTTGTGACCGAAGAATGGAGACGGCTGAAATAATGAACCGGAGATGCTGGCTATATTATTAGCTATAAATGAAAGGGAGAGAAAGATGGGTGATATGAAAAGGTTGAGGATGTTTTTGAGGAAGAAGATAGTGTCGATAGAATGAGGAATGGAGACGAAGAAATGTTAATAGTGGAAATCTAAAGAAAGAAAGAAAGAAAGATTAATTGCGAAAATATAAAAAGAATTCAATGTGTTCGAAAGAAAGAAAGAAAGTAAGAAAGATTGTGGAAATATAAAAATAATAATAATTCAATGTGTTCGAAAGAAAGAAAGAAAGAAAGAAAGAAAGATTGTGGAAATATAAAAATAATAATAATTCAATGTGTTCGAAAGAAAGAAAGAAAGAAAGAAAGATTGTGGAAATATAAAAATAATAATAATTCAAATGTGTTCGAAAGAAAGAAAAAGGAAAGATTAATAGCAGAAATATAAAAAGAAGGTATACGAAAGAAAGAAAGAAAGAAAGAAAGAAAGAAAGAAAGAAAGAAAAGGAAAAAAATTATAATGGAAATATAAAAAGAAGAATTCAAATTATACAAAAGAAAGGAAGAAAGAAAAAAGAAAGAAAAAACAGAGTCGATAGAGATAACAAAAGCAAAAGAGAAATGAATAATTCGTTTCTTCGCCCGATACGACTTATCCGGCCTATGCTACACAAGTGATAGCCATTAGGTGTGCAGATGGCGGGGTACGTTTGCAAAGAACAGTACTTATACGGCTTGTTGTTGTTGTTGTTGTTGTTGCTGTTGTTGTAATTATGGCGTTGGAGGTTGCTGTTGCGTACAAATTGAATCAGTGCCAGTGTAAACGATATCTTGACTGGAACGATTCTCTCACGGTTTGGCTATCTTTTGCCTTGAAATGTGAAAAAATAAAATGATGTACTGTGCGCGCATGCGTAATACAAGAAAATACACGCACAAAAATGCGTAGATATGTATTTTACATAGGGTTTTTGTTTCTGTTTTTTTTTTTTTTGTTTACCCCAGACAAGGCCCCAAAGCCACTCAAGGTAGAATGCTACTGAAGGAGTTTATTGAGTGAGTAGCAAATTTAAGGACTAATGGATAGCGACTCGGATTGAGGAATCGGAGAGCCGAGTTAGGATTCTAATCAAATCCATTAGATTCACTTACGTGCTAACACCCTTGGGGAAGGTATGAATTCTCTTCATCTCCCTCCGGCTATGGGTAAATAGCAACTATAGCCTTGGATGGCAACTGGTCTACCGCAGAAAGAAATGACAACCTAATGCGGGAAAAAATCTGCCTCGACAGTCATGTATCGAAAAATACATCACGCATGGCACATAACTGACTAAGATAAAGATTATGATGCGCAGTTTAAAATGATATGGGGGGATCAGATAACTTTTCACGCTACAGGTTAAAATTGTAGTAATTGGGAAAGCATCTCCTTGTGAATCGCCTAAGCAAAATAGCGGTTCGTGGGAGAAGCTGTTCTTACTAATAGAATGCGAAGTGAACGAGCGTAGTCCGCCTCAGTGTAGGTGAAATGGCGTCTCGTAGCTGTGAGAGTCACAGTTGGTGGAACTAAGGAATGTAGCTCGTCTGAACATTTTCTATAGAAATAGTGATAGAGCAACGAGAGGCTAGCAACCGTTCGTTTGTGGGAAAGGGGTTGGTTGTTGGAAAATAATCCATCACCCACAAGGCCGCGTAGACGCCTTTGAGCTCTATCAAGGCTGAAAGTGAAGACTGGGCATCTCCTCCCCAGATATGGCATTAGAACTTGACCTCATCTGGTTCTTTTGAAAGAAGGGCATAGAAGGAGGTGTCCGGTACTTAGGGAAATGACCATTTTCCCAGCACCTTTAGCTCATGTATAGGAATTACAATTGAGGTCTGCAATGAGCTTATGTCTCAATAGGCATTCAAGGCATATGGCTTCCTTGCAAATGAAAATATGAAATATGAAATAAAAAAATTTAAAAATGATTACATGCTTGAAATGTACGGATGATCATATATCTACATGTATGCATACACAGACGAACACGCACACACATACGTACACGTGTGTGTGTGCGCGTCTGTGTGTAATTTTTTAAGAATAAATGGACGTTTATTTATCAATGAGACATATTTTATATCACTTTCAACGTTATTTTTAGTGGATGCCCAAATTAGAGTAGACGTTCCGTTTAATTTAAATAGTATTTTATTTCGTGTAGCAGCCTGAATATCCGGGAAATCTTATTAAAGAAAATGCACCTCGTGACAAGATTCGAACCTGTGTCCCCTTTTGCAGGAGAAAACGTCTTTTCCTCGGATGCGTTTCGACCACGCGCCTACGAAGAGCTACATAATCAAGTAGCAGTAGGTGTTCTTCCAACGGGCCTGTTTACACTATTAACATTGTCCCAACTGCTATCTTCACCTTTGTTGCCATATTCATGACGTTTCGGCCGTTGTACGGTCCGACCATCTTCAGGTGAATGTAATTTCGAACTGACCCCTTTATTTCGTCCACTGGAGGAGATTGTTCTAATTCCACGTACCATGCCTCTTCCGGGTGTCTCAGTTATCTGCCATTAAACCAACTCTCCAATTATTTGTTCACCACTTCAGTAGACAGGTTTTGAATTCACAACTCTTGCAGTCAATCACTGGATCCAACTAACGCTTTTATCCATTGGGCCATGTATCCTTGAGGACAAAGATGACGACAACAGTCCGAACAATGTAAATAGTGTAAATAATTACAATACCTCATCTCAAAAATATAGACGGATATTGAAGAATCGGTACGGACCCGAAACACAGAAAATGTGGAGGCAGAG